>OX456524.1:136777320-136872320 GCA_949748255.1 Eustalomyia histrio | reverse complement strand
TAGAACCTCAATTATGTCTCAGCGTCATCGAAAATTTTGACCATCGGATGGAGGTGTGCCGCCGAGGTCGCGACGGCCATTTGGCCGATCTTTTGTTCCATACATAATTAAACCATACCATATTATTATATCAAAAAGAAATGACAATAATTTCCTTAATAATTTGTGTTTTATTCAAAATCAACGTCGGCCCTTAAAATATAACCACCCTTTATATATGAACATACATGATCATAGATGGGCTTGTATATGATCATATATGGGCATACATAGTCATAAATGTCCATGCATGCTTCAATATATGACCATACATGATCTCATATATCATCATATATCTTCGGATCCGAAATTTGAGGATATATAGCCATATATGGTTATATATGATCATATAAGCTTATACAGGGTGGCGCAAAAATAACCTTCCGATGTCTTTTGGCTGTAATTTAAAAAAAAATTAAAAACTTTGATTCTTCTTGTGGATTATTTTTATTTGGTCTTTTAATTTTTTTTACATCAAGTCGAGAATATGATGTCATGTAAATGGCCGTCGCCACAGTTGATTGTCATTTGAGCCCTTTTTATGGCATTTTCCATCACTTTGCAAGAGTCTGAGGCTTGTTGACATAAACCCGCGACTTCAAAAAGCCCCACAAAAAGAAGTTGGAGCGGTCAAATCAGGCGATCTTGCTGGCCAGTGCAAATCGCCAAAACGGGAGATTAGGCGCCCGGGAAATGCATCCTTCAGCATATCGGTTGTGGCACGTGCAGTGTGTGGCGTTGCACCGTCCTGTTGGAACCACATGTTTTCCAATCCCAATTCATCAACTTGCGGCAAAAAGAACTCGTTGATCATTGCTCTGTAGCGCTCACCATTCACAGTAACCGTTTGGCCCGCGACGTCTTCGAAGAAAAAAGGTCCGATGACTCCTCGTGCGAAAACAGCACACCATACAGTGACTTTGAGCGGGTGTAATGGCTCTTCGTGGGTTACACGCGGATTTTCAGTGCCCCAGAAGCGTAAATTTTGCTTATTTACGTACCCGCTAAGATGGAAATGGGCCTCATCACTCATGATTATTTTTGATGAAAAATCATCTTCATTATTGCTCAAATAAATAGTCACCAATATTCCGTGTTCTGGAGCAGTGTAGCGTAACATTGTTTATTAACGTGTATTTCGCATGTGTTTACTACACAAATGTAAAAACAGAACTGACATTAGGGGCCAATCGTAAAATTTATAGCGTTTTCTGGTAGGAGGATTACTTTTGCGCCACCTTGTATATTATTCATGTATGCTAATATATGAACATATATGACCATATACTTCCAAGTTTCGGATCCGAAGATATATGAGATCATGTATGTTCATATATTGAACAATGTATGGACATTTATGACCATGTATGCACATATATGATCATATGCAAGCCTATGTATGATCATGTATGTTCATATATATTTCGATTTTTACATAGGTATGGAAAATTGGGTATTTTGCTCGAAGTATCTATAAAGAAAGTTTGTTAGGATCAACAATAACAGTAAACGATTTGTTACTTGAACAATCTACGACTTTTCCTCCTTTAAAAATACAAATTTTAACCAAATCGGAATACACTTTGTAACATACTTCTTGCAAGGGTTTCTGCAAAATGTTTGTCGTAAAACGGATACGATTTTTTCGTTTCAATCCAAATGTGATTTGAACACGCCCCTCATCAAATCGGATGTCCTTTCAATATGTATTATTCTTTATGTCTATATAAGCTTTAAAGACTTGTTGTCGCAAATGTATGTGTGCGTATACATAATATACATAAAAACATAAACCACTATATAAACCGACATAATATTATATGTCGTATTTGCACAATTGATTTGAAACAATGGATTATAATGCATATTAGCGTGAATTAAATTAGGAATTCGGAGCAGGGTTGGTAGCCGATTCATAGGATTAGTGTTAATGGATAACAACGGTAGTTCAAAATCATTTCATTAGCTTACTTTAAGGTTAGCGGTATTTTTATTTACGAGAAGTTTTAGATTTTTTCATGTCAAATTGTAAAATTTTCGAAATTCAAAATTTGTTTGGTCGATAATTAATTCAAGATTAAATAGTAAATTTAATCTAAGCTTCAGATGTGATTTCATAAAGATTTGAAGTTTTTTTTTTAGCCTTCTAAAATTTATTAACATTTATATCTGAAAAAAAAAATTAATTAAATCTGGGCTTAAAATGCGATTTCACAAAGATTTGCGTCAGAAAACAGGACTATGGATAAATATTAGACAAAATTTTAATGGAAAAGTTATAAAATTCTGATTTTTAAATGTTTGAAAGATTTTTTGTTTTCTATAATTATAAAATTATATTTTCAATTTCCATAATTTCTTTTAAAAGAAAAATAAAAAGAAATAATTGTAGTTGCCACAAACTTTGCCTTTACCTAATCAAAACTGTTTAAGATCCTTTGAAAACTTTTAATTTTTATTTAGTTAATTTTTTGTTTTGTAATAAATAAAATTTTAGAAAATTTATTTAGCATAACTTTTTAAGAAATGAAAAGAGCCTTGACATTTGACTATTAACAAAAAAAAAAAATAACGACGATTCATTTTATATAATGAAAATTAGGTAAGCAAAAGATAGCTTGAAGGTGGGGTATTGCTATAACAAAGAAGGTGTAAGAAGATTTTTAAAAGTAAATTATTCTAATGGGGTGTAGTGTTGTCATACCAAAAACAAAGAAAAAAAAATTAAAATGTGTCGACAAACATTTATTTTGTCATTATTTTTAAGTAAACTTTGTTTATGTCAAGGTGTTTACTAAACGAGAGGCAGGCACTTAATGTTAGTGTCCTAAAGGTAATAAAAATGTGAATATTGAGAGAAAAAAAACACTCAAATTTGCTGTAAAAATAAAAAGTGTTGCAACAGTTGTTAAAACATTACAAAATTTGTTAGCAACAAAAAATTCCAAAAGTCCTTGAATAAGATTTTATAGAATTTTGTTGTTGAAAGATTTTTTTTTTAGCATAAATTGTTAAATATTTATTTAACATACTTAAGAAAGATTTTTAAATGCATGAATTTTTTAAATTCAAATATATTTATGTAGAGAATTGTTAGATATTATATTTTCAAAACTTCAAGTTTCTTGTCAAAAAGGTATGGGTCCTTATAAAACCACGATTAAAGCCTGGATCAAGGTCTATATAAAACCACTATTAAAGCCTGGATTTAGATGTTTATAAAAACACATTTAAAGTTTGGATTTAAGGCTGTATTTAAGTCTTTATAAAACCACGACTTAAGCCTGGATTTACATCTTCATGAAACCTCAATTAAAGCCTGGATATACATCTTCATGAAACCACGATAAAAAATGGGATTTACATCTTCATGAAACCACGATTAAAGCCTGGATTTACATCTTCATGAAACCACAATTAAAGCCTGGATTTACATCTTCATGAAACCACGATTAAAGCCTGGATTTACATCTTCATGAAACCACGATTAAAGCCTGGATTTACATCCTCATGAAACCACGATTAAAGCCTGGATTTACATCTTCATGAAACCACGATTAAAGCCTGGAATTACATCTTCATGAAACCACAATTAAAGCCTGGATTTACATCTTCATGAAACCACGATTAAAGCCTGGATTTACATCTTCATGAAACCACGATTAAAGCCTGGATTTACATCTTCATGAAACCACGATTAAAGCCTGGATTTACATCTTCATGAAACCACGATTAAAGCCTGGACTTACATCTTCATGAAACCACGATTAAAGCCTGGATTTACATCTTCATGAAACCAAGATAAAAAATGGGATACAAGTCTTTATAAAACCACGATTAAATTCTGGATTTAAGTCTTTATAAAACTACGATTAAATTCTGGATTTAAATCTTTATAAAACCACGATTAAATCTTGGATTTCAGTCTTTATAAAACCACGATTAAATCTTGGATTTCAGTCTTTATAAAACCACTATTAAATCCTGGATTTAAGTCTTTATAAAACCACAATTAAATCCGGGATTTCAGTCTTAAAAAATCGTGATTAAATCCTGGACTTAAGTCTTTATAAAACCACGATTTAATTCTGGATTGAAGTCTTTATAAAACCTCGATTAAATCCTTGATTTAAGTCTATAAAACCACGATTAAATCTTGGATTGAAGTCTTTATAAAACCACGATTAAATCCGGGATTTCAGTCTTAAAAAACCGTGATTAAATCCTGGATTTAAGTCTTTATAAAACCTCGATTAAATCCTTGATTTAGGTCTATAAAACCACGATTAAAGCCTGGATTTAAGTCTTTATAAAACCTCGATTAAATCCTTGATTTAGGTCTATAAAACCACGATTAAATCTTGGATTGAAATCTTTATAAAACCATTATTAAAGCCTTGATTTAAGTCTTTATAAAACCTCGATTAAATCCTTGATTTAAGTCTATAAAACCACGATTAAATCTTGTATTTAAGTCTTTATAAAATCAATATTAAATCCGGGATTTCAGTCTTGAAAAAATCGTGATTAAATCCTGGACTTAAGTCTTTATAAAACCACGATTTAATTGTGGATTGAAGTCTTTATAAAACCTCGATTAAAGCCTGGATTTACATCTTCATGAAACCACTATAAAATATTGGATTTAAGTCTTTATAAAACCGCGATTTAATTCTGGATTGAAGTCTTTATAAAACCTCGATTAAAGCCTGGATTTACATCTTCATGAAACCACAATAAAATATTGGATATAAGTCTTTACAAGACCACGATTTAATTCTGGATTGAAGTCTTTATAAAACCACGATTTAAGCCTGGATTTAAGTCTTTATAAAACCTCGATCAAAGCCTTGATTTAAGTCTATAAAACCACGATTAAATCTAGGATTTCAGTCTTTTTAAAACCACTATTAAATCTTGGATTTCAGTCTTATTAAAACCACTATTTCATCCTGGATTTAAGTCTTTATAAAACCACTATTTTATCCTGGATTTCAGTCTTATTAAAACCACTATTTTATCCTGGATTTAAGTCTTTATAAAACCACGATTAAATCCGGGATTTAAGTCTTTAAAAAACCGCGATTAAATCCTGGATTTAAGGCTTTATAAAACCACGATTAAATTCTGGATTTAAGGCTTTATAAAACCTCGATAAAATCCTCGATTTAGGTCTATTAAAGCCTGGATTTAAGTCTTTATAAAACCACGATTAAATCCGGGATTTAAGTCTTTAAAAAACCGCGATTAAATCCTGGGTTTAAGGCTTTATAAAACCACGATTAAATTCTGGATTTAAGGCTTTATAAAACCACGATTAAATCCGGGATTTAAGTCTTTAAAAAACCGGCATTAAATCCTGGATTTAAATCTTTATAAAACCACGATTAAATCCTGGATTTAAGTCTTTATAAAACCACGATTGAATCCTCGATTTATATCGTTATAAAACCACGATTAAATCCTCGATTTATGTCTTTATAAATTCACGTTTAACTAAACTACGATTTAAGACCCAACTGGCAAGTTTTTTTTTTTTTCAAATTAGCAAAATTGCCAAGAAACTTTAATATTTTGTTCAAACTCATTGATTTATGAAAAATCACACAACTAAACAATTGTGTATTAAGTACCGAAATTTTTTAATATAACCAAAAAATTACAAATTCCAATTGTCTTGAACTAAAAAGGTACCAAAATCTATAAAAAGTTTCATTATAACACAATCAAACAAATGTAAAAAGTAAAGTAATTGTAAACTGTAGTTTAAAAGTTACCAACAGTTTCAAAGTGTTTGGTACATAAAAATTACACATTTTTTTTAAAAACTACCAAACAATGTTAATTAAATAAATAATCAAACAATCGGGATTTAAAAACTAACAATATCTTAAAAAGTATTAAAATCTTGATTTAATTCCAAAATCTTTCAAACTAGTTAGGATTTCAAAAGTAGTAAAATCATTAAAAGTATTAATAACATACGAACAATGGTAAAAAAAACTACAAAAAAAAAAATCACAAATTACTAAAAATCCGAAATAGAATTTAAAACAACCAATCTTTCTAAAAAGTCCCAAAAAATTGAGAATATAACAAAAATTGTAGAAAAATTACAAAAATGATAGAAACAAACAAGCATGAATTAGCAACAAAATCTTTAAAAAGCACCAAAATTTTACAACATTTAACAGAATTGTACAAACAAATAATCGTAGGTTTAAAAAAGTACCAAAATTCAAAAAAGTACCAAAATTCTAAAAAGTACCAAAAATTCTAAAATGTACCACAACAGCAATTTTTTAATTTTGTTTTAAAAAGTACCAAAGTTTTTATAAAAAAAAAAAATTCTAACGTGATTCAAAAGTATCAAAAATATACAAATTAATTGTCTTTTTAAAAAAAGTACCAAAATCCAAAAAATGTATCAAAAAAAATACAAACAAACAAATATATTAAAAATATATTTAAAAAAAGTACCAAAATCCTTAAAATGTACCTAAAATATACAAACAAATAATCGTAGATTAAAAAACTACTAAAATCTATAAAATATCCAAAATAAACAAACAAATAATCGTGCATTTAAAAAAGCACCAAAATCCTTAAAATGTACCAAAAATATGCAAACATATAATCGTTGGTTTTAAAAGTACCAAAAACTATAAAAAGTGCAAAAAATATGCAATAAAATAATCGTGGATTTAAAAAGTATCAGTCTTTGGAAAGGGCCATATATACACAATCAAATGACCGTAGATTTAGAAAGTACCAATTTCTTTTAAAAGTACCACAAATATACTAAAAAATTATGGTGGTTCTAAATCAGCAAAAACCCAAGCAAAACTCTGGTAATGGGTGTGATATTCTCATGCGTTACCTTGTAATGATAGCTCGTTACCTTTTTCATTATTTGCAAGTATAAAGTAATAAGTTACTCATAATTGATTACGTAATATATGATTTATAAATGTAAAGTAATAATTGAAATTATTTTGAAAATCCGTTTTTAGATACATTACTTTGTGTTTTTTTGTAAGCAAAAGGGTAATGTATGTTTGTTTTGACAACACTAGCGAAAAAACAAAGCGCAACAATTCATTTAAGTTTAAAGCAATCAAATACTATATGCATCGATAGCTCAGTGGATAGAGTTCTTGGCTGGCAACCAGATTTCCCTGGTTCGATTCCCATCATGACCACATTATTTTTAATTACAAAAATTTTAAATAAAATATTTGTAATAATTTTTTTTAATAAAAATTCCTCTTTTTTAAAAATCTATTTTTATACACATTACTTTTTCCATTGTCGTAACCATATAAGTAGCTCCTTACATTATCATCTGTAAAGTAATGGGTATATACACTACTTTGAGGCTCATCGCCTATAAAATTCATAAATGAAGTAAGGTGTAAAGTAATCCATCGGCCCCTATGGCTATACATTACTTTACCCATTATTTGGTAATGTGTGGTTTTGCTGGGAAGTAACAAAATTGATTTAAAAAGTACCAACACCTTTAAATAATTTCATACAATTTAAAATGTACCATATTCTTTAAACAAATCGTTAACTCTCAAAGTTCCCAATCGTAATATTTTTCATAAATTTTTCCTAAGGAAAAAAGCTCTTAGAAGTTCAAATCATTTAATAAAAACATTTACATTTGGACACATTTGATAACATTTATAATTTGAAATTATAATATAGTAAAAATAAATATGTATTTTTAAACAAAATTTTCAACACCTGCTAGCCAACAAAGAAAATACATTTTCTTCAAGAAAAAAATGCATTCAAATAACATTATATTTGTCCAATTCCTTCAGCCGTAGCATATTCCCAATGGTTTTGGGAATGGAAAGGAAAAAGTGAGCAGCTGTGAATAGCGTCAATATATTAAATATTTTTAAAACATTACTATGTATATCCCTATTTGTAGGTACAAAATTTGGTTTAGGGTGGCAGTTATATGGCAAAGTGTACAATACAATTTTGAGAGGGGCTCCTTCCCATTTATTGCTTTTGATCTTAAGGATTCAGACATCACATACATACCTCAACAACCTTCTGTCCGATTTAAAAAATAGTTTTATATTGAAATTTATTAATTAATAATAATGTTTAAAATTACTTTTTTCATGTATTTGGAAAATCTAAAATTTCGATCGCAGTGTGTGGCAGGTTAACTTTGCCTCGGGTTAACGAATCAGTTCAAATTGAGATCAAACAGCATCATAGGCATTTCAAAAATCATTATAACGCCATATAGTTGCCACCCTATCGTGGGTGTTTGTAAGTAGTATTGTTTTACACAATAGACAGTAAGTACACACGTAATAACAAATTTGCCATCTTTTTGAATATTGTTCAAATATTTTGATGTATACATTTTTTTGTTTTTTTTTTTTTTTGTTGAAATGTTGCTAAAAATTTATAATAAATTGTTACAAATTGCTTATGTACGTTAGTGATTTGTTCTCTTGTTTTTTTTAGAATTTTCAACAACAAGTTACATGACTGTTACATGTTTTATAAAAATATGTTGTTATTTTTGCCTAGTAGTAGGGGGTGTTATGTTGTTGGCTTTTTATATAGAAAAACATTATTTATAAATATTAAAATGTAGTTTAGTTTGATAAAGTTGTTGAAATTTTTCATAAGCTTACCATTAATGTAAATTATAAATACATTTTTGGTTTTAAATAAATTTACTATTTTTTTTCTTTTTGAGGGGGCACGAACAAAAATTAAGTGTTAAAAATTTGTCATAACAAACTATAATAAAATATCTAATGGGAAATGTAAATCGTCTTTAAAATTGCTTAAATTTTGTAGATGGATATTTGCTACTATTAAATGGTGGAAGTTTGTGTAATATTTCAAAAATTCGGTAAATATAAACAAAAAATGTGTAAAACTGTTTTCAGCACACTTTCATTAACAAAATAACTCGTAACACAAACTATTTTTAGTCCTACTGTGTTTATAGTTTTAAACAACTTTTTGTGCAGTGTAAGGTAAATTATACGCAATAGTGGATATTTTTATGCAATTTTCTATACATTTTTTGGCATTGTTATATTTACAAGGTTTTTTATGCTCACAAATTTAGTAAATTTAAAAAAAAATAAATTTTAAAATGTTATTTAATTTTTTTTGCACACTTTTAATGTAAATTTACACATTCATAGGAATTTTTTGCGTATATTTACTATTAAAATAAACTTTTTACGAAATATATAAATAAATTTTATAATGTTATATAATTTTTACACACTTTCGATGTAAATTTAGACATTATGTGTGTAAATATTTTTTCATTTACACAAAGCGAGTAAATTTACTCCTAAATCAATGTTTTTGTATAACGCACAAATTTTTAAAATTTATAAATTAATTTAAAAATATCAATTAATTTTTACACACTTGCGATGTAAGTTTACACATTTACAATCATTTCAATAGCATATTTACTCTCAAAAAAAGCTTTTTACGCACAAATTTAATATATTTATGAATCAATTGTTATTTCATTTTTACACACTTTCAATGTAAATTTACACATTGTATGTTTGGCAATTTACACATAATTTTGCGTATTTTTTTTTCCAAAAAAAGAGTAAATCTACGTACAAATTTATAAAATTAATTTTAAAATGTCATTTTATTTATATACACTTTAAATGTAAATTTATCCATTATAAGTGTAGCAATTTACGTATAATGTGGGTATGTTTACACATAGAAAGCCTAAATTTACCGTATTAAAACAAGCTTTTTGCGAAATATAGAAATAAATTTTAAAATGTTATTTAATTTTTACACACTTGCGATGTAAATTTACACATTATTTGTGAAAAAATTTATAAATTCATTTAAAAATGTCAATTATTTTTTACACACTTTCGATGTAAATTTACACATTTATAATCATTTCATTAGCATATTTACTCTCAAAAAAAAAAGCTTTTTACAAAATTTAGTTTATGAATTAATTTTAAAAAGTTATTTAATCTTTACACACTTTCAATGTAAATTTACACATTGTATGCTTAGCAATTTACACATAATGTGCGTAATTTTTTTCGACAAAAATAGTAAATCTACGTACAAATTTATAAAATTAATTTTAAAATGTCATATTATTTTTACACACTTTTCAATGTAAATTTACTCATTATGTGTGTAGAAATTTACATATAATGTGTGTAATTTTCTCGTTTACACATAGAAAGTCTAAATTTACCTTATTAAAACAAGCTTTTTGCGAAATAAAGAAATAAATTTTAAATGTTCATTAAAAAATGTCAATTATTTTTTACACACTTTCGATGTAAATTTACACATTTATAATCATTTCATTAGCATATTTACTCTCAAAAAAAAAAAACTTTTTACAAAATTTGGTTTATGAATCAATTTTAGAAAGTTATTTAATCTTTACACACTTTCAATGTAAGTTTACACATTATATTTGTAGCAATTTACACGTAATGTTTTTCAATAAAAAGAGTTAATGTACATACAAGTTTAGAAAATGAATATTAAAATATCATTTTATTTTTACACACTTTTCAATGTAAATTTATCAATTACGTGTGTAGCAATTTACATATAATATGTGTAATTTTTTCGTTTACACATAGAGAGGGTAAATTAAGAAATACTGTATCTTACTAGAAGTTGGATAAATTTCAACAGAAATTAATTAAGAGTGTTTACTCATTACTTTTCGAATTCTTTTATTGATCTGACCATCAAGCAATAATAGAGATTAATATTCTGCATCCTCATTATAATTATATTTCATTTCTAACTCTCTATACTTTATTTAATATCCTTATAACATATTTTTGCATATTCTACAGCATTTAATTATTAAACGACATGATATTCCATCACTTTATAATTTTAAATATAACATCACTACTAGTTATTATTTAACTATAGTTATCACCCCTATAAGCATATAAATTGTAATATAAGTTTCATGATAAATATCAATAAATGCACAAACAAAAAACAAAAATCTTTAATGTATTTTATTGAATATTACGTACTTGATTCATATATATATAAATGTATGGAAACACTGGTATATACTATATATACATATGGATGTGTGCATGTATTTTATTGGTTACTCCCTAATGTAACAACACATGTAAAGTACAATGTGATATGTTGTTGATAATGCAAAAAGCACTCAACACAACACTATTATACTTCCTTTACTTACTACAACATTTATACTTTATATACTTGTAAATGTATGTGCATTAGGGTGACATTTAATTTAAAAAAAAAACAAATGATTTCAGTGGCTTTTGTTTTGTATTTTTAATAAAATAAAATTTTCACTATAAAAAATATTTAAAATTTGTATGGGTACAGAAATCGTTACTAACAATAAGAGTCTATTTAGGGGGTTCCTTTAGATTTTGCAGAAATTTAGCTATGTGATAGATTGAACCAAATTAAGAAACTTTTGCTACTAAATATATCCGCCCAAGTTGATATTTAGGAATTCAAAATTGTTTTCAAAGTTATTTGAAAGTTTTTTTTTATTATTAAAAAGCATTTGAATTTTTTTAGTACTTTTCTGGACAGACATTTAAAGTACTTTTCTTTGAAACAAATATGGCATAAAAAAGTAATAAAATCATATAATTGTGGATTCAAAAGTATCATAATCTTTAATATAAATATCATATAAATTATGAATTAAAAGAATGTCAAAATGTACCGAAAAGTACCAAACTCATATAATCCAAAAATATGTATTATAAAAGTTCCAAAATCTTTGACAACAATGGTAAATTTATAAGGAACCAAAATTTTCGAAAAGTACCAAAATCATACAATCCAACCATTATTAATTAAAAAAGTACCGGAATTTTCTACAAGTACAAAAAGTCATTTAATACAATCTTGGATTAAAAAACTTGCAAATCTTGCAACTAACGTGAACTAAAAAAAGTACCAAAATTTCCAAAAGTACCAAAATTATATATGCAGTAATCGTGGTATGAAAAAGAATAAAAATCATATGATTTAAAAGCCTTGAACTGCAAAAGTAACAAAATCTTCCAAAATAACTATAACCTTATAATACAACAAATATGAATTAAAAGGTACCAAAATCATATGATATAAAAATTTTGAACCAAAATCCGCGAAAACTTATAAAATCGTATTATGCAAAAATCTTGAACTAGAAAAGTACCAAAATCTTCGAAAATTACCACTAAAATATTAACCAACAAACGTGGATAAAAAAAAGTACCAATATAATATAATGCAAAAATCTTAAATTCAAAAAGTACCAAAATCTTCGAACAGTACCAAAATCATATTGACGAACAGACATGTATTAAAACGGTACCAATATGATATAAAGCAAAAATCTTAAGTCAAAAAAGTACCAAAATCTTCGAAAAGTACCTAAATCATATTACCAAAGAAACCATGGATTAAAAAAGTACAAATACCATATAGCCGGACGGGGTGACATGTCATAGCCCTCACTAAAATTATTCCTATTTACGATTTGGGGCTTATGACCCCAAAAATTGTCCGGTCATTGCCCTCTAACTAAAAAGAGAATTATGGCCAACATGATTTTGTTCATAGTTCTCGGTAAAAAAATATACATATTTAATTAATCGGCCCTATTGTGGGTATAGTCATAACCCCATTAAAGTTTTCTGCGTTGCCTGACTGCCGCCGTGCTTAGGGGTTTTTTTACTCTTTGGCTTGTCTGAGTTAATCTTTTCTACATGCAGTGCACATAAAAATAATTACTCATATAAATAATTACCTCCCTAATATATTTCTCTATGGGTACCTCATTATATTGTATGCTCTATCAAGTATCGTATCTATACATTTTATAATACAGGATATATTTTTAATAAATATTCAAAATGTATAGAAATTACAGTCTTAAGAAAAAACAATACGATGACTAAAATTTTTGTTCTCACAATTTTGTTGCAAAGATAAAAATGCAGATTTAACGGAGTTGAGAAGCGATTTTGAAAATTTAACAGATTTGAAATCAATTTGTTTTGAAACACAGAAAAACATTTTTAAATTTCAAGTCTTCAAAATTGAATTAGACTGTTTCAACTAAATTTTAAATGACTTGTATAGATTCCAAAAAAAAAAAATTATTTACTCTACCTTAATATTAAGCTCAAAGACTGTATGTTTGTTTGTATGCCTGTGAAAATACATGTACTACACTAGTTTACAAAATTATTAAAGTTCAATTTGGTTTCCTCTATTACATATCACAAATTTCATCGAAGTCTGAAGGAATCCTCATATAAGCTCCTGGTGAGAATATAATTGGCATAGTATTTTTTTTAGATAGTTTTTTTTTTAAAAAAGAAATAAATTTCTTTGGTAATTTATACTGATTTTTTTTATTTACTTTCGGTTTTTACCGAAACCCGAGTTCTTAAAAAGGGTACATTTTGGCAAATATGTTCTTAAAAAATTCGTTTTTGGAAACACTAGTCTTTATATTGATATCATCCGTTTTTGGGCCATGATATAGCCGAAATAGTCAAACTGTTTTCGATGAAAATCTTAAAAAACTTCGAAGGTACTGTTGAAAATGTTATTGTATATGAACATACATGGTCTAGTATATGATCACATATGGGGTATAGCTATTCATATATGTACATAAAGTGTAATATATGCCCATATGTGTTTTTATATATGACCATATATGTTCTGATCCGAAATTTGAGAGTTCATGACCGTATATAATTTATGTTCCGATCCGATCCGAACATATGTGATGATTTATGATACATGGTCATATATAAGACTATACATGGTCATATATGAGACGATACATGATCATGAGACGATACATGGTAATATATAAGACGATACATGGTCATATATGAGATGATACATGGCTATGAGACGATACATGGTCATATATGAGACGATACATGGTCATATATGAGACGATACATGGTAATATATGAAACGATACATGGTCATATATGAGACGATACATGGTCATATATGAGACGATACATGGTAATATATGAGACGATACATGGTAATATGTATATGAGACGATACATGGTCATATATGAGACGATACATAGTCATATAGGAGACGATACATGGTCATATATGAGACGATACATGGTAATATATGAGACGATACATGGTCATATATGAGACGATACATAGTCATATATGAGACGATACATGGTCATAAGAGACGATACATGGTCATATATGAGACGATACATGGTCATATATGAGATGATACATGGTCATATAAGAGACGATACATGGTCATATATTAGACGATACATGGTCATAAGAGACGATTCATGGTCATATATGAGACGATACATGGTCATAAGAGACGATTCATGGTCATATATAAGACGATACATGGTCATATATGAGACGATACATGGTCATATATGAGACGATACATGGTCATATATGAGACGATACATGGTCATATATGAGATGATACATGATCATATATAAGACGATACATGGTCATAAGAGACGATTCATGGTCATATATGAGACGATACATGGTCATATATGAGACGATACATGGTCAAATATGAGACGATACATGGTCATATATTAGACGATACATGGTCATATATGAGACGATACATGGTCATATATGAGACGATACATGGTAATATATGAGACGATACATGGTCATATATTAGACGATACATGGTCATATATGAGACGATACATGGTCATGTATGAGACGATACATGGTCATATATGAGACGATACATTGTAATATATGAGACGATACATGGTCATATATGAGACGATACATGGTAATATATGAGACGATACATGGTCATATATGAGACGATACATAGTCATATATGAGACGATACATGGTCATAAGAGACGATACATGGTCATATATGAGACGATACATGGTCATGAGACGATACATGGTCATATATGAGACGATACATGGTAATATATGAGACGATACATGGTCATATATGAGACGATACATAGTCATATATGAGACGATACATGGTCATAAGAGACGATACATGGTCATATATGAGACGATACATGGTCATATATGAGATGATACATGGTCATATAAGAGACGATACATGGTCATATATTAGACGATACATGGTCATAAGAGACGATACATGGTCATATATTAGACTATACATGGTCATATATGAGACGATACATGGTCATGAGACGATACATGGTCATATATAAGACGATACATGGTCATATATGAGACGATACATGGTCATAAGAGACGATTCATGGTCATATATGAGACGATACATGGTCATATATGAGACGATACATGGTCATATATGAGACGATACATGGTCATATATTAGACTATACATGGTCATAGGAGACGATTCATGGTCATAAGAGACGATTCATGGTCATATATGAGACGATACATGGTCATATATAAGACGATACATGGTCATATATGAGACGATACATGGTCATATATTAGACTATACATGGTCATAGGAGACGATTCATGGTCATAAGAGACGATTCATGGTCATATATGAGACGATACATGGTCATATATGAGACGATACATGGTCATATATGAGACGATACATGGTCATATATTAGACTATACATGGTCATAGGAGACGATTCATGGTCATAAGAGACGATTCATGGTCATATATGTGACGATACATGGTCATATATTAGACGATACATGGTCATATATGAGACGATTCATGGTCATATATGAGACGATACATGGTCATATATGAGACGATACATGGTCATATATGAGACGATTCATGGTCATATATGAGACGATTCATGGTCATATATGAGACGATACATGGTCATAAATGAGACGATACATGGTCATATATGAGACGATTCATGGTCATATATGAGACGATACATGGTCATATATGAGACGATACATGGTCATATATGAGACGATTCATGGTTATATATGAGACGATACATGGTCATATATGAGACGATACATGGTCATATATGAGACGATACATGGTCATATATGAGACGATACATTGCCATATATTAGACTATACATGGTCATAGGAGACGATTCATGGTCATAAGAGACGATTCATGGTCATATATGAGACGATACATGGTCATATATGAGACGATACATGGTCATATATGAGACGATACATGGTCATATATTAGACTATACATGGTCATAGGAGACGATTCATGGTCATAAGAGACGATTCATGGTCATATATGAGACGAGACATGGTCATATATGAGACGATACATGGTCATATATGAGACGATACATGGTCATATATAAGACGATACATGGTCATATATGAGACGATACATGGTCATATATTAGACTATACATGGTCATAGGAGACGATTCATGGTCATAAGAGACGATTCATGGTCATATATGAGACGATACATGGTCATATATGAGACGATACATGGTCATATATGAGATGATACATAGTCATTTATGATACCATCTATATATATTGAAATATATTTAAACATATATAACTATATATGAACATATAGATGTACCCATATATGATCACCAGAAAAGTCAAAAAAGGAAAAATATATTGGAAGATAGAAAAAGAAAAAAAAAAGCTAATTTTTTTTTCTCTGATGATTATATAAAAGCCCATATATGATTGTATATATTTATATATGTACCATCCCATTTTGAACTGGGATATTGGCATAAAGTGCGTAATATCGCTGTTAACTAGTGTTTTGATAAGTATTCCATAAACTTTTGCCTCTGTCTCTATACTATGCATCTGTGTCTGTGTGCATTATATGTAAGCATTTGTATTAGAATTTCCTATTTTGTTGGAACAATATATGCTTTTCCACACAGACAATTGTTTAAATGAAATTGTTTATAAGCAGGGCAAGGAAATTTATGTAAATATATTTATCGATTTGTTAATGCATATTTTTGCACATTTTGCCATAAATGCATGTATTATTTTCTTAAATTTACATAACCAAGCCCTTAAGGCCATATATGATTATTAGATGCTGCTACATATTTTGTTGCATATTTTTTTATTATCAGTAACTGTATATTTTGTTAAAAATTCATATTTTAAAGCACATTTATGATATGAGTTTTTTTTTGTATACACAATTTTTTAGTGTAAAAACTTCCTTGCCCTGTTGTTCATAAGTTATCGAATGAAATTTGTTGCTGTGTGCGTGCTTTTGTTTGTGTGTCGGAATTAATGAATGTTTCAGGCCATAACTGTTTATACATTATGTTTATTTATATGTACTACAGTTTTAATTGTTTATGTATGTTTTAAGCTTGTTTTTGAGCAATAATCTTAAAATATATATTAATTTCTAGCAAAGTGCATTATGCATTAATAAGGAAAATTTAATAATACAACATTTTTGGCAAATAAAGGAATATTAATTTTGCGGGTAAGGGAAGAGCTTTAAACCTTTGACGACCAAATTAAAATTGCTGCAGATTTTTTAAAGGAATTTTTTTTTTGAAGATTTATACTTGTACTTTTTAGTTTGAATTATTATTATACTGTTTTGGGCACTTCACTCACTGTACCCTCTAGCGGAGAAATATAAAGCTAAAGCTAAAATGTTAATGAAAAATTTCATCGTTGCCAGTTTTAATGGTTTTATTGTGAAATGGAGGTACACTATAGGAATACCCAAAATCTTGTGCTAAAATTTAGGAAAACGAACGTGTGGAGATGAATTTCCATCTGTCTCAAGTAATTTTTGGATGTGGGAGTTTTGGGGATTTTTGATAGCCGGGGAAGGGTTAAATAGATTTTTGTCTAAAGACGAACTGTATAACATTTGCAGGTTGTGGAAATGGATTTTTCATCCATCTGGAGCGATTTCGGTGTGAGGGTATTTTGGGGATTTTTCATTACCTGGGAAGGGGTAAGTGATCTTGTGCTTTGCAAATTCCTTTTGGCATTTTGTATAGCTGCAACAGATGGTTGCACTGTGTAATTAATGTGCTAATCGATGTTACGGACTTTTTCTTAAATTTACATTAAGTTAAATTTTACACATTTGTTTTAAGTACCCAGCAAAACTTTGGTAATGGGTGCGATATTCTCATGCGTTACCTTGTAATGATAGCTCGTTACCTTTTTCATTATTTGCAAGCATAAAGTAATAAGTTACTCATTATTGATTACGTAATATATGATTTATAAATGTAAAGTAATAATTGAAATATTTTTGAAAATCTATTTTTAGATACATTACTTTGTGTTTTTTTGTAAGCAAAAGGGTAATAAATGTTTGTTTTGATAACAC
Source organism: Eustalomyia histrio (assembly GCA_949748255.1). Classification (NCBI taxonomy): domain Eukaryota; kingdom Metazoa; phylum Arthropoda; class Insecta; order Diptera; family Anthomyiidae; genus Eustalomyia; species Eustalomyia histrio. Next base: position 136,853,933 of record OX456524.1, on the reverse strand, counting down.
TAGCGAAAAAACAAAGCGCAACAATTCATTTAAGTTTAAAGCAATCAAATACTACAGGTTGGTTAAAAAGTTCCTGCGCTCACCAAGAGATGGCACTGCTAGCTCCAAACTTTTTTTTCTCAAGTTGGTATAACTGTCCTGAGAACGCATGAAAAGTTGCAAGTCATTCTGTCAATTCTTTCTTTGTTTACAAGCCCTTTGAAGTTGACGTGTCATTGATTTTTTTTTAATATGGAAAAAATTGAATATCGTGCAGTCATTAGATTCTTTGTTTTGAAGGGTTTAAAAGCAAAGAAAATTTATAAACAATTGTTAGAAGTGTATAAGGAGTCCTCACCTTCAAAACGCACCGTTGAATTTTGGGCTGGTGAATTTAAACGTGGTCGTACCAGCCTTTAAGACGATCCACGCGAAGGACGACCAAAAACTGCAACCACAGCAGAAATCATTGAGCAGGTACATAATATGGTTAGTGAAGATCTAAGTTTGACTAAGCGTGAAATTGATAATGCCATAGGCATCTCAGACGAACGAGTACTCCATATTTTACATGAAGAATTACGTATGAAAAAACTGTTTGGAAAGTTAGTGCCGCACACATTAACAATTCAACAAAAACTGGATCGAAAACAAATTACTCAGCGTAATTTCGAGCATTGTAAGCCGAATAAAACCGACTTCTTGCGTCGTTTTATAACTATGGATGAGACTTGGATCTACCACCATGATCCTAAATTGAAACAAGAACGTTTACAGTGGACTGAAGCTGGTTGTTCAGCTCCAAAGGAGGTGAAGTCACAACGATCAGCAAAGAAGGTTAGGGCATCAGTTTTTTGGGATGCAAAAGGAATATTGTTGATTGATTATCTTTAGAAAGGTAAAAAAATCAACTCTGAATATTATTGCAGCCTTTTGGATCAGCTGGATGAAAAAATTCATGAGAAAAGACCTGGTTTAAAGAAGAAAAAAATCATTTTTCATCAAGACAATTCACCTGCTCACAAAAGTGTTTTGACGATGGCTAAATGCAACGAATTAAAGTACGAATTGCTTGAACATCCACCGTATTCACCAGATTTGGCTCCCAGTGACTACTATCTCTTCAGAAATCTCAAACAATTCCTTCGTGGAAAGCATTTTTCGTCGAATGAATAGGCCATAGCAGCCGAAGACGGTTATTTTGCAGAGCTTCCGGAAAACCATTATAAGGATGGGATAAAATTATTGGAAGATCATTGGAACAAGTGTATTGAGCTTCTAGGAGATTATATTGAATAAAAAAATATATTTCGTAACAAAAACAGTATTATATCATTTCGAGCGCAGGAACTTTTCAACCAACCTGTATATGCGTCGATAGCTCAGTGGGTAGAGTTCTTGGCTGGCAACCAGATTTCCCTGTTTCGATTCCCATCTTGACCACATTATTTTTAATTTCAAAAATTTTTAATAAAATTTTTGTAATTACTTTTTTTTTTTAATAAAAATTCCTCTTTTTTAAAAATCTATTTTTATACACATTACTTTTTCCATTCTTATAACCATATAAGTAACCCCTTACATTATCACCTCTAAAGTAATGGGTATATAAAGGGTGTACCAAGAAGAACGCAATTTTTAAATCTGGCAACATTCGAAGTGTCATTGTTTGACATTTGAACAATTGTTATTGTTTGCTAGTAGAAGGTACGAGGTTAGTAAAAATGGAGCGCTACACGAATGAACAACGCATTCTCATTGTGAAATTGTTTTACCGAAATGGTGAAAGTTTTGCGGCTACAGTTCGCAAATTGCGATCAATTTGGGGTCACAATAATGCTCCAAAAGAGTCAACTGTAAAGAGATTAATGGATAAATTTGCCGAAACTGGGTCTGTTAGTGATGTAAAGACAACAACGCGCCATCGACCAGGTCGATCGACCGAAAATGTCGCAGCTGTACGTGATGATGTCGCTCAAACTCCATCCACCTCAATTCGACACCGAGCTCAGCAAATTGGTGTCTCCAAATCCACTTTGCAGCGAATTTTGACGAAAGATTTGCATCTTAATGCATACAAAGTTCAATTGACTCAGGAACTGAAGCCAGCTGACCATGGACAGCGAAGGGAGTTCGTTAATTGGGTATTGGAGAGACAACATGAAAATGCTGATTTTGCCGATAAAATCATCTTCAGTGACGAGGCCGATTTTCATCTTGATGGCTTCGTCAATAGGCAGAATTGTCGCATTTGGGGTGAGGAAAATCCTCGAGTGATTCACGAGAAGCAAATGCATCCTCAACGTGTCACTGTGTGGTGTGGTTTTTGGGCTGGAGGAATCATTGGACCTTTTTTTTATGAAAATGAGGCAGGTCAAGCGCAAACAGTCAATGGTGTTCGGTACCGTGAAATGATAACCAGTTTTTTCTTGCCTAGAATTGAAGAAATGAATGTGGAGGGCATGTGGTTCCAACAAGACGGCCCAACATGTCATACAGCCAGAGAAACAATTCAATTGCTGCATCAGTCATTTCCCGGTCGTGTTATTTCGCGTTTTGGAGATCAGAATTGGCCGCCTAGATCGTGCGATTTAACACCATTAGATTTTTTTCTTTGGGGTTTTTTGAAGTCGATGGTTTACGCGAATAAGCCGACGACGACTCAAGCCTTAAAAGAGGAAATTGGACGCTGCATTAATGGAATACCGCAGCATTCATGCAAAACGGTGATTGAAAATTTCATTAAAAGATCGCGTGCATGCCAGCAAAGCCGCGGCGGCCATCTGCACGATATATTGTTCCATACATAACCTCATTCTGTCTACTTTACGATATAATAAAGTTTCACGATTTTTTTTTAAATATCTGTGTTTTATTTAAAATTTAAAAATTGCGTTCTTCTTGGGACACCCTTTACATTACTTTGAGGCTCATCGCCTATAAAATTCATCAATGAAGTAAGGTGTAAAGTAATCCATCGGCCCCTATGGCTATACATTACTTAACCCATTATTTGGTAATGTGTGGTTTTGCTGGGTAATTAGACCTTTTTAATAATATAATATTAATAGATATATGAAATTAATGAAAATCCTATTAATTATATGTTTTTCTTTAATCTTTTAGGTTCTAATTAATGTTTAATTCTCTTTAATTTGCTAGATACAACTTAACATTAATCATTAAGGTATTAATCATCGTCAAAATTTAAAATATTCTTCTTTTTCTCAAGTTGCTTCTTTTTTTTTTTTGAGCTTCCTACTCTTAATTTCTACTGACATCCTTAAAAAGAAATCATTAAATTTTTATATGACCTTAAGTTTAAGAAAAACATTTTTTTTATATATTTTACGATTACAATTAATTTTTATGTTTTTAAAGTAAAAAGTTTGTGTTCTTAAAAATGTAAAGGATAATAAATAATAAAGGAATATAACATGAAAGTGGGATTTAAAGTAAATAGGAGGGTTTTGTTGAATGCCATAAAAATATTATTTTTATAACTTTTATTTATGTTGATTTTTGCATTGACATGTAGGCACAGAATTAACAGAACTAAATAAAAATTAATACTTTATTTCATTTAATATTAATATCTTAAAATTTTGCATTTATATGAAATACATATTAAATTTTAATGAGTTTATTATATTTAAATTAAATCTTAGAGAGAAGATATTAATTTAATTTGTAATTATACGATTAATATAGAAATATAAATAAATATATATTGCATATAACAATCATATTAAAATTTAAATTAATTTAAATTTAATAGAAATTTGTTTGTAAAAGATATTTAAGAAGTTTTTTTTAAAAACACTGGGTTACAAAGCATTTTCTGTGTACTAAAAAACCAGCATTGGGCCAATAACCTATTGCAGTGTAACTTAGACTTTCCGTACGTATAGGCCTATTACAGAAAAAATTATGTCGGCTTAATACCAAACAAGCTGTTGTTATTGTCCCATGTGGTACAAATAAAACATGCAACTAGTTCATTCTTTTTTTTTTCAAAAAGTGGGTCAAGTAGGCGTGGTTAAATATTAAAAAGTTTGAGAATTCTTTTTCTTATATTATTCAGGAAATTCTGAAAATTTAATATCAATTAAGTTTTATATAGCCCATGCGAAAATATAGAAAATTTGGGAAAAAATCACAACTTGTAGTTCTGAATTTTTAGTATTAAAATCGGCCAACAATTTTGTTGTTTTTTTTTTATTTCCAAAAAAACTGCAGACGCCTTTCTATCGAGTGAGAAAGTTTCAGCTTATTATTCGTTTACATTTTCGAGAAAAAATTCATTGAATAGTGTACATTGCAAATATTCCATAAAAATTTATATTTTTCTTCTAACATATATAAAGGGTGATTTTTTTTTTGCTGTTTAGTTTTTCAATGTAAATTTTTTCAGTGTAAAAAAAAATTCCTGTCATATGGCAATGCCAAAAATGCTCATTAAGGTTTGTCATTTCACCATAAATAGACTTGCAAACGAACAATGCTTGCGAATCATTGAATTTTATTATCAAAATATCTGCTGAGTAAGAAATGTGTTTCTATCGAAAAATTGTCTTCAGAGGCGAAGCTCATTTTTGGTCAACAAGTAGAATTGCCGAATTTGGTGTGAAGAGCAGCCAGTTCCAGTGCTGCCAATGCACCCTGAAAAATGCACTGTTTGGTGTGATTTGTGGGCTGGTGGCATCATTGGGCCGTACTTCTTCAAGAACGATGAAAATCACAACGTTACCGACTTTTTTTTTGCCCGTAATGAAAGAAATGGACTTGGTTGGCATGTGGTTTCAACAAGACGGTGCCACATGCCACGCGGCACGCGATACCATGAACCAATGGAGTGGCAAGTTTGGTAAGCAAATACTCCCACGTTTTAGAGCAGTCCATTGGCCGCCAAGATCATGCAATTTGACCCCACTAGACTAATTTTTGAGGGGATACATGAAGTCTCTTGTGTACAGGGACAAGTCAGCCACAATTACAGCCCTGAAAGACAACGTTACAGCTGCCTTTGTCGAGATACCACCTACGGCGTATCCGTGGGCAACATTTACATGAAGTAATCTTTCAAAAGTAAATGGCAGGCATTCATTTATCGCCTCCAAATAATTATGTTATTCACTTTTGCAAATTTTCTGTTTTTTTATATTTTCAAAACTCAAACGCTTAAAAAATCGCCCTTTATTAAGCACACCTCAACGTATACTTTTCTCTCTTACTCTCTCTTTCTCTCACACATTTCATACATCTGGTGGCTGATATACTTTCCATAAGCGGGAAAGTGCACTTTTGGGAAATATACTTTCTTTCTTTGATGAATGTCATCCATCCACTAAATTGACAGATGCAATCTATCCCCATAAACCCTATCCTTTGTTAACAAATATTTCAACTTAAGAAAACCCCCCTGCGGGAAAAGGACCTATCCCAGGACACGTCACATGACCGGTTCATTGTGATAGGGACGGGTCACGGGACCTATCACTTTAACATGGGCTTGTCCTAGGAGGGAGTCAATTGCCCTCTGTGACATGTCACAGGACTAGTCTAAAAGGACAAGTCGTGACTTTTAAACCGTTCACGTGATAGGTACTGTAGGAACCGGTGCTCTTTTCACCTATCTCGTGATATGTTTTTTTGGAACCGGTTCAGTTTTCACCTATCCCGGGACAGGTCCTAATTCCCAACTGACCCCTTTTCCCGCAGGGCCTTTCTGAGAGTTTCAAACACTTCTACAACTGTTCAACAAATTCACCTACTGTACAAATTTTTATAACCTTCCCCAGCTAATAAAAAAAAACCTGACACCGAATTCGACCCACATCGTTGAAAATCTCCATCTCCACAATCCACGGATGTTAACAATTTCATTAATTCACAAAAATCTCGTTTCCCTTCCACAGTTATAAAAAAGTTCCCATTGTCAAAAATCCTGTGAGACGGATCACCGAACACCGAAATCTTCCCACATGGTTGAAAATCCATCTATAGACAAAAATCTACTTTACCCTTACAAGGTTATCGAAAATCCCCAAAATCCCCATAGTCAAAAATCTCGTGAGACGGATCACCGAACACCGAAATCTTCCCACATGGTTGAAAATCCATCTATAGACAAAAATCTACTTTACCCTTACAAGGTTATCGAAAATCCCCAAAATCCCCACAGCCGAAAATCCAGCAAAACGTAAGGAAAACCATCTTTATAGGTTTGTGGGGCCAAAATTTACGCTTATACGAGGGCGGATGAATAAGTCTGTGACATTTTGAATGAAACACAGTTTTTTTTTGCAAAAAAAAAAAACAAAAATTATTTTTCAACATAATCTCATTTTAGCTCAATACACTTAGTCCAACGTTTCTCCACATTCTGTATCCCTTCCAAAAAATAGGATTTTTCGAGGTCCATAAAATAGACATTTGTTTGATCAATAATTTCATCGTTGGAGCTAAATCTCTTTCCACCGAGCCATATCTTTAGGTTTGGAAATAGTCACTGGGGGCTTAAGCCGGAGAATATGGCGGATGAGTGGGCAATTCGTAGTCTACTTCATGGATTTTTGCCACACGATTCCGTTTGGTGGTCGATTGTGAGCAAACGCGGCACCCATCTTCCAGACAGCTTTCTTAAATCCAACTGATCATTAAAAATCGAAACCACACTGCAATATGAAATGCCTATGGCATCAACAATCTAACGCACTTTTACTCTTCGATCGGCCAACACGATATCATGGATTTTTCGACATTTTCGGGTGTATTGACCCCAATTGGCCGTCCAGAACATTCAGCGTCATTTGTACTTGTAGGACCACAACGAATGTCAGTAAACCACTTTTTTACCATTGAAATCAAATTTGCAGAGTCCCCATAGTATTTATCAAGCTTTTCCTTGGTTTGATTGACGGTTTTTTTTTTGCAAAAAATAATGTTTAATGAGCACTCAAAATTCACTTTTTTTCATTTTTAAAAAATCCACGAGGTTGTATGTTTTGAACAGCTGTTAAATGCAAACTAAATGACGGAAATTGCTCAAAACTTGACAGTAGTCTATTAACAGGTGGTACTTAACAGTGTTGCATTTCATATAACTACGAGGGAAGTTTGAAAAGTCAAGGACTTATTAATCTGCCCTCGTATTTTGGATCTTCACAGTATCTATGTAAACATAAATATTTTTTCCCGGAATTATAGAAAGCTTTTCCTTATAATCTACTATTTCCTGTTGTTGTTATCCTAAAACCAGCAATTTTATAATTACATTTAATATTTTGTGACCTCATGTATGCAAACTGTCAATTTGTTATTTATAAAGCCATTCATACATTTAGAAATTAATAACGAAAATAATTCCTTAAGCTGCTTAAAATTATATTATTTTATACATATATACGTTATTACTCAAATATTTGTGTTTTTTTCCCCACATAGTTTTTTTTTTATAACCATTTTCCTTATCACATACATATGTATGTATTCTTCCTTTACATTCATTTCCTTTAAATGAAAAAAAAAGAACTTGTTAGAGATATCAATCATAATTTAATGATTTCCTGCATGGATAATCTTTCCGGTATTAGAGGCTGTTGGTTTTATATATAAAAAAGATAATTTTTTTTTATATATATCTTACACATGTGCCATATAGTTCACATTAATATTCTATTTGTTAAGGGAATTTTATTGTTAATGTTGCTAAGAATATTGAATTACATTTGTATTTTCAAATTGAATTTGCAAACAAAATTATACTAATGATAATTTTGTACTTTTGTGAAATATTTATATGGCAAAGCATGTGATATACATATCTCAAGGGCATAGACAAATATATATATATATCTATTGTAACATATATATATATATATTTTAAAATATAATTATTCTATTAAATTGAAGTTGGAAGAACATTAATATGCGCACTAGACGATTTTAAGGAAAACAGATAAATTTTAATTTATGAATATTATAACAGAATCAACAAGTTTACAAATGTTTATAAACAATTTCTAATTTATTTATTTGCTATGCATTTGTTTTTATTTATTACGAATACAATTTTGGCAAATTTCCACTTTGATATTGAAGTTTTTGTACACTCGCAACCTTTATTTTTTAGTTTGTTTATAATTTGTTTGAAAATTTTAGTATAAAGACTTTCTTCCATTACAGAAGAAATTATGTGACATTAAGAACAAACTTACAGTATTTATTTACAGCTTTTTAGTTATTAAAAATCTTAGTTTTTTTTTTTTTTTAATTGATATCACAATTTATCTAAATTAATTTATAAATTGTAAAAAAAAATTCCCAGATGTTTTTCTATCGATTAAAAAACTTTCAGCATGTAACTCGACTACGTTAGAGAGTAATAATTCATTGAATATTGTAAATTGCGAAAATTCTGTAAAAAGTAATATTTTTTCTGTACCACCTGTTAATAGACTACTGTCAAATTTTGAGCAAGTTTTGTAATTTTCTTTGTGTTTAACAGCTGTTCAAAACATACAACCTCGTGGATTTTTTAAAAATGGAAAAAAGTGAATTTCGAGTACTCATTAAACATTATTTTTTGGGAAAAAACCATCAATCAAACCAAGGAAGAGCTTGATAAATACTATAAGGACTCTGCACCATTGATTTCAATGGTAAAAAAGTGGTTTACTGACATTGGCTGTGGCCTTACAAGCACGGAAGATGCTGAACGTTCTGGACGCCCAGTTGAGGTCTCTACATCCAAAACAATTGAAAAAATTCACGATAAGTTGTTGGCCGATCGGAGATTGAATGTGCGATAGATTGTGGAAGACATAGGCGTCTCACATGGCTCAGTGATTTGATATTTGAACGATCACTTGGGTATGAGAAAGCTTTCCGCAATATGGCTGCCGCGTTGGCTCACAATCGACCACCAACGGAACCGTGTGACAGCTTAGTTGCCATAGCATAAATCCATGAAGTAGACTACGAATTGTCCCCTCATTCGCCTTATTCTCCGGATTTAGCCCCCATGGCTAAATCCGGAAAGAGATTTAGCTCCAACGATGAAATTATTGGTCAAACAAATGCCTATTTTATGGACCTCGAAAAATCCTGCTTTTAAACGCAAAGTAAATAATGGAAAAAAATTTTACAGTAGTCTATTAACAGATGGTATTTGATGGCAGCAGTGTTGAATTTCATATAACTACGAGGGAAGTTCAAAAAGCCACGGACTTATTGATCTGCCCTCGTAATAAATATAATAATTTAAAATTAGCAAAGTGAAAAATGCTTAATTGAAAAATTAAATATAAAAAAAAATTACCTGCATTTATAGTTATTTTTAATTACGTTTGTAATTGTTTTTAACCATTTTTGTAGTTGTCTTTAACTACATTTATACTTTTTTTTTAACTAGAATTTTAGTTATTTTTGACTGGAATTGTAGTTGTTTTTGACCGCGTCTGTAGTTGTTTTTAACTACATTTGTAAGTTTTTAAACTACATTTTTAAGTATTTCTAACTACATTTATAGTTAGTTTTAACCACATATGTAATTATTTTTACATTATTTTTACTAGATTTTTTAGTTTTTTCAACTATATACATTTTTAGTTGTTTTTAACTATGTACATTTGTAGTTGTTTTTAACTACGTACTTTGAATTTTTGTTAATATATACATCTATAGTTGCTTTAAAATACATTTCTAGTTGTCTTTAACTATATTTGTAGTTTTTAACTAGAATTTTAGTTGTTTTTGACCACGTTTGTGGTTGTTTTTAACTGCATTCATAGTTGTTTTTTATTGCATTTATAGTTGTTTTTAACTGCATTTAAAGTTGTTTTTAACTCCATACATAGTTGTGTTTAACTGCATTTATAGTGGGTTTTAATACATTTGTAGTTGTTTTTAACTACCTTTGTAGTTGTTTTTAACAACATTTGTAGTAATTTCTAACTACAATTGCAGATGTTTTTAACTGCATTTGCAGTTGTTTTAAACTACATTTGTAGTTATTTTTAACTACATTTGTAGTTATTTTTAACTACATTTGTAGTTATTTTTAACTATATTTGCAGTTGTTTTTAACTACAGTTGTAGTAATTTCTAACCAGATTTTTATTTATTTCCAATTGCATTTATATTTATTTTAAACTACATTTTTATAAATTTCTTACTACATTTATAGTTGTTTTTAACTAAATTTTTAGTTGTTTTTAACTGCATTTGTATATGTTTTTAACTTAATTTGGTAGTTATTTTAAACTATATTTGTAGTTATTTTAACTAAATTTTTAGTTATTTTTAACTGCATTTGTAGGTTTTTTTTTTTTTTTTGAAAGAATTTTTCAGTATAATTCAGTTGTCAGCTGATTTTTAACACTTAAAAATAACTTCATATTGCAATGGATTTAATTGCAAATACAGTGAACACCTTTTCAACTGCAATTGCTGTTATTTTAACTGCCAACCGATATAGTTTTATTCGAATGTAATATTAAATATTTTTTTAAAAACTAAAACTCTCTCCCAAAGTATTTAACATCATAATCGACATCACTTATCTTAAGTGATTTTAATTTACTAATCAATTTTACACAATTATCATACTACAATACTAAGTATTTAATATGTCAAAACCTTACTGTTTGATTTATTACAAATTTTAATAACAAATTAGTTTTACATTAAATTGTTGTCATTTAATTAACCTTTAATACTTAACCTATATACTTTACAAATACAACAAACAATTACAAAATCCATATAAATTCCTTGTGTTAAAGTATCTTTTTTTTCTGAAAACATCATTATGTAAATCACGTCTTTAAAAATAAATTCTCTATATCTAACTTAATTCACACTATTTTATATCAATTGTCATTGTAAACAATTCAGGACAACAATTAAATAACAAATTGGATCAATCAACTAATTAAAATCAATGCTCTCTACTTGACTCTATGCATATTCTATAAATTGTAATAGTATGAGTTTGTACACATAGTCGTCTTTTATAAAACTAATTGTTCAAGTGAATAAATATCATTCATCAACAACTATATAGTAGAACAAATTACAACATGAACGAACATGCATACATTTATATATAGTTGATTGTTTAAGCATTTAGATTGAGAAAAATTGCAAAATGTCATCAGAAAATGTAATCAATGTTAATCACATCTATTTAACTATTTAACAAAATTAATGAAGATGGTGGAAACTATGAAAATAAAATCGGTGTAAATTGAAAAAAAAAAAAAATAAAATAACTATCCAATCAATGGGTTAATTCTATTGTCTAGAGGGATTTAAAAATAGCAAAAATAAAATAGTAAAAAAGAGAATTATAACAAAAACACATAAAACTGCAAATATTAGGCAGTAAAGAATTCTAAAAACCCTTTAGGAGATTTGGAATAAAATTTTGAATCGCTAAAAATATTTTTTTAATCTGTTAAGTAGCTACTCTGAAAAGTGCCCAAAAAGGTCTCAAAGTTTCGCTCGAATTTCAAACCTGTCTTTAATCCCTAAAAATTGCTCCGCTATATTTCAAGCCAAATGTTTATTACTTTTACCCTTCGCTATCACGTGCCTTAGTTCTGCAGTTGCTACAGACATGACATTTATTTGTGTAGTAAAGCGGTTGTAGTTATTTTAACTGCAATTGCTGTTGTTTTATTTAGAAAAATAATTTTAAATGATTTTTACATTTGGTTTTTTTAACAACCTACAAAAACTGCTGCATATTGTTAATATTTGAAATATTTAGTAGTTTGAAAATTTTTTTAAAATCCTCTAATTTTATTTTTTGTATTTTTATTGTTTAATAATTCTCGTATGCTTTTTTTGATACTGTAAAAAATGCCAAATTCGAATGTAAAAAAAAAATTATCTGCATTTGTAGTTGTTTTTAACAATATTTATAGTTTTTAATTATATTCGTAGTTGCTTTTAACTATATTTTGAGTTATTTTTAACGATATTTATAGTTGTTTTCTAACTATGGTTTGACTTGTTTTTAACTTCATTTGTAGTTGTTTTTAAATATATTTGTAGTTGTTTTTAACTATATTTGTAGTTGTTTTTAACTATATTTGTAGTTCTTTTTAACTATATATTTAGTTGTTTTTAACTATATTTGTAGTTGTTTTTAACTATATTTTGAGTTGTTTTTAACGATATTTGTAGTTGTTTTCTAACTATGTTTTGACTTGTTTTTAACTATATTCGTAGTTGTTTTTTACTACATTTGTAGTTGTTTTTAAATATATTTGTAGTTGTTTTTAACTATATTTTGAATTGTTTTTAACTACATTTGTAATTGGTTTTAGCTATATTTGTTAGTGTGTTTAACTTTGTTTGTAGTTGTTTTTAACTATTTTCTAGTTGTTTTTAACTATATTTTGAGTTTTTTTTAACGATATTTGTAGTTGTTTTTAACTACATTTGTAATTGTTTTTAGCTATATTTTTTAGTGTCTTTATTTTTGTTTGTAGTTATTTTTAACTATATTCGTAGTTGTTTTTAACTATATTTTGAGTTGTTTTTAACGATATTTTTAGTTGTTTTTAACTATATTAAAAGTTGTTTTTAACTATATTTTGAGTTGGTATTAACGATATTTTTAGTTGTTTTCTAACTATAGTTTGACTTGTTTTTAACTTTATTGGTAGTTGTTTTTTTTTATTATATTTGCAGTTTTTCTAACTATATTTGTAGTTGTTTTAAATTATATTTGTAGTTATTTTTTTAAAAAAAATTTTCAGGTTTTTAACAGTAAAAAATAACTACACATTGCATTTGATTTAAATCTAAATGTAGTGATAACATATTCAGCTGCAGTTGATTCTACCAACATTTTTTCCTGAGTGTATATTAACCTAAAACATTCAACGGGCATAGTAATTATCTACACCAAAAAAAAAAAAAAATAGTGTTACACAGTGTTATGGAAGATACAACATTTCCCAATTCAAAATTTTTTTTTTTAACGATCCTCTGTCAAACTTATCTGTGACAGGATACGTGACGGGACTGGTACATTGGGACAGTGACGGGTCCGTGCAACGGTTTTTTATATAAAAGCGAGTGGTCACTTTTGCATGGGGTTGTTATAGTAGTCGCATGGGAAGCTGTCACAGCACCAATGCAAAAAAATTGTCTCATGACTAACGTAAACAAATCAGTCACACAACTGACCCAAAGGCCATACCTGGGAATGTGTTAAAAAAATAAAAATTTTAACTAAAAAAGTGCAAAATTTTTTTAAAGCGCTTAAATGAAAAAAGTAAAATTAAAAAAAATAATAAAATTGAAAAAATAATAAAATTGAAAAAAAAAATAAAATTAAAAAAAAAATAAAATTAAAAAAAAATAAATTGAAAAAAATAAAATTTAAAAAAATTAAAGTTGAAAAAAATAAATTAAAATTGAAAAACAAAATAAAAATAAAAAAAATAAATAAAATTAACAAAAAAAAAAAAAATAATAAATTAAATTGAAAATAAAAATAAATAAAATAGGAAAAAAATAAATAAAATTGAAGAAAAAATTAAATAAAATTGATAAAAAAATAAATAAAATTGAAAATAAAAATAAATAAAAATAAAAAAAAAAAAAATAAAATTGGAAAAAAATAAATAAAATTGAAAAAAATAAACAAAATTGAAAAAAAAGAAATGAAATTGAAAAAAAAAATAAATCCTAAATATAGTTAATCATCCGTGGGCAAATATGACTCATAGAGCACTTAATTTTTACTAGTGCGACTACTGTTACTATTTGAAATTCGTGGTTTTTTTTCAAATCTTTTTTCAATAATATTTTCCAAAACTTTTTTCAATTTTTTTGCTTAAATTTTTTTAGTTATAAATTCAACTGAAAGTTAGATTAAAATGTTTTGACATTTTAATTCTTCCAAGACGTTTTATTAAGCATATTTGTAGCACTTAACTGATTTTCAACAATCACGGGTAATGGATTTTTGGACTTGTCTTCTTTTCACTGCGCATGGGACAAGTCACAAGGTAGGCATTTTCATATCAGTTTTATTTCACGTTTCACGAAGTAGGTCCTTTTAGAACGGTCACATGATATGTCCCTTCACACTGGTCTTGCTTGCATACAGGACTCGGGCCCAAACGTTACCTGATCCCTTTTTAACACAGGGGAGTTACTCGTTTAACCTTCTTTATTTAAATTCATTATTAACATTGACCAACTAAATATACCTACCAAATAATTGTAAAGTGTATAGAAAAATAAAAATTATAACAAAACGATTGAACCTCTAATGCAATTATCACTTATTGACAGCAATTACTAGTGATGTTACAGCTTGAAAAAAAAAAATCATGTTGTGACTTGATTTTCACCTACTATATAATAGTACCAACTACTACTATTACTACATACAACAACATTTACACTACTTACTTCATTAAGAGTGTCGTATGTAAAATGTTTCCTTTTCCGTTAAAGCCAGCCAACAACAGTTTACAAATGCTAGAAAAAGGGAAACATCTGTAGGCAAAAACAGCCCCTAAAATACTGTTGCATATTGCAAACTTTTGCCCCCACAACCAGCTCTTTGTACCCAAAACAGTATATGCTATACAGTGAAAAAAAAATGATAGTTAAATCAATTATTTAGCGTTAAACTATGTTTAGAGACTTTTAATTTAAAATGGATTTTTAAAAATACATGGAATTTAAATATGCGGAAAAATGCTATTTCCGGATTCACATATTTGTTTATTATTCGAAGTTGTAGTCGAAATTTTAAATGCACAAAAAATTATTTCAATTGTTCTTTCAGTTGTTAAACATAATAAATTTTAGAAAATAGTTAAAAATGCCTGGAGCATTTGTTTTAAGTTATCTTTAACTACGGCGTGGAAAAATTCATCAAAAAAAAAAAAAATATTTGGAAACGATGTGTGAGATAGACTTCAAATCCTTTGACAATCTGCGAATCTTCGGAAGTTAAATTGTTATACCCTTCACCACAGGTGGAAGGGTATATATAAATTGTAATTCCGTTTGTAATTTCTACAATATTGATCTTTGATCCTATAAAGTATATATATTCTGAGTCCTTATGAAGAGCGAAGTTGATTTAACGATGTCCGTCAGTCCGTCTGTGTGTTGAAATGGGTTTTCCGAAGAAACCAGACATGCTGAGGACTTGATTGTTATTTATTTCTGTTACATGTGATCCATTTCTGTTTGCTATTGAAATTCAGCCAGATCGGTTGATAAATGGCTGAGATATTAGCAAAAAACCAGGACCACCTCTAATTTTTTCTGTAAAATCCCTTTGTTATACCCTTCACCATAGGTGGAAGGGTATATATAAGTTTGTCATTCCGTTTGTAATTTCTACAATATTGATCTTAGACCCTATAAAGTATATATATTCTGGGTCCATATGAAGAGCGAAGTTGATTTAACGATGTCCGTCTGTCCGTCTGTCCGTCTGTCCGTCTGTGTGTTGAAATGGGTTTTCCGAAGAACCCAGACATGATGAGGACTTGATTCTTTTTTATTTCTGTTACATGTGATCCATTTCTGTTTGCTATTAAAAATCAGACAGATCGGTTAATAAATGGCTGAGATATTAGCAAAAAACCAGGACTACCTCTAATTTTTCCAGTAAAATCCCTTTGTTTAATAAGAGTGTGAAGATAAATACGTAGGTTAAATACGTTTCACAACTATTGTGAATGATATAAATAAAAAACAAATAGTAGTGTCGCCAACTTTTTTTTGCCTAGAAAATGCCAAATTTGACAAGAAAAGCGCTGAAACATATGGAAAAATATAAATTTGAGATTTTACATGACATATTATTTTGGATTAAAATTTTTGGACATTTAAGAAAAAATAAATGGGGATACCGCTTGTTTGTGGAGAGCTATGAGGTAGTAGATTCCAACGATGTATTCATCTCCTTCAGAATCACTCTAGGTTTCGAGTTTTGCATTTTAAAGAAAATTTATTTTTGAAATTCCACATAACATTATTTAAAATTAAAATTTTTGGACATTTAAGAAAAAAATAAATGGGGGTACCGCTTGTTTGTGGAGAGCTATGAGGTAGTTGATTCCAACGATGTATTCATCTCCTCCAGAATCACTCTAGGATTCGAGTTTTGCATTTTAAAGAAAATTTATTTTTGAAATTTCTCATAACATTATTTAAAATTAAAATTGTTGGACATTTAAGAAAAAAATAAATGGGGTTACCGCTTATTTGTGGAGAGCTATGAGGTAGTAGCTTCCAACGATGTATTAATCTCCTCCAGAATCACTCTAGGTTTAGAGTTTTGCATTTGACAAGAAAATTTATTTTTGAAATTTCTCACAACATTATTTAAAATTAAAATTTTTGGACATTTAAGAAAAAAATAAATGGGGGTACCGCTTGTTTGTGGAGAGCTATGAGGTAGTTGATTCCAATGATGTATTCATCTCCTCCAGAATCACTCTAGGATTCGAGTTTTGCATTTTAAAGGAAATTTATTTTTGAAATTCCACATAACATTATTTAAAATTAAAATTTTTGGACATTTAAGAAAAAAATAAATGGGGGTACCGCTTGTTTGTGGAGATCTATGAGGTAGTTGATTCATTCATCGTTGGAATACATCGTCGGAATCTACTACCTCATAGCTCTCCACAAACAAGCGGTACCCCCATTTATTTTTTTCTTAAATGTCCAAAAATTTTAATTTTAAATAATGTTATGAGAAATTTCAAAAATAAATTTTCTTGTCAAATGCAAAACTCGAAACCTAGAGTGATTCTGGAGGAGATGAATACATCGTTGGAATCTACTACCTCATAGCTCTCCACAAACAAGCGGTACCCCCATTTATTTTTTTCTTAAATGTCCAAAAATTTTAATTTTAAATAATGTTATGAGAAATTTCAAAAATAAATTTTCTTGTCAAATGCAAAACTCGAAACCTAGAGTGATTCTGGAGGAGATGAATACATCGTTGGAATCTACTTCCTCATAGCTCTCCACAAACAAGCGGTACTCCCATTTATTTTTTTCTTAAATGACCAAAAATTTTAATTTCAAATAATGTTATGAGAAATTTCAAAAATTAATTTTCTTGTCAAATGCAAAACTCGAAACCTAGAGTGATTCTGGAGGAGATGAATACATCGTTGGAATCTACTCCCACATAGCTCTCCACAAACAAGCGGTACCCCCATTTATTTTTTCTTAAATGTCCAAAAATTTTAATTTTAAATAATGTTATGAGAAATTTCAAAAATAAATTTTCTTGTCAAATGCAAAACTCGAAACCTAGAGCGATTCTGGAGGAGATGAATACATCGTTGGAATCCACTACCTCATATCTCTCCACAGACAAGCGGTATCCCCATTTATTTTTTCTTAAATGTCCAAAAATTTTAGTCCAAAATAATATGTCATGTAAAATCTCAAATTTTTATTTTTCCATATGTTTCAGCGCTTTTCTTGTCAAATTTGGCATTTTCTAGGCAAAAAAAAGTTGGCGACACTACTATTTGTTTTTTATTTATATCATTCACAATAGTTGTGAAACGTATTTAACCTACGTATTTATCTTCACACCCTTTTGTTTAATATGTATGTAGAATTTTGAGCATAACAACACATCCATGTGTTAAAATTCTTTTCTCTCTATTGACGATGATTTTGTGTGAGCTTCAATAGCTCAGTTGTCTAGACGCTGTGTCACAAATACTTTTTTTTTTCTCTAAGGCCGTGGGGTTCGAAGTTCAAATCTCGGTGAGGTCAATTCACTTTTTTTTTGTACATTTTTTTTTTATTATTTTCTTAAGACTTTTTTTTTGCTTATTTTTTTGCTTATTTTTGTTTTTTTGTAACATTTAATAATTAATTTATATAAAATTTTATATTAATAATTAAAATTCTTTTCTTTCATCTCCACCTTTTATACACAAACAACAAACACATATAAAGATTTGTCATTTAAATAAAAACTAAACAAATCTCTAATGAACGAAGACTTTTATATATGTACCTCTATTGACGATGATTTTGTGTGAGCTTCAATAGCTCAGTTGTCTAGACGCTGTGTCACAAATACTTTTTTTTTTCTCTAAGGCCGTGGGGTTCGAGGTTCAAATCTCGGTGAGGTCAATTCACTTTTTTTTTTACATTTTTTTTTTATTATTTTCTTAAGACTTTTTTTTTTTTGCTTATTTTTGGTTTTTTTTAACATTTAATAATTAATTTATATAAAATTTTATATTAATAATTAAATAATCCATAAATAGGCTAAAAACATCAACATTTTTATAAAAACCCTCTGATACAAACAAAATACAAACGTTTTTATACCTTTCACCACAGGTGGAAGGGTCGCGGGTTCGTTAAGATTTTTTTTTTGTTTATTTTTTGTTTTTTTTTTACATTTAATAATTAATTTAAATAAAATTTTATATTAATAATTAAATAATCCATAAATAGGCTAAAAACATCAAAATTTGTATAAAAACCCTCTGATACAAACAAAATACAAACGGTTTTATTTCTATTTTTTGCACCGATTTAAAAGAATTTATAAAAAGATTTTTAAACCATTTTATTTCTCACATATTAAGAAAATTTTATACATAATTTACCTTTGAGTGCAACTATTTTAGGTCATAACTTATAATAATTTATAAAAAAAATTATAAACTATTTTCCTTCAAATTTTTAAAATTAAGCTAAAGAAATTACAAATATTTCTAATAAAAAAGCGAAATAAAATCCTAAATGCAAATTTGCCAGCTAAATCAAACTATTTTGTAGAAATAAAACACATGCAGTTCTAGTGATTTCTTTTAACGATTTGTTGAAATTCTTTTCTTTCACCTCTTAACCTTTTATACACAAACAACAAACACTATTCTAGAGCTGTATTATGACCTATGGATACGTCTTATATAGCAAAAGATCGAAAATCTTTAGTATAACATATTTGCTGAAAAACTCGGAAATATCGGTTCAGATACAAAAAAGTTATGCCCAAAACATACATTTTTTTAAAATACATATTTTCTGGAACCATAAATCTTCCCGAGTCCAAGTTTTATCTCCAAACTAAATGGTTAATTTCCTCTTAAAGGCGTCCGTATATAAATCTGTCCATTTCATATATGTCCATATATAAACTTCAGTTTTTTCCCAACCATGGTGAAGGGTATATAAGATTCGGCATAGCCGAATTTAGCCGCTCTTACTTGTTTTTATATGTATGTTGAATATTATGCATAACAAATACATCCATTTGTTGAAATTCTTTTCTTTCACCTCTTCACCTTTTATACACCAACAATAAACCAATACAAAGATTTGTCATTTAAATAAAATCCAAACAAATCTCTATTGAACGAAAACTGATTATTTACTTCTATTAACGATGATTTCGCATGAGCTTCAATGGGTCAGTTGTCTAAACGCTATGCCACAAATACTTTTTTCTCTCTTAGGCGCGGGTTTTTTTAACATTAAATACTTAATTTATATAAAATTTTAAATTAATAATTAAATAATCCATAAATAGGCTAAAAACATCAAAATTTTTATAAAGACCCTCTGATACAAACAAATTACAAACTGTTTTATTTCTATTTTTTGCTCTGATTTAAAGAATTTATAAAAAGATTTTTAAACTATTTTATTTCTCATATATTAAGAAAATTTTATACATAATTCCCCTTTGAATGCAACTATTTTAGGCCATAACTTATAATAATTTATAAAAAAAAATTATAAACTATTTTCCTTCAAATTTTTAAAATTAAGCTAAAGAAATTAAAAATATTTTTTAATAAAAAAGCGAAATAAAATCCCAAATGCAAATTTGCCAGCTAAATCAAACATGCAGTTCTAATGATTTCTTTAAACGATTTTTACAACTAAAAAGATTTTTGAAAAAAATATAACAACACCGATTGGCATTATGTTTGTGGTTGTTGTTCTTTTTTTATTTTTTATTTTATTTGTTGAACTTCTTTTCGTTCACCTCTTCACCTTTTATACACAAAAGATTTACCTAAAAACCAAACAAATTAGTTTTGAACGAAAACTGTTTATTTACTTCTATTAACGATGATTGCTTATGTCTTTCAATTGCTCAGTGGTCTAAGCGCTTTGTCACAAATACTTTTTTCTTTTAGTCGCGCGATCGATCCCCGTCTATTCAACTTTTTTGTAAATTATTTTTTTTACATTTTATTAAGACTTTTTTATTTGTTTTTTTTTATATTTTTTAACATATTTGGAGAACTGAAAGAGGAAAAGTTCCAAAATAAGGTTATCATTACACAACATCTGACCAAATGTGGGTGGGATCTGTGAATTGGGCGTGGCACAAAATAGATTACTTTATATCTTAAGAACCGTAAGACCGAAATTAAATAATCCATAAATGGGCTAAAAACATCAAAATTTTTATAAAAACTAACATTTTAGAGCTGTAATATGACCTATGGATACGTCTTATATAGCAATAGATCGAAAATCTTTAGTATAACATATTTGCTAAAAAAAACTCGGAAATATCGATTCAGATACAAAAAAGTTATGCCCAAAATTAATAAATTTTTTTTAAATACCTATTTTCTGGAACCATAAATCTTCCCGAGTACAAGTTTTATCACCGAACTAAATGATTAATTTCCTCTTAAAGGCGTCCGTATATAAATCTGTCCATTCCATATATGTCCATATATAAACTTAAGTTTTTTCCCAACCATGGTGAAGGGTATATAAGATTCGGCATAGCCGAATTAAGCCGCGCTTACTTGTTTAATTTAATTTTCACTTGTTTTTAAGGTTTTGAAAGTAAATTTTTAAAATTAAAGACATTTTTTTAAATATTTAACAAATTTCAACATTTTAACTAAAAATGAAAAAGAAAACATTAAAAATTTTGATTCATAAATTTGTTTTTATATATGTATATAACTAATTCTTAGGAAAAAAGTGCATTCGTTGTACTTTCATCAAGCTTTTTCTACGCGGAATATTCCACAAATTTTTTTTTATCGATGTGGATCACAAAACAGTAGAATAATTCAGAATGTTTTACTTAAGTATTTTTTTTATGTGGATTCGGAACGAAGATTATTGCTATTGTTCCATATTCCATATTTCGTATTTTTTACAATTGTTTCTAAATTATGAATCGTATTAAAGTAAATGCATTAAAATTAATCTGCCAACAGTTTAGATTTTATTTTTTCATTATAAAACTAAGCAGAAACATATTTAAATTAATAAGAAAACAAACTTGATTAATTTCAAAAATAATTATATTTAATTTAATGTTGTTTTTACTGGATTTAAAATAGATGTTTTTTTGAGTGTAAAAGTAGGGGAAAGGGAGGGATGGAGGGCGGTTATTATTGTGTATGGTTAGTGTCATTGTACTGATAAATCGTTTTAGATACCTGCATATAAGTGTTATTGTCTCTCTGTCCATCCGTCCCCACGTACATTTATATGCCTGTCTCTCTCTCTCTCTCTCCTTCTCTTTGATTGCTTACACTTAAAGAGTTTGTATGTTTGTTGATTCGTATTAAAATGATTTAAATGAATGTGCATTTGTTTGTCTGTTGCCTCTTGTATTTATCACTTTACATTTGATGACTAAGTTCGTTGTGGAATTGGTAGAAGAGGCAAAAGACCTAAACTGAACTGAATGGAATTGAAGAGGTGCTATGATGATAAATGCACGGATTTTGCAGGGTTTCACAGTATTTTTTGTTTGCATAAGATTAGCCCATAAGTGTCTGGCATTGAGTGTAAATGACATGTTGTGATTTACCGTTGTAAATTGGTATTTGTACTACACTTAAAGCTTAGTAGTGTATGGTAGTAATATGGTAATGGCTTGAAGTTTGTTGTGTTTTTTTTATTTTCTTTCATTTAAAATAATAAATAAATTTAAATTTAATTTTATAATTCGAGTACAAAAACAATTGAAATGAAGAACTATGGAAGATTTATGGAAGATTTTTATAAAAAAAACTTCACATTAATGAAGAAATTTTATCAATATTTATGAAGAAATTTTTTCATATTTATGAATGAATAGCTTTCATCAATATTTATGACTAAGTTTCACTTCATTTATGAAGAAGTTTCATCAATATGTAGACGTTTTTTTTTAATTATATTTTTTTAATTGTATTTTTTTTAATTGTATTTTTTTTAATTGTATTTTTTTTAATTGTATTTTTTTTTTAATTCTATTTTTTATTTCTATTTTTTTAATTCTATTTTTTTAGTTCTATTTTTTTAATTCTTTTTTTTTAATTATATTTTTTTAATTATATTTTTTTAATTCTTTTTTTAATTCTATTTTTTCAATTCTATTTTCTTAATTCTATTTCTTTAATTCTTTTTTTTAATTATTTTTTTAATTCTATTTTTTTAATTATATTTTTTGTAATTCTATTTTTTTAATTCTATTTTTGTTTTTTTATTTCTTTTTTTTAATTAAATTTTTTTAATTCTATTTTTTTGTATTTATATTTTTTAATTCTTTTTTTTTAATTCTAATTTTTTAATTCTATTTTTTAATTCTAATTTTTTTAAATGTATTTTTTTTTATTTCTATTTTTTGAATTCTATTTTTTTAATTCTTTTTTTAATTCTATTTTTTTATTTCTATTTTTTAATTCTTTTTTTTAATTCTATTTTTTTAACTCTATTTCTTAATTCTATTTTTTTAATTCTATTTTTTTATTTCAATTTTTTTAATTCTTTTTTTTAATTCTTTTTTTTTAATTCTTTTTTTAATTCTATTTTTTTATTTCTATTTTTAAATTCTATTTTTTTATTCTATTTTTTTAATTCTATTTTTTATTTTTATTTTATTAATTCTTTTTTTAATTCTATTTTTTTATATTTTTTTATTCTATTTTTTTAATTCTATTTTTTTAATTCTATTTTTTATATTTTTTTTAATTCTATTTTTTTAATATTATTTTTTTTAAATTCTTTTTTTTTAATTATATTTTCTTAATTCTATTTCTTTAATTCTTATTTTTTTAATTCTTATTTTTTTGATTCTATTTTTTAATTCTTTTTTTAATTCAATTTTTTTAATTCAATTTTTTTAATTCTATTTTTTTAATTCTATTTTTTTAATTATATTTTTTTTAATTCTATTTTTTAATTCTTTTCAAAATTCTTTTTTTTAATTCTATTTTCTTAATTCTATTTCTTTAATTCTTTTTTTTTTTAATTCTATTTCTTTAATTCTTTTTTTTAATTCTATTTTTTTAATTCTATTTTTTTATTTTTGTTTTTTTATTTCTTTTTTTTAATTAAATTTTTTTAATTCTATTTTTTTGTATTTATATTTTTTAATTCTTTTTTTAATTCTATTTTTTTAATTCTATTTTTTTAATTCTTTTCTTAATTCTATTTTTTTAATTCTATTTTCTTAATTCTATTTCTTTAATTCTTTTAATTCTTTTTTTAATTCTATTTTTTAATTATATTTTTTTAATTCTATTTTTTTTAATCTATTTTTTTTTTGTTTTTTATTTCTTTTTTTTTAATTAATTTTTTTTAATTCTATTTTTTTGTATTTATATTTTTTAATTCTTTTTTTTTAATTCTAATTTTTTAATTCTATTTTTTAATTCTATTTTCTTAATTCTATTTTTTTAAATCTATTTTTTTTATTTCTATTTTTTTAATTCTATTTTTTTAATTCTTATTTTTTTAATTCTATTGTTTTTTATTTCTATTTTTAATTCTTTTTTTTAATTCTATTTTTTAATTATATTTCTTAATTCTATTTTTTTAATTCTATTTTTTTAATTCTATTTTTTTATTTCAATTTTTTTAATTCTTTTTTTTAATTCTTTTTTTTTTAATTCTATTTTTTATTTCTATTTTTTGAATTCTATTTTTTTTAATTCTATTTTTTTAATTCTATTTTTTATTTCTATTTTTTTAATTGTATTTTTTCAATTCTTTTTTTTTATTTCTATTGTTTTAATTCTATTTAATTTTTTTTTAATTCTTTTTTTTTTAATTATTTGTTGTTTTAAAATTATTCAAGTAAATTTGAATACAAACTTAATGAGAATTACAATACAAACAGCCTTTTTTTGCAATCCAAATAAATAATTTGTAAAAGTTTTTCCCTGAGTATATAAATAAGTTTATAATTATTTACTGTAAAATTTATATAATTTTTGTTAAAATCATCTAATTTATTTTATCTTTTCTTTTCTTTTATTTCAGGTATGTGTGGCCTTTTAATTTAACAATCGTAAGTTAATTTTAAATTTTATTTTTGTGACCCAGCTCATCGAATAAGACAAATTCTTGATTAATATGAAATAATTTAAAAGTGTTATGCAGTGATATTCCATCTTATGTGCGATGATGTTTTGTGATCATCTTAAAATATTTCATATTTTTGTAAATTTTACATTTTTATAATATTGTCTTGGGTTGTAAAATATTTCCGCACTAAAATATTTCCGCAGTAACTTTCTTTATTTATATATATTACGTTAATCGTGTACTATTTCGCTATAAACTTTAATATACTTTTCAAAATTGCCCATGTAAAAATCGAAATATATATGAACATACATGATCATACATGAGCTTGTATATGATCATACATGGGCATACATGGTCATGTACGTCCATACATGATCTCATATATGATCATATATCTTCGGCTCCGAAATTTGAGGGTATATGGTGATATATGTGCATATATTATCATACATTCTCATATATTATTCATGTATGCTCGTCCATATACCTCAAATTTCAGATCCGAAGATATATGATCATATATGAGATCATGTATGGTCATATATTGAACAATGTATGGACGTATATGACCATGTATGCCCATGTATGATCATATACAGTCCCATGTATGATCATGTATACTCATATATATTTCGATTTTTACATGGGTAGTGAGCTATTCTACATAGATAAAGAATAATATACAAACAGCATTGAATATGGAAAAAGCTCAGCTCAAATGGGAGAAAATGAATGACGTTTGTAAGAAAGATATGTTAAAGTATGTGCTGTAACTTATTCTGAACGACTTAATAAAAAAGCACTTAATATAATTTTTTGTTATAGGGGGATTGTAATATCATACAGAAGGTTGCGGGTTCGATCGCGACAATGACAGTAATATAAATTAGGAAAAATAATATGTATGAATTTTCTATCCCTCATACATATTGCAACGTCCTCCTGCGGTGTTTCTGTTGCACATAAACCCACCGAAGTAAAATATCATAACAGGGCTATGAACTAAAAAGCTTCAAGTCAAGTTCGCCAACTCTCCATCAGAAGGCGAGCAACAACAGATATATCATCTCGCGCAATCATAGTGTTGACTTTCAGTTTTCACCGCCTTTCATATCTCCTATTTCTCCTTTCCAAAGTAAGCAATACATTAATTTGTAGGAAGAATTTCCTGGTTGTTGCTTCTCTTAAGAAAAAACAAAGAAGAGTTTAAAACGACACTCAGTCTATCAAGTTCTTAACTTGGTCCGCACTTCAGTGGTGTTGTGATCACGGAATAAGTCATTTGAGGTCATTTGTCTCATCAATTTGCTCAGACACGTCACATTACCGTTTCATTGTGATAGGGACCGGTCACTGGACCGGTTTTTTATATGAAAAGCAGGTGGTAAGTTTTTTGAGAACCGGTATTGTTTGCACCTAACACGAGACTAGTACATTCAGACCCCCCTGCGGGAAAGGGTCCTATGCCAGGACACGTCACGTGACTGGTTCATTGTGATAGGGACCAGTTGCTGGACCGTTTTTTATATGAAAAGGACCGGTAACTTTAACATGGGCTTGACCAAGGAGTAGTCAATTGCTCTCTGTGACATGTCGCAGGACTGGTCTAAAAGAACATGTCACATAACTAATCCCTAAGAACATATCACAGAACCAACGCAAAAGAACATGTCATGCAGGACTTTTAATCGGGTCACGTGGTAGGTACTTTAGGAACCGGTTCTCCTTTCACTTATCTCGTGATATGTATTTTCAGAACCGCTAAATTTCCACCTATTACGTGGTCCCTATTCGCAACTGATCTCTTTTTCCCGCAGGGCGTTATAGGTACTTTCGAAACAGATCCTGTTTTCACCTACCACAGGTCTGGTACTTTCACGTGATATAGACTTTTAAGCCAAGGTACTTTAGGAACCGGTCCTCTTTTCACCGAATTTGCGAACTGGTCCTGTTTTCACCTATCACGGGAAGGTCCCAATTCCCAACTGACCCCTTTTTACCGCAGGGTAAATATTGAGAAACAAAAGGCAAACAAAATTATTTTTTTTTAATTAAGAAAATATTTTTAAAATTCAGAAACTGCAATAAAAAGTCAATTATAATTTATAAAATCACTTAAAAACATAAAATTCCAATTATAATAAATAAAAAATATTTAGCAATAAAAAATGCTCAAAAAAATTAAAAACAAAACATTTCATTACAAAATAATACACTGACAATAATCCATGCATAAATATATGAAAAAATTTGTCAGAATAACAAAAATTTTCGTAAAATAAAGGAATTTTTTTTTGAAAAGAAAAGCTCTTCCATATATTGAAATATAAAATAAGCCATTGAAATCAGCATGTCCGAAATATAAAACAATTTATTGTCAGAACCTTATTAATTTTTTCGATGTCATGATGTGTTATTAAATTTGAAACTATTTTCCTATTGAAAGGTCTTCCTCATGCAATCGTTCTCCTTTCTAAATAGGAACCTAAAACTTCTTTAAAAAATGGTTGAACCAATGTGAAAATCGGAATGAATATGAACATACAGGATCATACATGGGCGTACATGATCATACATGGGCATACATGATCATATAAATCCATGCATATTTCAATATATAATCATACATGTCATATATGCTCACATATGATTCATATATGATCATATATGACCATACATGATGTCATATATGCTCACATATACCCTAAAAATTTCGGATGAAAATATTTAGAAATATATGAGATCATGCATTGTCATATATTGAGCTATGCATAAACATACATAATGATGTATACCCCTGTATTACATACCAGACCATGTATGATCTTGCATGTTCATATATACAGGTTGGTTGAAAAGTTCCTGCGCTCGAAATGAAAGAATACTGTTTTTGTTACGAAATATATTTTTTTATTCAATATAATCTCCTAGAAGCTCAATACACTTGTTCCAAAGATCTTCCAATAATTTTATCCCATCCTTATAATGGTTTTCCGGAAGCTCTGCAAAATAACCGTCTACGGCTGCTATGGCCTCTTCATTCGATGCAAAATGCTTTCCACGAAGCAATTGTTTGAGATTTCTGAAGAGATAGTAGTCACTGGGAGCCAAATCTGGTGAATACGGTGGATATTCAAGCAATTCGTACTTTAATTCTTTGAATTTAGCCATCGTCAAAACACTTTTGTGAGCAGGTGCATTATCTTGATGAAAAATGATTTATTTCTTCTTTAAACCAGGTCTTTTCTCACTAATTTTTTCATCCAGCTGATCCAAAAGGCTGCAATAATATTCAGAGTTGATTGTTTTACCTTTCTGAAGATAATCAATCAACAAAATTCCTTTTGCATCCCAAAAAACTGATGCCATAACCTTCTTTGCTGATCGTTGTGACTTTACCTGCTTTGCAGCTGAACAACCAGCTTCAGTCCACTGTAGACGTTCTTGTTTCAATTTAGGATCATGGTGGTAGATTCAAGTCTCATCCATAGTTATAAAACGACGCAAGAAGTCGGTTTTATTTGGCTTAAAACGCTCCAAATTACGCTGAGAAATTTGTTTTCGATCCAGTTTTTGTTGAATTGTTAATGTGTGCGGCACTAACTTTCCAAACCGTTTTTTCATACGTAATTCTTCATGTAAAATATGGAGTACTCATCCGTCTGAGATGCCTATGGCATTAGCAATTTCAAGCTTAGTCAAACTTGGATCTTCACTAACCATATTATGTACCTGCTCAATGATTTCTGCTGTGGTTGCAGTTTTTGGTCGTCCTTCGCGTGGATCGTCTTTAAGGCTGGTACGACCACGTTTAAATTCACCAGCCCAAAATTCAACGGTGCGTTTTGAAGGTGAGGACTCCTTATACACTTCTAACAATTGTTCATAAATTTCCTTTGCTTTTAAACCCTTCAAAACAAAGAATCTAATGACTGCACGATATTCAATTTATTTCATATTAAAAAAAATTAATGACACGTCAACTTCAAATGGCTTGTAAACAAAGAAAGAATTGACAGAATGACTTGCAACTTTGCATGTGTTCTCAGGACAGTTATACCAACTTGAGAAAAAAAAGTTTGGAGCTAGCAGTGCCATCTCTTGGTGAGCGCAGGAAATTTTCAACCAACCTGTATATATTTGAATTTTCACAGGAGAAATCTGTATTTTTTAAACGTTCTTTATGTCTCTTACTAATTTTTTTTTTTTGTTGGTAAACAAAAGTTCAACTTATTTCTTACACCTTTATGAAGTTGATAGTAATTTTAACACATTTTCCTTTTTTTTTGTCACTTTACACTTCAACATGACAATGACGAAAACCTTTAACAACAATGTGCATGTCGTTGTTGTTTGTTTGTTTTTGTTTTTGCTTTACTACCTTTACATCTTTCTTTTAAAATCTAATACAACTGTCCTTTGGAAACCATGAAACAAGCCTAACGCGACATTTACAACAGCCAACAAATGTAACAAAAACATTAGAAAAAAAAAACACTGCAACTATCCTTATGTTTATAAATATGCAATACGGTGTTTTTAGTTAGACTGTCTCTTATGGCTGGTTTAGCATTTATCCCCTTTGGTTTAAACGTTAAATACGACGAAGTGTATATTACAAACAAACAAAAAAAAGGGCTAGAGAGCAAAAATAGCAACAACAACGAAAAAAATTCCCTTTTTTTGTTGTTGATGTTAGCTCTTATGACAGGATACGGATACAGTACTTAGCTATTGGCAAGCAATGTTTCCGTTTCCCTTGTTGCAGTTCATTGTTGTTGTTGTTTTTATGCGAGGCATTGCTGTAATTTTCTTTTTGTTTTACAGTATACAGCCTCTTTTTTCTTTGTGTGGAGTTACTGTATAGAATGGCTTGTTGGCTTTTAAAGCCAGTAGTATTATTTTATACACTTTTTTATGTTTACTTTACCAGTTCTCTTAGTTTTTTTTTTGTTTTTGCTTTCTTTAAATTTATTACAATCATGAATATTTGTATCTTGTCATCATATTGCCTTATTTTCTAAGCAATAAAGCAAACTACAGCAAAAGCAGACTGTGCAAATTCTGTTTGCAAGTAGTGGCCTTAATTAAAAATGGCATTTGCCTTGATTAGTGGTTAGTTGTCAGCCAGTAATGCGTAAAATTGAGCAACATAATATTTTTCGAATTTATGAATAGTTGCTAATGGTTAATTCTATTTGTGAATTAAAGATATATAAATTAATTTATCAGTTTTATTTAAATAATATTAAATTTAAAAAGATTGATCTTTAAATTTTAATCTGCAATTCAGCTCTTAGTTTTCCAGCTTTGATTTAGTCTCTAAAAATGTAAGAGGACAAAAACAAAACTGGTAAAATATAAGTTATAAAGGGTGGTTAAATTTAAAGAGCCGATGTTGATTTTGAATAAAACACAAATTATTTAGGAAATTATTGTCATTTCTTTTTATACCCTTCACCACAGGTGGAAGGGTATATAAAGGGTGTCCCAAGAAGAACGCAATTTTTAAATCTGGCAACATTTGAAGTGTCATTGTTTGACATTTGAACAATTGTTATTGTTTGCTAGTAGAAGGTACGAGGTTAGTAAAAATGGAGCGCTACACGAATGAACAACGCATTCTCATTGTGAAATTGTTTTACCAAAATGGTGAAAGTTTTGCGGCTACAGTTCGCAAATTGCGATCAATTTGGGGTCACAATAATGCTCCAAAAGAGTCAACTGTAAAGAGATTAATGGATAAATTTGCCGAAACTGGGTCTGTTAGTGATGTAAAGACAACAACGCGCCATCGACCAGGTCGATCGACCGAAAATGTCGCAGCTGTACGTGATGATGTCGCTCAAACTCCATCCACCTCAATTCGACACCGAGCTCAGCAAATTGGTGTCTCCAAATCCACTTTGCAGCGAATTTTGACGAAAGATTTGCATTTGCATGCATACAAAGTTCAATTGACTCAGGAACTGAAGCCAGCTGACCATGGACAGCGAAGGGAGTTCGTTAATTGGGTATTGGAGAGACAACATGAAAATGCTGATTTTGCCGATAAAATCATCTTCAGTGACGAGGCCCATTTTCATCTTGATGGCTTCGTCAATAGGCAGAATTGTCGCATTTGGGGTGAGGAAAATCCTCGAGTGATTCACGAGAAGCAAATGCATCCTCAACGTGTCACTGTGTGGTGTGGTTTTTGGGCTGCAGGTCAAGCGCAAACAGTCAATGGTGTTCGGTATCGTGAAATGATAACCAGTTTTTTCTTGCCTAGAATTGAAGAAATGAATGTGGAGGGCATGTGGTTCCAACAAGACGGCGCCACATGTCAATTCAATTGCTGCATCAGTCATTTTCCGGTCGTGTTATTTCGCGTTTTGGGGATCAGAACTGGCCGCCTAGATCGTGCGATTTAACACCATTAGATTTTTTTCTTTGGGGTTTTTTGAAGTCGATGGTTTACGCGAATAAGCCGACGACGACTCAAGCCTTAAAAGAGGAAATTGGACGCTGCATTAATGAAATACCGCAGCATTCATGCAAAACGGTCATTGAAAATTTCATTAAAAGATCGCGTGCATGCCAGCAAAGCCGCGGCGGCCATCTGCACGATATATTGTTCTATACATAACCTCATTCTGTCTACTTTATGATATAATAAAGTTTCACGATTTTTTTTTAAATATCTGTG
This sequence comes from Eustalomyia histrio, assembly GCA_949748255.1. Taxonomy (NCBI): domain Eukaryota; kingdom Metazoa; phylum Arthropoda; class Insecta; order Diptera; family Anthomyiidae; genus Eustalomyia; species Eustalomyia histrio. The sequence goes on along the minus strand of OX456524.1, from coordinate 136,822,933 downwards.
TTTAATTTAAAATTTAAAAATTGCGTTCTTCTTGGGACACCCTTTATAAGTTTGTCATTCCGTTTGTAATTTCTACAATATTGATCTTAGACCCTATAAAGTATATATATTCTGGGTGCTTATGAAGAGCGAAGTTGATTTAACGATGTCCGTCTGTCCGTCTGTCCGTCTGTGTGTTGAAATGGGTTTTCCGAAGAACCCAGACATGATGAGGACTTGATTCTTTTTTATTTCTGTTACATGTGATCCATTTCTGTTTGCTATTAAAAATCAGACAGATCGGTTAATAAATGGCTGAGATATTAGCAAAAAACCAGGACTACCTCTAATTTTTCCAGTAAAATCCCTTTGTTTAATATGTATGTAGAATTTTGAGCATAATAACACATCCATGTGTTAAAATTATTTTCTTTCATTTAAATAAAAACTAAACAAATCCCTAATGAACGAAGACTTTTATATATGTACATCTATTGACGATGATTTTGTGTGAGCTTCAATAGCTCAGTTGTCTAGACGCTATGTCACAAATACTTTTTTTCTCTAAGCCCGCGGGTTTCGAGGTTCAAATCTCGGTCAGGTCAATTCACTTTTTTTTTGTACATTTTTTTTTATTATTTTCTTAAGATTTTTTTTTTTACTTATTTTTGGTTTTTTTTTAACATTTAATAATTAATTTATATAAAATTTTATATTAATAATTAAAATTCTTTTCTTTCATCTCCACCTTTTATACACAAACAACACACATACAAAGATTTGTCATTTAAATAAAAACTAAACAAATCTCTAATGAACGAAGACTTTTATATATGTACCTCTATTGACGATGATTTTGTGTGAGCTTCAATAGCTCAGTTGTCTTGACGCTATGTCACAAATACTTTTTTTCTCTAAGGCCGCGGGTTCGAATCTCGGTGAGGTCAATTCACTTTTTTTTGTACATTTTTTTTTATTATTTTCTTAAGACTTTTTTTTGCTTATTTTTGTTTTTTTTTTAACATTTAATAATTAATTTATATAAAATTTTATATTAATAATTAAATAATCCATAAATAGGCTAAAAACATCAACATTTTTATAAAAACCCTCTGATACAAACAAAATACAAACAGTTTTATTTCTATTTTTTGCTCCGATTTAAAAGAATTTATAAAAAGATTTTTAAACCATTTTATTTCTCACATATTAAGAAAATTTTATACATAATTTACCTTTGAGTGCAACTATTTTAGGTCATAACTTATAATAATTTATAAAAAAAAATTATAAACTATTTTCCTTCAAATTTTTAAAATTAAGCTAAAGAAACTAAAAATATTTTTTAATAAAAAAGGGAAATAAAATCCCAAATGCAAATTTGCCAGCTAAATCAAACGTTTTTGTAGAAATAAAACACATGCAGTTCTAGTGATTTCTTTTAACGATTTGTTGAAATTCTTTTCTTTCACCTCTTCACCTTTTATACACAAACAACAAACACTATTCTAGAGCTGTATTATGACCTACGGATACGTCTTATATAGCAAAAGATCGAAAATCTTAAGTATAACATATTTGCTGAAAAAACTCGAAAATATCGGTTCAGATACAAAAAAGTTATGCCCAACACTATTTTCTGGAACCATAAATCTTCCCGAGTCCAAGTTTTATCACCAAACTAAATGGTTAATTTCCTCTTAAAGGCGTCCGTATATACATCTGTCCATTCCATATATGTCCATATATAAACTTCAGTTTTTTCCCAACCATGGTGAAGGGTATATAAGATTCGGCATAGCCGAATTTAGCCGCTCTTACTTGTTTTTTTTTTAGTGTACTTTAATATAAATTATACGCATCAGTGTTGCAGCATTATTTGCCCTAAATTAATATAAACAAATTTCAGTTAGTGTAATTACTTTTAAATGAAATGTTACCATAAAATATATATTCAAAATTATTTCCAACACACCAAAAAAGAAAGAGGGAACTTTAATTCAATTTCATTTCAATATGCTTAAAATTTCCGTAAAATCATATTCAGCATACAATTCATTTATTCAATGAAATGATGATGATATGCTCTTGACTACAAACAATAACAAGAACAGCAACAAAATTAACAATAGCAATGATTATTTGAAAACGAGATGAAATGTCGAGTAGCACAATAAAGTGTACTTAGAAAAATTATGTCAAACTTTAAATAATTTTTTTTTTTAATTTATAAACACATAAGAAATGCATATACATTTAGAGAAGGGAAAACTAATGAAAATGTATTTTTTTAGCGGCCCAATCTAATGTCTAGGGAATTAAAATGAAAAGGAAAAAAAAAAACGCAAATTTTTTTGTAGGGGAACATGTCTTAATTTTACTAAACCACGCTTAAGGGTCAGATTTAAGACCTTGTAAAACTAATTACCGGTCAGAATTAAGGATTAATAAAACCATGATTGATGTCCAGATTTATCAGAGAAAAATATTGTTACGATTTTACCCTTTATAAAATCGTTGATTTATTTACCTTTTAAATAAATCGAGTTCTTTGTATAATGCAAATAATAAACACTGTTTGAAATTATTTATAGCTCTATTTATTTATAACACAGGCTCTAAAATTACAGAAAAACACTTTAATAGCACACATTATTTACACGGTGTAGATAGACTAAACGTTAGCCACACTTTAGTTCTTGACACTTAGCGTTTTATTTATCAACTGAACTACTGCATCACCAAGTACCCGTATTTATATGAGTAGTCAGGTATTCTAGTTATTTCCAGTTATTACGACACTAGATTTTTCCAGCTGCCGAAATTCACGTGAAGAAATTTCTAGTTGCAGAAATTTCTTGTAACAATATTAAGTTGAAATTTGTTTAAAAGTGGGCCAAGACTCTTGTATCTATCATAAGATCTATCAGTGATGCCATATGGCATCATTTGGATTCGGTGAAATTTTTAGTTCGTCCTCGTGCGAACTAAGCCCTGTTTGTGGAAACAGTGCTTAAAATGTTCAAATAACCTTCCCCTTGGGTGGGAACTATAGCCGCCCCAGCCAACATAATCTAATAATTTTATTTTTCATCGAATTTGAATTCGGGGTTTCCTACCAACCTTCTCTACTAAATATCATTCTAATCATTTCTATTTAATTGGCATTGAGTTATTTACAAAATATGTATGTTCAATTCCTAGAATATTTTTTGATAAAATTCTTCTGCGTGTATTTAAAGCGTATAGTATAGTAAAAAGATTTAACACACTCCAGACAGATACTTTAACCGAACAACAACATCCTACAACAATTTTCATGTGTTTTTGGGGTAAACAAAAAAAAAAAACTAAATGAATCTGTAAGTTTGAATTAATCAAAAAAAATAATGAAAAAAAAGGGGCAAAAATAGGATATTTGTAAAAAGGAATTGAGGAGTAAAACAAAAAAAAAAACAAATATTTTTTGTGTGCTTATAAAATGCTAATCAAATCCATATTGTAAAATACTTTTACATATATAAAATTACTGTTGAATGTGTGTAATAACAAAAATAGTTATTTTTAGAGGCTTAAACTCGGTTGATTAAATCTTGAGAGCTTATCTAACAAATTTTTAGGGGATTTTTGATTTTGAATTAAAGTTAGTAAATAACTACACACAGTATAATTCATGCATAAAAATACGAAATTATTGTTAACAAAAATTTTCGTAAATAGACAAATTTCCATTTATTTTACAAAACTTTTTGTTAGTTTTACATTTTTTCGTATTTTTATGCATGCACTCAAAAAAAAATGAACTAAAATTTAAAAAAATTAACTTATGTAGAGGAAAAATTGAAATGAAAACGGCGCCAAAGACACTTTTTACCAATATTTAATAAAATTTTCCTTGAAATTAAGAAACAAATTCTACTTAAAATTTGGTAAATATTTCTAAATTATAGAAAAATTTAACTACTGAGAAGTAAAGTTTTATTAGAAAACAGTAAAATTTCGTAGTTAATTAACGCTTCTGCTTGAGAGAACTACAAAAAGGGACACCCTAAGTGACACACGGCATCTATGGCTAAGGAACACTGAAGGGTCCTTTGTCTTCTTAAATTAACTAATTTAAGGAAAATGTTGCAAAAATACAAAATATCACAGTTACATTTCTTGTTATTATTGGAAAATGGAAAAATGTCATAAGTTCATTTAATGGGATTTTTAGCTTAAATTTTATTTGACATATCAAAATTAAAATTTTTTTATTATTAAGTGAAAAAAAAATAGTTCGAAAAATATAAAGTTTAATAAGCGCTACGTCAATTATAGGAAAGCCATTATGCCGTAATGTATAAAATGTTCCTGCGATATTTTGTATTGTAGTCAGCAAACAAAATTATTACATCAAAGCGCAAATTCGAAATTTTTAACCCTTTGCCAACAAAATTTTAAAAAAATAAGATTAAGATTAGAGATGGGCATGTGAGCCATTTTTGAATATCACGCACCAAAAATTACAAACATGCACGATAGGTTTTTTAAATGGTTACTTTAATTTGTTTCCTTTAATAACATTTTTTCCTGGAAGTAAGGAAAACTAACTAGTTTGTTATTAATTTATTGTTTTTTTTGGAATATAATATTGAAAATAACAGTTTTCCAACAAAAAAATCCTATACCAAATTTAATAATTTTTTTAAAATGAAAAAAACTTTTACTTGAAAAAAAGAATATTTTATTAAAATTTTCAAAATCTATCTGAACTAAGTTGCATGAAAATTTTCCTTAGAAATAGTTCATCAGTTTTTAAAACCAAATAAATGTTTATTATTACATAGGAAAAAATTTATGACTTTTTGTTTTTAATTGTCTGAACTAATTTTTAGAAAACAATTCTTCAAAATTAGAAAGTGGTAGACTAAAAAACTGAATTTGAATATGGATTTCTAAAATTTAGTTAATTTTACTACTCGCGAATAAAAAATTAACACACATTAAGTTCAAGTACTTTCTAGATTTAAGTTAGACACATTTTTTGAACTAAATGGAAGTAAATTATGTCCTAAATTTTTTTTTTTTTTTTTGAACTAAACTTAATTTTATTACATTTGAGTATGCAAATTTCTTTAAACGAAGATGTTTTTTTCTTAAAATGAATAAATTTTTATTTAATTGACTTGTTTTTTCCTTAAATCAAGAAATATTTAAAAAAAAAATATGAACTATTTTTGAGTATATAAACTATTTAGTTTTTCCTCAAACTTAGGAATTTTTATTCTTTTTAAGAAAATTGTTCTAAGTTTTAATGAAATTTTACTTAAATTGCGGACAAGTTATAAACTATAATTTCTATATTTTAATCCAAAAACGCGTACGAATGTAGCGTTCGTCACGCATGATTTGCCCATATAAAAATATTGAAAATTTAATTAAAATTTAAATTGATTTGAACCTGGAATTTCTAAAATTAAGTTCATTTTACTACTCTCCATTAAAAAATGAACACACATTAAGTTCAAGTAATTTCTCGATTTAAGTTAGACACCTTTTTTGAACTAAATGGGAGTAAATTATGTCCTAATTTTTTTTTTTAACTAAACTTAATTTTATTACATTTGAGTATGCAATTTTCTTAAAACTAAGATTTTTTTTTTAAAAATTAATAAATTTTTATTTAATTGACTTGTTTTTTTCCCAAAATCAAGAAATATTACTTAGGAAAAATATGAACTATTTCTAAGTATATAAACTATTTCATTTTTCCTCAAACTTAGGAATTTTTATTCTTTTTAAGAAAATTTTTCTAAGTTTTAATAAAAATTTACTTAAATTATAAACTATTTTGAAGGAAATTTTTGATTACATTTTAGTTCATGTCGTTTTTTTTTTTTGAGTGTGGATTAAATTATCCGTGTAATACGAAATATGGATATGAATAAGAGGTTTCCTCTGAGTATAAGCTAAATATGTAGCTTAACTAATACATTAACAGGATATTTAGTTGTGGTTCTTTTGAACGAGTTTCTTTTAAAAGATTTTTTTCTTATCAGTCTGGGTAACCAATTGTAAATGTGTGTGTGTGTGTGTACATACCCTGTAGGAAATGTCGATAGTGAAACTGTACTGATTCACTATTGACTTTGTCACCAGTACTACTGACTAATTATGCCCCAGCCAACGCTTTCTGCTGTAGACATTTAACATATGTGTGTCATTGCGAATCTACACAACTATTGACTAGTTGTAGACATTGGAACCAAAGATTCACTAGTACATTTTAGTAATTTTAGTCTACTAAAAGTCTACACTAGGAAGGAAATAAGATTAAACAGGTGCATTTATTTTGTAAAATTAGATATTTTATTAATAAATTTTATTAAAGTAAAAAAAATTTTCGTGCAAATTTAGTTTCAAAAAAATGCACAAAATCGTCCACAGGCTCCGTAAAATCTTCATCAGGCTCCACGAAATCTCTAGAGTTGCAATTTTCATTAAAAATTGTTGCCTCTTTCTTGTTATTTTTATTTTTGTGCAAAATTGATTGTTTTTTTTTTAATTTCTTTTGCTCATTAAATATTTTGTTCAAGTTTGTATATTTAACTTTTAAATTCATTTTTCTTTATATTTTTATTAAAAACTTTAATTTTGCATGCAGCTATGCACATTAGACCGTACCTCAAAAAAAAAGTTTACCGTACACCCTCAAATATAAAGTATTTTAACAAGAAAATTTCGAAAATGTTTTTTTTTTTTTGGCCGAACGTAGGGGTCGCCATTTTATATTTTTCTTTATATCTTCGCCATTTACCGTCGGATCTTAAAGTGTTGTATATCAATGTTTTTTGTCTCGCGCAGACCGATGTTTTCCTCGAAGGAGCCATTGACCTCAAGTAACCCGTTCTAGTATTAACCCACCAGATCTCAGTTGCTACCACCTTAATGAACTACCCTAATATTTTAAAATGAAAGCTCGCAAAAAGGCAATAAACTTTTGCTAGGAAAGTATTCCAATAATTCCAGCGGAACTATTATTTTATTTTTTTAAAATTTTTTTTGTTGCCGAATGTAGGGCATTTTTAATTTTTTAGTCATATCTTCTGTATTTACAGTCGGATCTCAAAGGGTTATATATCAATGTTTTTGTCGCAATGATACCAATTTTTTACATCAAAAATCATTGACCTCAAGCACCCTTTTATACCACCACTTAAGGGGTAAAACCTACGTAAAAAGCCTATATATAAAAACTTCCTTTTTTTTATTTTTTTATTTACGGAGATGTAAAAACAAAGATTGGTTTTCACAAGATTTATGAAGGGGTACAAAAAATAATTTGTTTTACACAAAGTTTTACAAAATGATAGTATATTTAGTATAGAGGTCCATGGCACAAATCATTACTTAATACATTTTTGGTGGATTTCTCTGAAATTTATAATGCATATGGAAGTAGGAGTTTTTGATAGGTCAAATACTTTTTGACTTAGAGCTGTTTCTTTACAAGTATAAAAAATAGATATTTTGACTTTAACACTTCGCTGTTTTGTCAAAAATTAATATACCCAAAAACTCATACGCTTTTCTTTAGATAATTTGGTTAAATTATAGGCATACGAACCATTGCAAAGGTCTCTGTAAATGTCGTTCCATTCTTACAATGACTCCATTTTTGTAGCTAGTGTTGGTAGGAGTTCCATCGCAACTAATAGCTATTAAGAAGTCCATATTGAAGTTCTCTTGACTCAAATAATACAGCCAACTTCAATCACGCCAAAATATGGTCGATTAAAATTTGTGTTATTTTATAAGTGATCCACGGCACTCAGCATAATTTAACCAATTTTAGGTGGATCGGTCTGAAACATACACTTTATATAGAAAACTAAATTATCTAAAGAAAAGCGTATGAGTTTTTGGGTATATTAATTTTTGACAAAACAGCGAAGTGTTAAAGTCAAAATATCTATTTTTTTATACTCGTAAAGAAACAGCTCTAAGTCAAAAAGTATTTGACCTATCAAAAACTCCTGCGCGCATCCATAGATAATTTCGTTTTCCATATGCATTATAAATTTCAGAGAAATCCATCAAAAATTGATTAAGTAATGCTGCCTGCCGTGGACCTCTATACTAAATATACTATCATTTTGTAAAACTTTGTGTAAAACAAATATTTTTTTGTACTCCTTCATAAATCTTGTGAAAACCAATCTTTGTTATTACATCTCCGTAAATAAAGAAAATAAAAAAAGGAAGTTTTTATATATAGGCTTTTTACGTAGGTTTTACCCCTTAAGTGGTGGTATAAAAGGGTGCTTGAGATCAATGATTTTCGATGTAACAAATTGGTATCATTGCGACAAAAACATTGATATATAACCCTTTAAGATCCGACTGTAAATACAGAAGATATGACAAAAAAATTAAAAATGCCCTACATTCGGCAACAAAAAAAATTAAAAAAAAATAAAATAATAGTTCCGCTGGAATTATTGGAATACTTTCCTAGCAAAAGTTTATTGCTTTTTTGCGAGCTTTCATTTTAAAATATTAGGGTAGTTCATTAAGGTGGTAGCAACTGAGATCTGGTGGGTTAATACTAGAACGGGTTACTTGAGGTCAATGGCTCCTTCGAGGAAAACATCGGTCTCCCCGAGACAAAAAACATTGATATACAACACTTTAAGATCTGATGGTAAATGGCGAAGATATAAAGAAAAATATAAAATGGCGACCCCTACTTTCGGCCAAAAAAAAAAAAAACATTTTTGAAATTTTCTTGTTAAAATACTTTATATTTGAGGGTGTACGGTGAACTTTTTTTTTTTTTTGCCTATAAGGTGGTACGGTCTAATGCACATGTATTTTCAACAAAATAAAACAATAAAAAATCAAGAACAAGCACAGCTTTGCAGCTGCAAAAAAGGAATGTAAAAAGTATAGACGCTTTGTGGACATGTCACCAAAAAGTCACCCAAAATAGTCGACAAAAGTGGTGACTTGTACACACTTGACCCCAGACTTCCTACAGGGTACTTTCTACTTCAATTTAATTTAAATTAAACTTATCTTATCACATGTTGTTTGAATGTTTATATATTTGTTTATATCACAATATATACTTTGGGATTATTTTATCTATTGGTTTGTCAGCGTTTATTTTAAATTCAACCATTTAATCCTTTATTTACGCGTTTCCATTTAGAAAAAGGATTTTTTGGTTTTTCCATTTTACATGTACAGACATACATACATACATACATATTTACATACCAACATACCTTATGGTTTTCATATGTGCGGTTATTATATGTATAAAATTTTATGTCGTGCTAAATCTTAAAAGCTCAAAATTGTGGTTATTTTCTCTATAGGTGAGTGAGGGTAAGTGAGTCATTCTGTTCCCAAGACCTTCTTTAATTTGTAATTTGTTGTTGGTATTTGTTGTTGGTTTTCATCTTTTATATTTATATTTTTTGTTTTGTTGTTTCCAGTTAAAATCCTTTACGATTTTCATAAACAATATTATTCCCCTGGGGAGTTGCTGTCTAAATTAAAAAACGATTAAACTTGTCTGGTTTAGCTTATTATTTAATATGATTATAAATATCAGAGCAAAATATTTGCAAAAAACCTTTACAATCAGAAAATTTATTAAAAACTATATTTATTAAGCTTAGTAAATTTTATAATAACAAATGGAATTTGTCTGTGGTTTTAATAAAATGTGCTATTTGAACAAATTAAATAATAAATATTTTCAATAAAATGTGACATGATATTTGTATAGGTTATTTGCTACTTCTACTAACATACTTCATACTGAAAGTTTTCCTTAAATTCAGATAATCTAAACTCTCATTAGATTTGTGTAAAAATTCTGAGTGAAAAACTTTTTATTGACAATGAAAATCTTTGCATTTTCATCTCCTTGAATTGTACAGAATTTGGATATGTGATAAAGAAAATGAATCGAAGAATAGCTAGTCTATTTTTTTTTGCCCACCTCTGGGATTTTTTAAAGTTCGAGCACCTGTCCCGTGACTGGTTCAAACAGGACCGGTCTGAAGAGACCTATAATGTGACCTGTCCCTTGATAAATGATAAAAGTACCAGTCTGAAAGTACCCTGCGGGACAAAAGGGGTCAGTTGGGAGTTGGGACCTGTCCCGTAATAGGTGAAAATAGTACCGGGTTTTAAAAAACTTTCCACATGCTCGATTTAAAAGCCTCTATCACGTGATGAGTTTAAAAGTACGAGTCCTGTGGTATATTCTTGTGTGACATGTCCCTTTAGACCAGTCCTGTGACATGTCACAGAGGGCAATTGACCCCCGCCTACAACAAACCCATGTTAAAATGACCAGTCCTTTTTATATAAAAAAAACCGGTTCAGTGACCGGTCCCTATCACAATTAACCGGTCTCGTGACCTTTCCTAGGATAGGTCCTTTTCCCGCAGGATACTATCCCGTGACTGGTAAAAAATTATCGAAGTGAAAGTTTTTTTGTGTGAGAAAAAAGGGGTTAGTTAAAGAACACCTGCCCCGTGACCGGCGCAAACAGGACCGGTCTAAAGGACCCACCTTAAACGTGTCCCATTATCAGTGAAAACAGGAACAGTCTGAGAGTGCTTAACCTGTGACTGGCGAAAAAGCACCTATCTGAAAGTGCGTACCCTGTGACCTGTCTCGTCTGAAAAAACCTGCGTAAATATAGTCTCCTTTTAGCTCGACACATTTGGTCCAGCGTTTTTCCAATTTTTTGTATTCCTTCCAAATAACGGTTTTTCGCAATGTCCTTAAAATTAGGAGTTTCTTTCAGTGATGACCTCTTTTCAACGAGCCATTTCTTTAGATTTGAAAACAGCAAATGTTCTCGTAGGTGCTAAATCTGAAGCAGTTCGTAGTCCAATTTATAGATTTTTTACACTCCTTTGAAATGGTCGCTCGGTTGCGCTCGTGGGCGTGTGTAACAACTTGCGAGAATAGCTTTTTTATGTCCAAATATTTATGTAAAATTGAGACGCCTATAGCCTCAGATATCTCTCGCACGTTACTTCTCCGCTCTTCCAATATCATTCTATTGGTTTTTATCAACGATTACTGACGGCCTCTTTTTTGCGATCTGAATATTCAACATCACTTGTGGCATAACGGAATTCAGTAAATCACTTCTTAATCACAGAAGTTATGTTACAGCTTTTGGTGATGGGATTTTAATGCTTTTATGAGTCCAGGGAAATCCAATTTTTTTTATTTCGTCTGTATTCGCGAACTAAATCATACAGTTTGCTCAAGATTTGACAGTAGTCTATTAACAGATGGTAGTTGACATAAGCAGTGTTGATTTTAAATTAACTACGAGAGAAGTTGAAAATAATACGATGTTGACCTCTATCAGAAAAATCTAAATTCTCACTTGAAAGAGTTTCCTATCAAGTAAAATTGTATAGCAGATCTTTTTAAAAGTCTAATGGTTTTTTTTTTGTTTTTTAAAAATTTTTTTATAGAAAAAATTCCTTGAAAATGTTTACATTTAATTTATTAACCCCCAATAATTTTAACATTTTCTACTGAATAACAATTTTAGGATATATTATATCAGCCATTGTCTGCATTCTTTATTCGTTGCGCTTAATGCGAAAAATCCCAGCAAGAATTTTAATCATTTTTTCAGTGTTTCTACTACTGTTGTCATAAAATTTATAAATATTGAAATCCCTTCTTTGACTTTCACATTAGTATTAGAGCTGCTTTTAATTTGCCACATTTAAAATATTAATTCACAGCATAAATCGTTGTCTAGCTCATCAATTAATTGAGCTTTTTCGCATAAATTATGCAAATATTAAGAGGAAGAAAGTAAAATCTTGGAATCTAAAGGGTGAAAATACAGAGGAAAGATATTTGGAAGTTTTTGACTACCCATGTAAAAATCGAAATATATATTAACATACATGATCATACATGGGCTTGTATATGATCATACATGGGCATACATGGTCATATACGTCCATACATGATCTCATATATGACCATATATCTTCGGATGCGAAATTTGAGGGTATATGGTGATATATGTGCATATATTATCATACATGCTCAATATATTATTCATGTATGCTCGTATATGATCATATACGTCCATATAAACTTAAATTTCGTATCCGAAGATATATGATCATATATGAGATCATGTATGGTCATATATTGAACAATGTATGGACGTATATGACCATGTATGCCCATGTATGATCACAGAAAAAAGTATCACAAAATTTAAAGTAATTAAAAATATTTGTTAAAATTTAAACTCAAATTCTAACAATTTTTTGTTTAAAATATTTGTAAATTGTCACTTTTTATATAAAAATTCTTTGAAAATAAAAATTGTAGTTACAAAAAAATAACAAAAAGTTGTTTGTATTTACAAATTCCATTGTTGGTGCCTTTTTAAAAAATATTTTTTTTTTGTATTTACAAAAATTGTTCTATGGACGATGTTTAATATTACAAACAGAATTTTGTAATTTTATTCTGTGTACTTTTTTGATCGCCAGCTTTACCTAAAAAGTCGAAATTCTATAAAAAAAACTATTTTATAATAATATATTTGTCAAATGCGAAAGTTTAATGTACATAATGTCTGTGTTTTATCAAGCTGATCCAAAAAGTACCAAAAAAAGGGCTGCGCGAAAAAAAGCTTTAAAACCCAAAATAGGTTAAATAGCAACAAAAAAAAAAAAAACAAAATACTCGTATTTTACCGCTAAACTTTGACGGGGAAGAAATTATGTGAGTTTGGCATAGTTTTGAAACTTTTACAATAGCAAATTGAAAATAGCAAAAAAGTACAAAAAAAAGAGGTACCAGTAAAAACCCTCAAAAATCCCTTTCCAACGTTTACACTCTTGCATATAATTCAGGGATGGAAAATATGATTTCTGTTATTGTACCAACAAGACAAACAAATTGTACTTTTTCGATCGTCACGGTACCAAAATTTTTTCCGCTTTTTTTAACAATTTTATCGTATTGAGTTAGATTTGCTTAGACACTAAAAAGACTTAAAAAAATTTAAATTGACGGGTCGTATAAGTACCACAAAACTTTGTAAAATTTAATCTAATTTTTATACATGTCACACCTTTTTTCTGAGTGTCTGCCTCGATGGCAATTTAACCTTTTCTGAATTTGCTATTAAAAAATTTAAAGGCATTTAAAAGCTTTTTAACAATAATACACTTTTTTTTTATTATTTTTTTTTGTTTTGAGAGGTAATTTAAAAACAGCTGTTCAATGTTGCCACTTCCAAATATTTTAGTACAATGTGTATGCAAACATTGGGTACATTTGATGTGACACCAATTTAGAGCCGGTTCAACTTAAAACTAACTTTATTTTTTACTATAGTAGCTGAATAAATAAAAACAGGGTTTTAGTATAAAGTTGCTTTTAAAAAAGTTGACTTTATGTTATGTTGTTTTATCAAGTTATAAATTGAAAATTTGAAAAAATTTCAAATTGTACTAAATGAGCCGCGGTAGTACCACGGTACCAACCAAGGTAAAAATGTACCAAAAAAAGTATAATTGTACCATGTTTTCCATCCCTGATATGATTCCTTTAGTTTAAATAACTTCAAACGTTAAAAAACGAAAATTGATCCATTTTTGAAGCCTTTTTGACCGCTTTAAATTCCCAAGTGGTCCAAAGACAGACCGATTTTCTTTTTACTATTTAATTCAGGAAAATTTTAAGTGTTTATGCACTTTAATAATTTTTAAGCTTTTAAGCTTTATTGCTTTTTGAAAGTACAACATTAAAATAAATTTTGTTATTGAATAAACAATTTTACTGCCATACAGTTTATTCCAAACTGTTAAACCAGAGTTTTGTTGTTTTAAACTAAAGCTTGTAAGTGAGACATATTTTTTGCTTGGATATTTTTTATATCATTTAAAATTTTAAACAAATATCAAGGGAACCCTTATGTGAGTTCTAATTAAAATCAATTGTTGTTGTTAGCAAAATGTACTGTATCGTATTGTGTTGTTACCAGACACAAGAAAAATGGAGGAAAAATTTTATATAATAAGTATACTATGGTCAAATTATATTACAAATTTCTATACAGACGACTTTTCACAAAAAAAAAAAACAAAAAAAGAAAATATATTTTGGCTACGACAAAAGCTTTTTTATGATCTTTATGGTAAAATGTTTTGAATGATTTTTATGGGTTAAAAAAAGTCCATAATGATTTATGATGGGTCTCGTTAAACAGCACTGAAAACAAAACTTCCTGAGTCAGAGTATAACTAAACATTTTTTATGTAAATAGAATATTTTTTGGGCTTTAAAGTTTATTGCCGTCATTGTGCTTTTTATGAATTCATTTTAACCACGTGTTTGTTAATAGGTTTTTTTTGTTTAGGGCCTGTCTTATACTGAAGGCTCTAGCTTTTCTAAAACTTCGAGTACTCAGATTTTTTTGTTGGATCAAAATAGCTAAAAAAGTAAATTTGCTGGATTTTTTTCAATTTTTTATTTTTTTTTTCTATTTCCTTCTTTTTCTTTCTTTTTTTTCTAATTTTTCTTTTTATACCCTCCACCATATATGGTGAGGATATACATGTCGATATATACGTTTAAGACCCCATAAAGTACATATATTCGTGACCCCAATGCAATTTTAAGTCAATTTAGCTATTTCCGTCTGTTTGTCTGTCTGTTCAAATGGCGATCACGATGCAAAGAGGCAAGCGGGGGTTTCTAGTTTTACCCATCCTTGAACATCCTCCCGAGCAGTTTGGTATTGAAAATGAGCAAAATCGGTCCAGCGGTTAAAAAGTTATGAGTGAAAATGTGAAGATACCTCTAAATTTTCCATACAAATTGGTATATTTCAGTACAATTTCATAGTAGCGACTGGTACATAATATATTTTCTCATATATTTTTACCAGTCGTTTAGAAATGAAAAACATTTTGTATTCACCTAAAAAAATTTTTTTCACCACTAAGATTGTTTTCACCACAAAAAATTTTTTTCACCTCAAAAAATTTTTTTTTTCACCAAAAAATTTGTTTTCGCATCCAAAAAAGCTTTTCACCCCAGCAAAACCACACATTACCAAATAATGGTTAAAGTAATGAATAGCCATAGGGGCCGATGGATTACTTTACACCTTACTTCATTGATGAATTTTACAAGCGATGAGCCTCAAAGTAATGTATATACCCATTACTTTAGATGTGATAATGTAAGGGGTTACTTATATGGTTACGAGAATGTAAAAAGTAATGTGTCTAAAAATAGATTTTTAAAAAAGAGGAATTTTTATTAAAAAAAATTTATTACAAATATTTGATTTAAATTATTCGTAATTAAAAATAATGTGGTGAAGATGGAAATCGAACCAGGGAAATCTGGTTGCCAGCCAAGAACTCTACCCACTGAGCTATCGACGCATATAGTATTTGATTGCTTTAAACTTAAATGAATTGTTGCGCTTCGTTTTTCGCTAGTGTTATCAAAACAAACATAAATTATCCTTTTGCTTACAAAAAAAAAAAACACAAAGTAATGTATCTAAAAATAGATTTTCAAAAATATTTCAATTATTACTTTATATTTATGAATCATATATTACGTAATCAATAATGAGTAACTTATTACTTTATACTTGCAAATAATGAAAAAGGTAACGAGCTATCATTACAAGGTAACGCATGAGAATATCGCATTCATTACCAAAGTTTTGCTGGGACCTTACAATTTTTTTTTACCTCCATAATTTAATTTTACTTCTAAAGTTTTTTACATTATTTGTACCAAAACAGTAAACATTTTTTGAGGATACTGGTGGATTTTTGAGGATATTGAAGATTCGGCACAGTCGAATTTAAGCCTTTTTATACCTTTCACCACATGTGGAAGGGTATACATAAGTTTGTCATTCCGTTTGTAATTTCTACAATATTGATCTTACCCCCTATAAAGTATATATATTCTGGGTCCTTATGAAGAGCGAAGTTGATTTAGCGATGTCCGTCTGTGTTTTGAAATGGATTTTCCGAAGACCCCAGACATGATGAGGACTTGATTGTTATATATTTCTGTTATATGTGATCCATTTCTGTTTGCTATTAAAAATCAGCCAGATCGGTTGATAGATGGCTGAGATATTAGCAAAAAACCAGGACTACCTCTAATTTTTTCCGTAAAATCCCTTTGTTTTTATATACATAACAAACACATCAATTTGTTGAAATTCTTTTCTTTCACCTCTTCACCTTTTATACACACACAAAACACCAATACAAAGATTTGTCATTGAAATAAAAACCAAACAAACCCCTATTGAACACAAACTGTTTATTTAATTTTATTAACCATGATTCCACATGACCTTAATAGCTCAGTTGTCTAAACGCTAGTCACAAATACGTTTTTTCTCTAAGACGCGTGTTCAATTCCTACACAAGTCAATTCAATTATTTTTTTTATTTTTTTTTTATTTTCTTAAGACTTTTTTTTTTGTTTATTTTTGGTTTTTTTTTTAACATTTAATAATTAATTTAAATAAAATTTTATATTAATAATTAAATAATCCATAAATAGGCTAAAAACATCAAAATTTGTATAAAAACCCTCTGATACAAACAAAATACAAACGGTTTTATTTATATTTTTTGCTCCGATTTAAAAGAATTTATAAACAGATTTTTAAACCATTTTATTTCTCCTATATTATTTTATTTCTCATATATTATTTTAGAGCTGTAATATGACCTATGGATACGTCTTATATAGCAAAAGATCGAAAATCTTTAGTATAACATACAAGGTGGCGCAAAAGTAATCCTCCTATCAGAAAATGCTATAAATTTTGCGATTGGCCCCTAATGTCAGTTCTGTTTTGACATTTGTGTAGTAAACACATGCGAAATACACGTTTATAAACAATGTTACGCTACACTGCTCCAGAACGCGGAATATTGGCCACTATTTATTTGAGCAATAATGAAGATGATTTTTCATCAAAAGTAATCATGAATGATGAGGCCCATTTCCATCTTAGCGGGTACGTAAATAAGCAAAATTTACGCTTCTGGGGCACTGAAAATCCGCGTATAACCCACGAAGAGCCATTACACCCGCTCAAAGTCACTGTATGGTGTGCTGTTTTCGCTGGAGGAGTCATCGGACCTTTTTTCTTCGAAGACGTCGCGGGCCAAACGGTTACTGTGAATGGTGAGCGCTACAGAGCAATGATCAACAAGTTCTTTTTGCCGCAACTTGATGAATTGGGATTGGAAAACATGTGGTTCCAACAGGACGGTGCAACGCCACACACTGCACGTGCCATAACCGATATGCTGAAGGATGCATATCCCGGGCGCCTAATCTCCCGTTTTGGCGATTTGCACTGATTTGACCGCTCCAGACTTCTTTTTGTGGGGCTTTTTGAAGTCGCAGGTTTATGTCAACAAGCCTCAGACTTTTGCAGCTCTTAAAGACAATATCCGTCAAGAATGTGAGGACCTATCGCCGGAAGTTTTGGCAAAAGTGATGGAAAATTCCATAAAAAGGGCTCAAATGACAATCAACTGTGCATCATATTCTCGACTTGATGTAAAAAAAATTAAAAGACCAAATAAAAATAATCCACAAGAAGAATCAAAGTTTTTCATTTTTTTTTTAAATTACAGCCAAAAAACATCGGAAGGTTATTTTTGCGCCACTCTGTATTTGCTAAAAAAACTCGGAAATATCGGTTCAGATAAAAAAAGTTATGACCAAAACATAAATTTTTTTTAAATACCTATTTTCTGGAACCATAAATCTTCCCGAGTCCAAGTTTTATCACCAAACTAAATGGTTATTTTCCTCTTAAAGGCGTCCGTATATACATCTGTCCATTCCATATATGTCCATATATAAACTTCAGTTTTTTCCCAACCATGATGAAGGGTATATAAGATTCGGCATTGCCGAATTTAGCCGCTCTTACTTGTTCTACTTGTTTTTTTTATTTTTCATTTTTTTTCTTTTATTCGTTTTTTCTTCTTTTAGTTTTCTTTTTAATTTTTTTTTTTATTTTTCTTTTTTTATTTTATTTTATTTTATTTTCTTTCTTATTTTTTTTTACTTGTTCTTTTCTGTTTTTTTTCACTTTTTCACTTTTTTATTTTTTTTTTTTGTTTTTTCCATTTTTTTTATTTTTTTTTTTTATTTTTTTTAGTTAATTTTTTCCTTTTTATTTTTTTTTTTTTTCTTATTTTTTATTTTTTTTTTTCCTTTTTTTATTTTTTTTTTTGTTTTTATTATTTTTATTTTATTTTTTTGTTTAATTTTTTAATTTTATTACTCATTTAATGCGTTGCTTTCTTTAGAAAGAAGATAGAGGCGAAATGAAAGGTGGTGACATATGAAGAGTTTCAAAAATGGAAACACTGTAACGGATGTTTTTATTTATAAATGCTTAAGACTTCTAGAGTACAGTGTTCCTAGACTTGGTTGAAATTACATTTGTAAAAAATAAAAGAGTTGCAGAAAAATAAAAAAAAAAAACTTCTGTTGCTTATTATAGAATGTTGTTGAAATTTCGCTAATGAATCTCATTGCAACTGCAAATATAAAAAAAATGTAAAAGGAGTAATAAATAAAAAAACATTATAACAATTGTGAGGAGTAAGAGAAAATGGTACAGGAAATATATATAATAACAACAATAACAAATTTACAAAAACAAATAACATGATGAAGCTTAATCCCTAATGTCAGCCTGGAAAATGAAACAACACAACACAACTACATTTTAGCAACCATACAACTTTAAAATAACAACATACGATGAAATAAAAACAGGGAAAAAATTTTGTTCGAGTAGTGGTTGTTGTATTTTATAATTTTGTTGTTGTATTGGTTAAGGGAAATAAAATGTTCTCTAACTTTTTTAGAAGTTTTTAAACATTTAATTAAATTTTTTATAAATGGAATAAACAAATTTTGGGATCATTTCATATTTTTGAAAAGTTTAAAGGAAAGTTTTATATACAGAAATTTTGTTTGAAAATTTCTGAAACTTATAGTTACAAGAGAACCCGTTCCATTCCATTTTGTTCCTCTTACAAAATGTTTCAACTCCACCTTCATTTTATTTCGTTCCCCTTTTTTTAGAATTTCAAATCCTCTCATGCCCCATTCCATTCCGTTTCTATCCCCCTATCTAGTGTTTCAGTACCACTGGTATATCGTTCCATTCCAATTTGTTTTCCATTTTTAGTGTTTCAATTTTACCCGTTCTACAAATTTCAGATTTCTAGCCATAGCAGGTTAAGCAGACCGTTAAGATTGGCACTTTTCCCTTTTGAGGCCCTAGTTTACCACCCTCTTGGAGAATATTCCAAAAAGTACCTTATCAGTGGGTTGGCCCATAATCCGGCAACACTTATTTTAAATTGCAGTTTTCTAGCCAAACGTGTTTGGTCAGGCCGTCAAGGGGGAAACTTTCCCCTTGTTGCTCCTTTCTGTAGGATCTGCCCAAAATAACATCTTTGTGTCTCAGTAAGTCAATCAGTTACTCAGTATCTCTTTAAATATATGTAGAGATACAATTTCTAATAACTATTTGGAATCATTGTAAGCGCTAAGTGCAGTACTTTATTTCTTGTTAAAAAAAATAATAATGTTGGCATACTCTCAGCCATAACCAATATATTCAATTGCAATTGTGTAGTTAAGGATACCCTATACACATAAAGATGAATATTTGAATAAGAGAAGTATTCTAAATAGAAAAACTTGAAATTGCGACTTATTACAATGTGCAACAAAACTCTATCTAAATTTTTAATTTTCAGATATTATTCACTTTAAAAGGATTTAACAGTTTCAAAAGATTAACTAAAGGTGAATTTTTGTTTTACCAGAAAATTATCAGAAAATATTTGTTTTGGCCAAAGCTTTTAACAAATTAATTCTATTCGAGTTTAATTCGCCCCAAATCGAATTCAACTTTAAAAAATATACAGTCAAGGAAAAAAGTCTACATATACCCTACAATTTTGAAGTTTTAGAAAATTAGTAGCGATAATTTAAAAAGATTTTATAGCAATGCTTTATTTAAAGAAAAAAAAATATATGAAAATAATATAAGATAGAAATTATTAGGGAAAAACATAATAATTAGCGGGAAAAAAGTATACATACAGCGTGGCAGCTCCTAACATCAAATTGAAAATAAAAAACAAAGAAAAAGGAACAACCGTTAACTTTGTCAATTTATTAAATTTACAAGCTTCACAATCGTTTACGTTGACAAAGTGATAACTAAAGAAGATATTATTTAAATTTTTATCCTTGAAAATGGAAAATCGGAAAGACATTCATATATGAGTTAGAAATATGGTAGTGAATCTCCGAATGGAAAATAAATCTTATCGAGAAATTGTGATAATACCAATAGTACCGAAAATAAGCCACGATCTGGTAGACCCAAAAAGCTTTCGAAACTCGATGTTAGCAGTACTATTAAAGTAGTCAACCAGGATCGGAAAATAAGTGTCCCAAAATTGGCGGAACACATCGCAAAATGTTCCAATATAATTATTACTCCACGAATAATAATAAATATTTTGCATGACAATGGTTTTAAAATCAGATTAGCACGCAAAAAAACACTAATTTTAGCGATAAATCGTAAACTTCGCCTTGAGTTTGCTAAAGCACATCTGGACAAGGGTATATATTTTTGGAAGCGTGTTATATTTACCGATGAAAGTATGTATAACATTTTCGGAAGTGATGGCCGATCCGAAGTTTGAAGAAAACTAAACACTGCACTTGACCCAAAGAATATTATACCTACAGTTAAACATGGTGGGGCAACGTTATGGTTTGGAGCGCCATAGCGTCATCTCGAGTGGGTCGTTTGGTTTTTGTCGAAGGTAATACAGGTTGGTTGAAAAGTTCCTGCGTTCGAAATGAAAGAATACTGTTTTTGTTACGAAATATATTTTTTTATTCAATATAATCTCCTAGAAGCTTAATACACTTGTTCCAATGATCTTCCAATAATTTTATCCCATCCTTATAATGGTTTTCCGGAATCTCTGCAAAATAATCGTCTACGGCTGCTATGGCCTCTTCATTCGACGAAAAATGCTTTCCACGAAGGAATCGTTTTAGATTTCTGAAGAGATAGTAGTCACTGGGAGCCAAATCTGGTGAATACGGTGGATGTTCAAGCAATTCATACTTTAATTCTTTGAATTTAGCCATCGTCAAAACACTTTTGTGAGCAGGTGCATTGTCTTGATGAAAAATTATTTTTTTCTTCTTTAAACCAGGTCTTTTCTCACGAATTTTTTTCATCCAGCTGATCCAAAAGGCTGCAATAATATTCAGAGTTGATTGTTTTACCTTTCTGAAGATAATCAATCAACAAAATTCCTTTTGCATCCCAAAAAAACTGATGCCATAACCTTCTTTGCTGATCGTTGTGACTTCACCTGCTTTGGAGCTGAACAACCAGCTTCAGTCCACTGTAAACGTTCTTGTTTCAATTTAGGATCATGGTGGTAGATCCAAGTCTCATCCATAGTTATAAAACGACGCAAGAAGTCGGTTTTATTCGGCTTAAAACGCTGAGAAATTTGTTTTCAATCCAGTTTTTGTTGAATTGTTAATGTGTGCGGCACCAACTTTCCAAACAGTTTTTTCATACGTAGTTCTTCATGTAAAATATGGAGTACTCGTTCGTCTGAGATGCCTATGGCATTAGCAATTTCACGCTTAGTCAAACTTGGATCTTCACTAACCATATTATGTACCTGCTCAATGATTTCTGCTGTGGTTGCAGTTTTTGGTCGTCCTTCGCGTGGATCGTTTTTAAGGCTGGTACGACCATGTTTAAATTCACCAGCCCGGTGCGTTTTGAAGGTGAGGACTCCTTATACACTTCTAACAATTGTTCATAAATTTCCTTTGCTTTTAAACCCTTCAAAACAAAGAATCTAATGACTTGCAGAATCTAATGACTTGATGTTCAATTTTTTTTCATATTAAAAAAAATCAATGACACGTCAACTCCAAATGGCTTGAAAGAAAGAATTGACAGAATGACTTGCAACTTTGCATGTGTTCTCAGGACAGTTATACCAACTTGAGAAAAAAAAAGTTTGGAGCTAGCAGTGCCATCTCTTGGTGAGCGCAGGAACTTTTCAACCAACCTGTATGGACCGCTATCAATATAAAAACATATTGGAACAAAATCAAATGGCATCTGTTGATAGCTTGGGTCTAGAAAATCTATGGATTTTCCAACAAGATAACGACCCTAAGTATACTGCACACGTAGTTCGAAACGGGCTTTTTTACTATGCCCCAAGACAGCTGAATTCACCACCCCAGTCACCGGACTTAAAACCAATAGAGCACATATGGTACGTTTTGGAAAAATTGCAACGAAAATTCAACATTAGTAGCCGTGAAACATTAAAAACGGCCTTATTCGGAAATAACATCCGATATTACAGAGAATTTGGTGACATCAATGCCCGTCGTCTTCAAGCAATAATTGATGCCCAAGGTGGGCCGACCAAATATTAAAAGTTAAAATCTTTTCTTTTCTCATCTAAAAATCGAAATATATATGAGCATACATGATCATACATGGGCCTGTATATGATCATACATGGGCATACATGGTCATATACGTCCATACATGATCTCATATATGACCATACATGATCTCATATATGATCATATATCTTCGGATCCGAAATTTGAGGGTATATGGTGATATATGTGCATATATTATCATACATGCTCATATATTATTCATGTATGCTCGTATATGATCATATACGTCTATATACCCTCAAATTTCGGATCCGAAGATATATGATCATATATGAGATCATGTATGGTCATATATTGAACAATGTATGGACGTATATGACCATGTATGCCCATGTATGATCATATACAGGTCCATGTATCATCATGTATGCTCATATATATTTCGATTTTTAGATAGGCTGGCAAAATTTTTAAATAATATTAATTTTTTGTGGCTGTATGTACACTTTTTCCTATGAATTTTTCATGTTTTTGTTATAATTGTTTTTATTATAAAAATGAATTTTATAAATAAACTTATTTATAAATGCCTTAAATATTTGTATAAATATTTTTTTTTTATTTTCTTCGCAAACTCTGTAAAACCCATAAATCAAAGGGTGTATGTAGACTTTTTTCCCTGATTGTACATCTCCATTCCTTAAGCATTATTTTATAAGCTTCATTCCCAAAACTTAATATTTAAACAAAATTTATTTGCATGTTAAATTCATTCCTAATTGAAGTACAATCAATTTAATTTGGAATCTTTTACAAAATAGCTGATTAAAATTGTATGTATTTATTAATGAGTCGGGCAACACTCTTATCATTAATGTCAAACGAAAGAAAAATCTCTTAAATTTTATGGCTAATAATATTCAGATCTTAGGTTGCATTCACACCTTGTGCCTAAACAATTTTATTTAAGCTCTTTATTCTATTACAAAATGTCTTTATTCTTTTGTACTCGTGTTGGCATTAAATGTGAATGCATTTAAAAACTTAAGTGTGAATGCAGCATTAGACACAATTCATAGAGGTAGATGCAAACCATAATTAACAAGATCAAACATTTCTTTTAATCTTTTACAAAAGAATGAAAGGATATCTTTTAACTTTTCTTTTAATCTTTTACAAAAGAATGAATGGAAATCTCTTAGCTTTTTTGTAGTAGATTCAAGTGACGGATTTTCTAAAAAGAATGAAATCATGAGAGAATACAATCACAATATATGAAAAACAAAAGAATGAAGCCTGTGATAAAAATCCAGAAGAAATGTTATATGGTAAACTTACATTTTAAACAATTTTAATAAAAAAAAAATAAAAAGTTTATTAGAAAATTAATTTTTTAATGCTTCTGAAAAACGAATATTATCTGCGTTCAATTCATACCCATTCCAGCATTATAGATTGGGTTCAAAATTGAAAAATTGCAATTTGACACCTTTCAAAAGGAGACAAATACCAGAAAATGAAAAACTAAGCGGATAAATGAGTATTCAAGTTTTCAATTTCTTAGTCCCAAAAAGCACTAAGGTGTCATCCTGGTTTATTGTAACCTTAACTAACGATTTGGAGGCAACAGTTTAATGTTAGCTTCAAATAATTGCGTTTAGGGGCTGCATCTCTTGGCGTATTTTCCTTATAAATGCATATTCAAAGTTTATAACATTTATATACAAAGTTTAATATAAAAAAATACAATTTGTGGTTGTATTTCAGTTCAGCTATACAAATATATTATTACGCTATAACAAAACGTCTGTCCAAAATGGGTTGAATCAAAATTGTGATAAAAAAAACTCTTTTTGGTTAAAATCATAAATGTATAGAACAATTACAAATTCAATTACAAATTATATCTTAATACCCAAACCGAGCAAAACAGACCAGAGCCTCTGGTGGGAATCGAACCCACGACCCCCGTACTGATAAGCTAGCACGCTACCAACTAGCCTACCGGGGCGCTAATTTTTGTAATAATAATTATTAAACACTTTATCAACAACAAAAATTATATAAAACACATACGGTACGGTGCAAAATCTTTAATATGTTCTAAAAGGAACACTCAATATTATTAATAAATTGCTGGGATTGATCGAAAAGGTTTATAATGAAAACATTTGTAAGGTTAGATTGGATTGAAAAAGAGGAATTGGAGGTAAAGAAACTCTTCACACACACTTCAGCCCGAAAGTCGGTTTGTTGTACGCTCTCATGTAGGTTCACGCCTTTACCCCAAGCATTGGCATTTTTCCCAGGCTAACGAACGGCTGACTTTAGTCAAGGCAAGATTTTTTAAGAAAACCTTTAGTTTACTTAATTATCAAGCAAGTCTTAAACCAGGCAGGTTTGAACAAATATTTCTAAACAATTCGGTTTCATGTTGCTACTAGTGTTTGCAAAAAGGGGAAAAACAATAAACACATTTTAATATCAGCTGTTTTGGACACATGTTTAAAATGGAGATTACTAAACATAGCTAGAGTTCGTATGAAAATTCCATCTTAACTAAATAAATTAATGTGGTATAAGTTTTCATTAGCTTTTTATCTTAAATTTTCGAGTTATGACTCTATATTTCGTGCCTCGATCATGAAATAAGAATCAGGGCCATTTCCGGAGTTTTCCGGAGTACAAACCCGACTTTAATACTTGTACTAGATCTATTCTTTAAAAATGCAAGCTCAGCAAAAAGTTGATTTTGAGGGAAAAAATATTAATATTTCCCCAATTTATGCCAATTGCTCTTGAAATACTGAACCGATTGAATCAGGTTTTAATTAATTTTTTTTTCTATTTAAACCTTGGAATCTAAGTTTATTTTTTTTTTTGTCGATGTTATTAATGGACGGTGGGCCAGACGTGTTATAATATTGTGTGAGATGTAGAGTAACCAGAGTTAAAATGTTATACGTGTAACAACAATCTTGTTGCACGGTTTTATTCCAACATCATTATTTTTGGTAATGTTTTCAAAATTCACTGTAGAATTATTCAGTTGCAACAGTTCTTTGGGAACAAAGTATAACAAGTAAAAAAAAGCTTAAATTCGGCTGTGCCGAATCTTTGAATACCCTCCACCAATATCCTAAAAAAATGTTCTCTACTATTTTTGATACACATAATGTAAAAAACTTTAAAATTATGGAGGTGAAAACATTTTTTTGAGGTGAAAAAAATATTTTGTGGTGAAAAAAATTTTAGTGGTGATAAAAATTTTTTGAGGCGAAAAATATTTGAGGTGAATACAAAATATTATTAATTTCAAAGCGACTGATGAAAAAATATGAGAAATATATTTTGTACTTGTTGCTTCTATGAAATTGTACTGAAACACACCAATTTGTATGGAAAATTTAGAGGTATCTTCACATTTTCACCCCTAACTTTTTTGCTCATTTTCAATACCAAACTGCTTGGATGTCCAAGAATCCAGGTAAAAAGGCACCCCCGCTTGCGTCTTCGTGTCGTGATTGCCACAGACAGACAGACATACGAGCATCGCTAAATCGACTTAAAATTGCATAAGGACCACGAATATACATACTTTTAGGTCTAAGACCCATATTTCGAGATGTTACAAACGGAATGACAAACTGATATATACCCTCACCATATATGGTGGAGGGTATAAAAATTAAAGTAAAGCAAGTCAGACCATAAAAGACTCTGCAATACTGAGTTAAATTCTACCAGAGCTTCGGTCCGAAATTTTAAAGGGTCTAGAGAAATTTCGGTTTTAGGTATATATATGAGATTACCGGGGGGACAAGGTCTAAGGATACTATATCTTACACGGAACGATTACCACCAAAATTAATAGGTTTCGCTCTGGTACAATAAATTTCAGCAAATTGAGGGCGTTTTGTGTTGTAATGCGTTGGACTATTACACAGAGGGTAACGGGTTCGATCCTCAGCAACGGCAACATCAATTTAGAAAAATATTATGTATTAGTTTTTATCTCCCTTAATTTATTAGAACGAATTTCCTGAGTGTTGCTTCTCTTAAAAAATATATTTCTTTGTATTTGCGTTACGTAGAGTGCGAATAAGAATATAAGGACATAAGAAGGAATATCGCCAAGCCGACACTGAAAGTGATTCAATCGGTATACTAAAATCTGGGTCTATGTCCGATGTTTTTGGTTATTATGTACAAATATCAGCATAAACTTATTATACCCTGACCAATGTAGGGTATAAATACTCAACATTCTTTCCCATATGGATGTGTTGGATATGATTTGTTTTTTTTTTTTTTTTCTTAATTTTTTGCATACGTGTTAACAACCGTTATGCTAGAAAAACAATGATGCTAACTCTAAAAAAAAATTAAAGGAAATATATGTCGGCAAGACAAAGCGTATTTTGAAAAAGGCTGCATGTAAACATAACGATAATTGAGATGCTGTGATCAAAAATTATAATACCAATTATTAGAAATAATACTTTAAACATAACCATTAAAACTTGTAACAGGATTTAAAAAGAATTACATACTACGGGTAATCCCCTCTGATCAGGTGAGCAGCAAATGTTAGCAGATTTAGTATCATCTCGAGCAATTACTGTTTTGTCATCTTTGAAGGCGCTTCATTTTTCAGCACCTTTTATTTCGCCTCCATTCTCATTTCTAAAGAAAGCAACACCTTATTTAATAAAAAGAGTTTCCGCTTAAAACATAAAGAAAAAGAAAACGCTAAATTTAAGTTTAAAAAAAAAAAGCTTGATTGTCAAAATGCCAAACGGAAGTTGTACTAAAACATTATAAATAAACAGCAGTTACATTAATATTCCACATATATTGAGCCATAACAGCCAAAAAGTGTAAACGATAGCATCAACATTTAACAGGAAAAGGGATAAATACAAATTTTTGCAGGTAGTCTAATAGAAGATCGATCGCAATAGAGTGTGAACTATAAAAACACAATTTTTTATTTATTTTTTATCAACCCAATTTCTCTTCAAGGCGTCAAAAAGTAGGGCTAACATCTGGTGTGCTTACAAAATCCTTCGAACCCCCACAGATAGTCTGTTCAAGAGAGCATCCATAACATAGTAATATCATGATTCCAATCTCATGATTAAATATTCGCCAACAAGTTGAAGATTTCATTATTCGGAAAATCCACATAATTTGGTACCCATTGAAGACAGACCAATTGAAGACAGTTCCATATAAGAACCTCATTGAGCCTGCGCGTATACTCTTAAACAATTCTGAATGAAATGATTGGAAATTCAAGTGCTTTAAGCGCAGTCTGATTGCCACTACAGATACCCCTACACCTATTCCTCCATTCTTTATCGTTTATCCAATTTGTGACATTCAAAATAACAGAAATCTCAGTCTAAAAAACTGTTACCATTCTGTCCATAGTATAAGTTTCCAGATACTAACAGGATTCGGTAACATTAGAGGTGTGAAAATTATCAGAACAATGCAAAAGTAGTTCAGTTGGCTTGTCATCCCTTCTCTAAATGTAATGTACTTAAATGTAATGCTGTATCAGGGCGAGGCTATGAAATCAGCAGCCTGCAAAAAAAGAAAAAACGGAAAACCTGGTATATGGAGAGGCTTTTAGAAACTTTATCCCATGTTTCTAATGCCTTTGAATAGCAGGATAAAATTCGATGGAAGGTATGAAGATTACTTCGGATAAAGTTTCTGAAAGCCTCTCCATATACCAGGTTTTCGGTTTTTTTTAGGCTGCTGATTTCATAGCCTCGCCCCGATACAGCATTACATTTAAGTACATTACATTTAGAGAAGGGATGACTGGGACAAGCCAACTGAACTACTTTTGCAGTGCCGGTACAGCGGCAGTATGTCCAACATATTATTAAAACCATCTCCAGGTGTACTAATAGCACTCGTAATATTCGATAAGACCTGCAGGTTTCATACCCCAAGTCTTCTCAAAAGATCGCCGACACTGCCAGAAGTTTCGCAGCCAGTCAAAATCGATATTGGAAACCAAACTTTTAGGATGTGATAACAGAAGATTGTGTAAAATAACAGTAACATCGGTAGACACAACTGAAAAATGCTGTTTCCACTACCGTACCAACAAACCTGATTGCTAGCACGAATAAGTTTTCTCAGTGTAGTCTTGGTCGGATTAAAAGTTAGCCCATGCTTGTTGCACCAGCTCACAACTGCTTGAGTTTCCTTTCAAACTGTTCTTGTAACCTCTTAGACAGCAAAGCGCAAGCCTGAATGAGCACAACTCTGCAGAGGGTAGAGTATAACCCCTTGATCCTCTACTGATCTCAACTGTCTATCAGTGAACAATAAATAACCTTTAAGATAACATAAAGAGAATTCATTTAACAAGAGCTGGGTCCACTCCGAAGAGCCGAAGACCACATTGAGTCAAAAGTAGCTTTCTCAAAAGCTCGCTCAATACTCAGCGTATATTTCCTTTTGTCCAGATCCTTTGCAATCTTGAAAAGAAGATCATGAAGAGTCGACTTATGGAATCTACCACTTGTTCATGCATGTTGTTGACTTTTTAAGAGGGTCCGGGAGCAATATTAGTGACCTCAGCAGAGGGTAGAGTACACCCTCTTAAGGGCATCCTCTGCTGACCTCAACTGTGTTCTTTGTGCCCCACTCACTGTCTGCCAACAACAGTTTTTTAGATAACATAAAGTGATTTCATTTCACAACAACTGGTTCCACTATATAAGCCTCAGCCGAAGTCCCCAATAAGTCAAAAATAGCCTACTCAAAAGCTCTCTCAATGCAAAACATAAATACTCAGCGTATATTCCTTTTCGATCTCGAAAAGAAGATCATGAAGAGAGACTTATGGAATCTTCCACTTTATCCTGCCTATTGTTGACAGTAAGAGGATGTTGGAGCACTGTTACTGACAGAATGAATTTCTCCAGGATCATAAACTAATCAGTCTAAAACTCTTGGACGAAGTAGAGGCTTCCCTTCATGTTTGGAAGTAAAAACCATCTGACATCACACCAGGATGACGGAACATATATATGGGCTAAGCTGGCCAAAAGGACTGGCTTTATATTCTTTACCATTATAAGTCGATCAAGGAAGAAAATGCGTGATTCCAGTCACACAGAGAGCAGCAACTCCTTCAAAAATATCTGTTACGGTCGCCATCACTTTTCAGTGCGCGAACAGTGTGTAGCGATCATTGAATTCCTGTTCGTTTCCCTTAAGGGTACCATCAGATTTCCTAAGACAGTTAAACTTTGCTGCTTTATCTTTCTGAAAGATTACAAAAAGTCATGTATACATCCGGTTTGACTTTCGGCACCTTCTTTTTACAATTCTTTTGTATGTGATGATAATTGTTCCAGTCAGCGTTATTTCTTGATTTAAGGATTCTACTCGGTAGCTTCATTAAACTTTTTCTAAACTTCCAAAGTTCAAGGTTTTTTTTTTTTTTTGCGAATAAGGCTCTATATATTTTTTGCAGCAAAAATTCATCGACATGTTCTTTTTTTTTAGTTTGATTTTGTTTGAGTTTTTTTTTCTTTACATAAAAAAATGAAAATCCCCATTGAGTTGTTTATTTAATTAAAAATGAAAACAATGTTTTTCATTATGTGTATGTGTGTTGTGTTCGCCAACATCACCACATACTATTCAAAAGTTATTTGTTGTTATGCAAATAAATTTTAACATATTGGTTGAAGTAAAAATTTTATTTTATGCTATGGCCACTTTTATAGTTTTCAGCGTTTTTTTTCTTTTTACTTTTCATTGTTACAGTTGTTTTTTTTTACAAATTAATGAGTGTCCAAAATTTTTTTTTTATCCTGTTTATATTCATTTTTGTAATATCCTTTAACTATCTTTGTGGTACAGGTTGGTTTTAAGTTTGTAATAATGTTTGTAACATACAGAGTCTTAATGTAGACATCAATAGAAATTTTACAGAAATTATTTATTATGTTGCTTACAGGTTGGTTGAAAAGTTCCTGCGCTCGAAATGAAAGAATACTGTTTTTATTACGAAATATATTTTTTTATTCAATATAATCTCCTAGAAGCTCAATACACTTGTTCTAATGATCTTCCAATAATTTAATCCCATCCTTTTAGTGGTTTTCCGGAAGCTCTGCAAAATAATCGTCTACGGCTGCTATGGCCTCTTCATTCGACGAAAAATGCTTTCCACGAAGGAAATGTTTAAGATTTCTGAAGAGATAGTAGTCACTGGGAGCGAAATCTGGTGAATACGGTGGATGTTCAAGCAATTCGTACTTGAATTCTTTGAATTTAGCCATCGTCAAAACACTTTTGTGAGCAGGTGCATTGTCTTGATGAAAAATGATTTTTTTTTTTTTCTTTAAACCATGTCTTTTCTCACGAATTTTTTCATCCAGCTGATCCAAAAGGCTGCAATAATATTCAGAGTTGATTGTTTTACCTTTCTGAAGATAATCAATCCACAAAATTCCTTTTGCATCCCAAAAAACTGATGCCATAACCTTCTTTGCTGATCGCTGTGACTTCACCTGCTTTGGAGCTGAACAACCAGCTTCAGTCCACTGTAAACGTTCTTATTTCAATTTAGGATCATGGTGGTAGATCCAAGTCTCATCCATAGTTATAAAACGACGCAAGAAGTCGGTTTTATTCGGCTTAAAACGCTCCAAATGACGCTGAGAAATTTGTTTTCGATCCAGTTTTTGTTGAATTGTTAATGTGTGTGCGGCACTAACTTTCCAAAAATTTTTTATGTAAAATATGAAGTACTCGTTCGTCTGAGATGCCTATGGCATTAGCAATTTCACGCT
The DNA here is from genome assembly GCA_949748255.1 of Eustalomyia histrio. Classification (NCBI taxonomy): domain Eukaryota; kingdom Metazoa; phylum Arthropoda; class Insecta; order Diptera; family Anthomyiidae; genus Eustalomyia; species Eustalomyia histrio. Next base: position 136,791,536 of record OX456524.1, on the reverse strand, counting down.
TAGTCAAACTTGGATCTTCACTAACCATATTATGTACCTGCTCAATGATTTCTGCTGTGGTTGCAGTTTTTGGTCGTCCTTCGCGTGGATCGTCTTTAAGGCTGGTGTCGCACCACGTTTAAATTCACCAGCCCAAAATTCAACGGTGCGTTTTGAAGGTGAGGACTCCTTATACACTTCTAACAATTGTTCATAAATTTCCTTTGCTTTTAAACCCTTCAAAACAAAGAATCTAATGACTGCACGATATTCAATTTTTTCCATATTAAAAAAAAACAATGACACGTCAACTTCAAATGGCTTGTAAACAAAGAAAGAATTGACAGAATGACTTGCAACTTTGCATGTGTTCTCAGGACAGTTATACCAACTTGAGAGAAAAAACAGTTTGGAGCTAGCAGTGCCATCTCTTGGTGAGCGCAGGAACTTTTCAACCAACCTGTATAACTTTGGAATTTATCCATGGATTTTCTTGAAATATAGCTTGTTTTCTTTGGAAAATTATGATCTGTACAGTTGCTAGTTTTGGCAAAACTTTCCAAAAATAAAAAATATTTCATTTGAAAGTAATGTTTAATGTATAAAATAAAATTTGTTATAATGTTTGATTAATTTTTGCAAATTGTCACAGATGTTTATGGTGAAGTGTATAAAATATTCGTTTTAGCTTTGCATCCTTGTTTTTTTTTCATATTCCTTCTTCTTACGCTTTGTTTTTTTTTTTTTTGTTAAATATTTCTACTTGTTTCCAAAAAGTTATAAATATTTTTTTTTTTTTCAATTTCATTTCTGTTCTTTTTCTATTTGAATTGTTGATATTTCAATGCAATTTTCATAAACAATGGCCTTTATGTTAAATTAGATACCAGCAAAGTTTTGTTTATTGTTGTAAAAAAGAAGAAAAATTATAAATTTTTTCATTTAATTTTTATCACAAATTCAGGAAGGAATGCAATTTATTTCAAAAGATTTTGTTTAATTAATTCTATATCTTAATTTGTTGTAATTTTTAAAATTAGAATTCTGTTTTTGTGTTTTACAAAAAGTTCTTATTATGTATATCTGTAAAACTCTTTATTTAATCAGTTCAATATTAATTGATATTCACCAACAAATGTAAGTTCATCAATATTTGTACCCTAGAAGATACGATTAGTTTTGTGTTGATGTTTGTAAATAAAAAAAAAAAAAATATTGTTCCTAGACTCGTACACATTCCACGAATTAAACATTTTGTGGAATAACAAAATCATAGTCAATTAATTTTGTAATTGATTCAATTTAAATGGAAAAGTCGCTCCTTTTTAAAAATCAGAAAATTAAAATCTGTATTTTTTTGGGAATTTTCAATTAAATCGTGGAATAATTGGGTTCAAAAAGGGGAAAATGTTTGCCAAGAGAAACAAATAGAGGAATACTCTTCCCCTTAAGGTCCTGTCGTCATACCTCTTTTACTAGAAGTCCGTGACTTTTTGAATGAAACAGTTTTTTTTTGCAAAAAAAAAAAATATATTTTTCACAATAATCTCCTTTTAGCTCAATACACTTAGTCCAACGTTTCTCCAATTTTTGTATCCCTTCAAAAAAAAATACGATTTTCCAGGTCCATAAAATAGGCATTTGTTTGATGAATAATTTCATCGTTGGAGCTAAATCTCTTTCCACCGAGCCATTTCTTTAGGTTTGGAAATAGTCACTGGGGGGGCTAAATCCGGAGAAATGAGGGAGCAATTCGTAGTCTACTTCATGGATTTTTGCCATGGAAACTAAGTTGTCACACGATTTCGTTGGTGGTCGATTGTGAGCAAACGCGGCAGCCATCTTGCGGAAAGCTTTTGCATACCCAAGTGATAGTTCAAAATTGAAACCACTGAGCCATGTGAGATGCCTATGTCTTCCACAATCTATCGCACATTCAATCTCCGATCGACCAACACCATGTCGTGAATTTTTTCAATTGTTTTGGGTGTAGAGACCTCAACTGGGCGTCCAGAATGTTCGGCATCTTCCGTGTTTGTAAGGCCACAACGAAAGTCAGTAAACTATTGAAATCGATGGTATAGAGTCCCCATTGTATTTATCAAGCTTTACCTTGGTTTGATTGACGGTTTTTTTCGCAAAAAATATTGTTTAATGAGCACTCGAAATTCACATTTTTCCATTTTTAAAAAAATCCACGAGGTTGTTTGTTTTGAACAGCTGTTAAACGCAAAGCAAATGACGGAACTTGCTCAAAATTTGACAGAAGTCTATTAACTAGTGGTACTTGATGGGAGCAGTGTTGCATTTCATATAAATACGAGGGAAATTCGAAGGCCTCGTATTTTAGAGCCTACTTCCAGGCCTCAAGGTGGATTTGTTTAAGAGTATATTTTCAGGCGTTAACAAGAGTTTATTTTGTTTATATTTCAAGTATATTTTCGGGAAGCGATTTAGACCTTAAAACACAAAAAAGAATTTTTTTTCGTTAATATTTGAACGGTATTATCGAAAATTAGTTTGTAGTAAAGTGAGAATATCCCAACAAAACCACACATTACCAAATAATGGGTAAAGTAATGTATAACCATAGGGGTCGATTGAGTACTTTACACCTTACTTCATTGATGAATTTTACAGGCGATGAGCCTCAAAGTAATGTATATACTCATTACTTTAGAGGTAATAATGTAAGGGGTTACTTATATGGTTACGAGAATGGAAAAAGTAATGTGTCTAAAAATAGATTTTTAAAAAAGAGGAATTTTTATTAAAAAAAATTTATTACAAATATTTGATTTAAATTATTCGTAATTAAAAATAATGTGGTCAAGATGGGAATCGAACCAGGGAAGTCTGGTTGCCAGCCAAGAACTCTACCAACTCAGCTCATCGACGCATATAGTATTTAATTGCTTTAAACTTAAATAAATTGTGGCGCTTCGTTTCTTCGCTAGTGTTGTCAAAACGAACATACCTAGTACTTTCATAACACTAGGCAACAGCCATTTTGTTATTTGGTTCTAGCATACTTTTTCTCATGGATTTGGACCTACTGAACACGAAAATGAATTTTAAAAATTTTTCTGTCGATTGGTTTGCGAGATACAAATTTTTTAATTTTTTTTTTTTAATTTTTGGAGGTACACTTACTATTTTGAGCATATCTTTAGTCTTCTTTGACCTATTTTATCCTACTACTACTCAAATTAAAGACAATTGAGCCGTCTACAACTTATTCTCAGAAAATTTTCAAATCGGGTTAGTAGTTTTGATGTTGGCGGCTTAAAAAGGTTAAAAAACTGCGTTTTTTTAGTAAAAATGTGGCTGAAAAATTCATATAAAAATTCATATAAAATGTAAAACGCGATGTTAACAGCGATTTTAATTTTTTTACGTATAGCTGACACTTTTCCAAAGAAAATAAGCCCTTACTTAACAAAATCTGATGACAAATGGCCGACTTATTATTTTTTTGGTAAACGACCGAAATTCCGCTATTTCACGATTTTTTGATTTTCATTATTTGCACAGCTTACCTACCCAACGCAAACGAATAAATACATTTGAACTTAATTTAAAATAAACAAATTAGTCTTCGTATATTATTTTTTAATTTATTTACAGCACTACATGCTCAATGTATCGCACAATTAGCTAAACTAACGAAATTAAACTAACTAATTAAATTAAGCAAATCAACGCACAAAAAAATGAGTAAAAACAAAGATATAAGTGTACATTTTATGCCATGTGGAAAAACTGCTGACTTCTTCTTTGTTTTTTGTATTCGCTGCAATCGGTCTCACGTATTAGGGTCCAAATATAGTCACCCATCATAGCCGTGTCATAGTTGCCCTGATAGCGTCGTTCCATAGCCTTCAATTCCTGATGAAAGCGCTCGCCGTGTTCGTCGCTCACGTCTCCTAAATTCTCAGGGAAAAAATCCAAATGAGAATCCAGAAAGTGTATTTTAAGTGACATGTGCACTCCCATGGCTTCATAGTTCTTTACCAGATCCTCAACTATGTCCTTATAATTCGGGCTTTTGTTGTTTCCTAAAAAGTTTTCCACAACAAGCCTGAAGGAATTCCATGCTGCGGCTTCGATGGGTGATAACAGCTTTGGGAATTTTTCATCTTTCAACATTTTTTTTATCTCGGGTCCTGCGAAGACTCCTTCTTTAATTTTTGCCAGCGAAAGGTAAGGGAAAATTGACCGTAAATAGGCAAAAGCTTCACCTTCTTTGTCTAATTTTTTGGCAAAATTTTTAATCAAACCCAATTTTATGTGCAGCGGCGGAAGTATTATATTTTCACGGTTCTCTATTAGTGGTTTGCGCTGAACATTCGCTTCTCCAACTACAGGTTTCGTTCGTACCGGCCATTTTTTTTTTTATATAATGCTGATCATCAGCGCGGCTATTCCAAAGGCACAGAAAACAGCAATGTCGCGTATAGCCTCCTTGGAGTCCACACAGAATGGCCACAACTTTAAGGTCGGCGCATATTTTCCAATTGTATTTCCTATACTCTATGCATTTCAGCAAAATGTCCATAGTTTCATAGTTCTCCTTTGAATGAACCGCATGAGCAATAGGAACAGATGGCTTTTCATTCCCATTATGTAAGAGAACTGCCTTCAAGCTCTCTTTGTTGCTGTCAATAAACAACCTCCATTCGTTGGGGTTGTGAATTTGGTGAAGCTCTTGGAACAAGCCTGAAATGTCGCTGCAAAAACATATTTGGTCTTTCTTTGTATAAAATTTTGCATACTCCTTGTGACGGTTTCTGTACGCTGATACTTTCACTTCTGAAGCCGCAAATCCACACTGTATCATCCGAGACGCAAAAAGTTCGGATTTCTCCTTAGTGAGACCAAAATCGCGCACCCAATCGTTTAGTTCGGCCTGTGACAGTAATTTTTTTTTTTTTTTGCATTTGACTCAGACTCTTCTTCTGACGATTCTGCTTTTTGAAGAGATGCACCAGGGCACACTGGATATGGCACATCATGCGAATGTGGTACTGGAAGCGCAAACGATCCCACTTGAGCGTAGTTCCATTTAAAAAATCTTCCTACCCCACTGTTTGTGGTGAGGCAAAAATAACAGTCTGTGGAATGGCATAGCGGCTTTTTCCACATCATTGGTGTATCGAATTTCATATGGCGGCTAAAATTAAAATAAATTACTATATTCGCTATGTATAATGTGTTTAAATAAAAATTCTTACCTTCCGCCAGCTGCCCAGTTGGTTAAGATTATATAGCAAAGATCACACAGCGACTTAGGTGTCCATGGTTCTGTGATATTTGGTGAAATACCAAAATAATTCAAATAGTGCAATTGTACTGCTGGAGTAAACTTGTGTGCGTGATTTTTTTTTATAAACTGGCCACAAACATTGCAGAAATTGTCTGGATCGTTCAAACACTCGAACACACGTAGTCTTTTACTCATTGTCTTCCTTGCGTTTTCTAAATATTAACTTCTTTACACTTTCACAGACAGTTTTGAAATGCAATTGATAACCGTGTCTCCTTATGTTTAAATATGTATGAGCATGTAGTGCTGTAAATAAATTAAAAAAAAATATACGAAGACTACTTTGTTTATTTTAAATTAAGTTCAAATGTATTTATTCGTTTGCGTTGGGTAGGTAAGCTGTGCAAATAATGAAAATCAAAAAATCGTGAAATAGCGGAATTTCGGTCGTTTACCAAAAAAATAATAAGTCGGCCATTTGTCATCAGATTTTGTTAAGTAAGGGCTTATTTTCTTTGGAAAAGTGTCAGCTATACGTAAAAAAATTAAAATCGCTGTTAACATCGCGTTTTACATTTTATATGAATTTTTATATGAATTTTTCAGCCACATTTTTACTAAAAAAACGCAGTTTTTTAACCTTTTTAAGCCGCCAACATCAAAACTACTAACCCGATTTGAAAATTTTCTGAGAATAAGTTGTAGACGGCTCAATTGTCTTTAATTTGAGTAGTAGTAGGATAAAATAGGTCAAAGAAGACTAAAGATATGCTCAAAATAGTAAGTGTACCTCCAAAAATTAAAAAAAAAAATTAAAAAATTTGTATCTCGCAAACCAATCGACAGAAAAATTTTTAAAATTCATTTTCGTGTTCAGTAGGTCCAAATCCATGAGAAAAAGTATGCTAGAAACAAATAACAGACAAAAGTTTGTTATTTGTGACCTAGTGTAATTACTGACACACTGTTAGGCGCCCCCACTGTAGCAAAATCCACTGAACATACTCTCGTTACGTTGACAGTTTTTTGACAACTAGCATTTAAACTTCATTTTTGTGTAAAAAGTTTTCGTCGTGCGTTACTTAAAATTATGGAATGGGGAGATATTGAAAACCGTATTGTCGTAATTGGCCTAATAAAATGTGGAATGAAAACTGGAGACATTTATCGAACATTGCAGCCGCTCGGGGTTAGTCGTAGTTTTGTTTATCGTGCTGTTAAACTGTTTGGGGATACTGGTGGAGTAGCAGACCGTCCGAGATCTGGCCGTCCGCGCTCTGTGCGAACTCCCAGAGACGTTAAAGCTGTACGGAATCGAATTTATCGAAATCCACTCCGAAAGCAGCAAATAATGTCGCGGGAGATGAATACATCGAAGGTATCCATTTCTCGCATCATTAAATATGACTTGGGACTTTGGGCTTACAAAAGACACACGGGGCATCTACTTGCGGCAGCGTTAAAGCAGAAACGGAAGCAAAAATCAAAAGAATTAATTCGCCAGTACGCCAAAAACCGCCACAGAAAAATTATGTTTACTGACGAGAAAATTTGTACTGTGGAGGAGTCGTTCAATAAACTAAATGATAGAGACTATGCTAAGTCATCTCTGCAAGCAAATGAATTGGTTCCTAGAGTTCAGACAGGTCACCATCCTGCTTCTATGATGGTATGGTGGGGAGTCGCCTATGATGGGGTCACCAAGCTTCATTTCTCCGAAAAAGGTGTTAAAACTTTGGCAAAGGTGTACCAATCTGACGTTTTAGAAAAGGTTGTGAAGCCATTAAATAGCACATTGTTCAAAACGAGCCGTGGACCTTTCAACAGGACTCTGCCCCAGCCCATAAGGCAAAAAACCACTCAAGACTGGTTAAAAAACAAGTTACCAAACTTCATTTCTACGGATGATTGGCCACCGGGTAGTCCAGACCTGAATCCTTTAGACTATAAATTGTGGTCCGTTTTAGAAGGCATGGTCTGCACTACTCACCACAAAAATTTGGAATCGCTTAAGCGTGCACTTATCCGCGCAGTGGACAATTTCCCCATGGAGGTCGTGCGTACTGCAATAGACGATTGGCCGGTCAGACTTTGGTCGTGTTGGAAGGCAAATGGCGGCCATTTTGAATATTTTTTTTTTGTTATATTCTTCAATATTTAAAAAAACCAAAATAAAAAGAAAAAATTAAAAAACCTCTTGTTGTTTGTTTTTTATCAAGAAAAAACCGTGTGTCAAAATAATTGAAAGTACTAGGTATATTACCCTTTTGCTTATAAAAAAACACAAAGTAATGTATCTAAGAATAGATTTTCAAAAATATTTCAATTATTACTTTTGATTTATAAATCATATATTATGTAATCAATAATGAGTAACTTATTACTTTATGCTTGCAAATAATGAAAAAGGTAACGAGCTATCATTACAAGGTAATGCATGAGAATATCGCACCCATTATCAAAGTTTTGCTGGGATGCTCCTTTTATTGAAAAAAAAAATAATATTAAAATTATTTATTTATGCAAATTAGGTTTAAATTATTATTGACTGCTGGGATTTTTTCCATTCTCATAATGAAAAACCAAACGAAAAATTACTCCATCTAAAGTTTGTTTTTTTTTCAGCAGAATTTAATGTTATAGTATAATTTTGAACTTTTTCTATTGTACAACTTGCCTTTGAATAGCAATTTCTTAACAACTACTTCAACTTCAATTTAGCAACAGAATAGGAAAAAGAGTAAATTTTTCTTATAACAAACTGTCTTGTATTAATCTTAAACCTCCCCCTCAAAAATATATAAAATGCAAAAAGCTACTACAGCTAGGAAATAATTTTCATGAATACAAGTCTAAAAAAAGAATAAGATGAATGAGCAGAGCTCATTCTTAGTAAAGAAAAGTGAAAACTAACTTTAAGACATTTAACACAGTATTCTAACACATCTCCTTAGTCTTATAGAAGTAGTACAGTACTTTTTTTGGAATTTGAAAAAAAATGCAATATAAAAACACTATATTTTATACTGCGTTTTTTCCTTCATCTTTTATTTTTTTCTATTTCATTTTCTTGATTTTATTTTGTAACCTTTTAGCTCTAATTCAATTTCCACAAAACGAGAATTTAACTTTTAATCCTCATTTGTTGCAATTTTTGTAAAGCACTGCTCGAAAGAGTTTTTTTGTTGTTGTTGTTGTTGTTGTTGTATTCGTAGAATTTTATATACATTTTATCTTGAAAGAAATGAATAACAACCAACCCATGAACAAAACCGCGTTAAAGTAACAAACAAATATAAGTAAAAGATGAATTGATTCAAGGAACAGTTTCTTTTCTATAGCATTTTCTATGTTGAATTTATTTTTAACGAAAGCTGGATAAGATTAACCCTCAAATGTATAATTAACTTATTTTTATTCTACCAAATACAAAAACAAAAAAATAATTATAATGGAAATTTTATGCACCCGCATACTATTTCGCTGAAATGATATTAAATCTTTAATCGCAGCGATAAAGCAATCTAGGTGTTTTAGTGGAAAAATTGCCTGTTATATGAAGATGTCCTTGGAAATTTCACTGTAAAAAGAGTCAACATTTGACCTTTTTATCGTGGGGGCCATTATTGAAATTAAAAATTAGAATCCGGACTCAATGAAAAATTTGAATAAGGTCTTTATAAAGTCTTTATTAATCTTACACTCAGAAAAAAAAGTTAGTAGAAAAATTTGTAAACGGTTTTCAATCCGACTTTACTATTTTTGTACTGATTTTTAGTAAAAAAATTATTATTTAGCAAATCTTTTTGATATTTACATTTTACAAATTACAGAGTGTTTACAGAATATTTACAAACTTTCGTTGCTAATTTCAGAAATCATTCTACAAATTTTTAAAAACTGATTTGCTAAAATTAGCAAAAAAAAATTACTAATTTTAAAAAAGTCGGTATTGAAGGAATTGTTATTTCTAATAATTTAAACTTATACATACAAACTTAAATTGCCCTAAAATGTTAAAAAAAAAGGATCGGAAGTGAAGATACCGACTCATGTCTAAAAAGAGGACATCCACTTAAAATAGCACTAAAAAAGGGTTTTTTAGTTCTAAAAGTCAGCCCTAAAAACAATTAAATTTAACCTTAAAAGTAAAAAAAAAAAAATTGACTAAAATATTTTTCAAAACATAAATTACCAAATTAAAATAAAACAAGTAAAAAAGGGCTTAATTCGGCTGTGCCGAATCTTTGAATACCCTCCACCAATATCCTAAAAAGATGTTCTCTTCTGTTTTTGATACAAATAATATAAAAAAACTTTTGAAGTAAAATTATGTAGGTGAAAAAATTTTTTGAGTTGAAAAACTTTTTTAGATGTGAAAAGAACTTTTTTGTTGGAAAAAAAATTTAGAGGTGAAAAAAAAATTTTAAGGTGAAAAAATTTTTTGTGGTGAAAAAAAATTTTAGTGGTTAAAAAATGTTTGAGGTGAATACAAAATATTTACTGCTAAGCGACTGGTGAAAAAAATATGAGAAAATATGTTATGTACCAGTCGCTACTATGAAATTGTACTAAATTTGTATGGGCAATTTAGAGGCACCTTTGCACTTTCACTAGTTTTTTTAACCATGGACTGAACAAAAAAAAAAAACATTTTAAAGCATAGTTTTTGTCAAATATTCAATTTTGTTCCGGCTAATGGGGACTAGCTCTGCAGCTGAATATGCCTAATGGAGAGAATGTACTTTCCGATGCGCCACGCATTGATAAATAGTTGCAACGAATATTCTTTCTTTAAAAAATTGAAGTGTGTTTGTCTAAAAGAGAGAATACAGCAAAAAAATTAATTTATTGAAGAAAGAACATGAGTTGTAACTATTTGTCAATAGATGGCCCATCAGAAGGTGCAATCTCCATTACACATATTTTGCTGCAGAGCTAGTCTCCATTAGCCATATTGTGCTACAATATGCAGTAGAGTATTATTGATTTTCTATTTTCTTCGTAACATAAATAAATATTTGCCAAAAACTATGAAAAATATATGTTTTATGTGCATATTATACCTTAATTTTTTAAATCAATATTCATTTAGATGTTTAACAGCAAAATATTGCACTTTATTCATGTGTATTTTTTATAAAAGAAAAAATTAACATATACATACATTTGGCAATCCCTCAATTCTTAAAAATACAAATGAAATAAAAAAAAATACTATTTTCCTCTATGAAAATGTCTTTTTTTAAATAAAAATGTGAAACAAATGCTCTTATTACGTCAAACGTCTTATTACGTTTTAATGTGATTCTGCGCCACCTATTCAAAAGTAGCGGCACTAAAGCAATTATGTATTTTGCTCTTTCTTTATATATAAATTTCTTTGGACCTAGCCATGGGACAGGGTATTGTTTTAGTTAATTCAGCGCCACCTATTCAAAAGTAGCGGCACTAAAGCAATTATGTATTCTGCTCTTTCTTTATATATAAATTTCTTTGGACCTAGCCATGGGACAGGGTATTGTTTTAGTTAATTCAGCGCCACCTATTCAAAAGTAGCGGCACTAAAGCAATTATGTATTTTGCTCTTTCTTTATATATAAATGTCTTTGGTTACAAAAACAAAAAATACATTTTATGTAATGAAACGAAAAACCAACAAAGCTTAACAGAAAAACCCAATCTGGCTTACTATATATCCTATAGTAGCCAAAGAATTGGAGATATTTTAAATGGAAAATCCTAAGAAAATGCATTGGAAGAAATTATGAAAATTTCATAAAACTATTTTCAAATAGTTACGTCTATGAAAATGCCGATGTTCTACCCTTCTGTAGGTACTCCATGTCGTTGCAAGCCAGATTTGTTGAGAAACTTGCACTACACGATAATATGCTTGTCAGCCAAATATACGAAAGCGAGAAAAACACCATCTGGGCTGGATCTACATATCTTTCTCCTGTCGGTATACTTAATGGACGCATTAACGATGATCCAGCTCCTCTGGACCTTACCTCATTCTATATGAGCCCAGCCTCCGGCAATCATAAGGCCTGAAGATGATATACATACGTATATTCTAAATTTTGCATGAACTCTAATATGAATATGTTTTGTCAATTTATGTAACAGAACTTTTGTTATTTAGTTTTAGTAATGTTATTTGTTTAGTTAAAGTAATGTTATTTACAGAGGTCTGCTCTGTTAGCGACTTTAACAATGTTGCTTTTTACGTTAACTTAGTTATTACAGTAACACACATATAGCTCTAAGAATGTTATTATTCTCATAGTATGAAAGACAATAAATCTAGTCGAACAAGAAGAAGACTTAATAACATTTTTACTTACTTAACAGAAAATTAAAATAGATACAGAAAAATTGTACAAATTTGTATGGAAAATTTAGAGGTACCTTCACATTTTCACTCATAACTTTTGACTTCGCTCATTTTAAATACCAAACTGCTCGGGAGGATGTTCAATAATCTGGGTAAAAATTGGCACCCCCGCTTGCGTCTTCGCGTCGTGATCACCATTTCAACAGACAGACGGACATCGCTAAATGGACTTAAAATTGCATAAGGATCACGAATATATATACTTTATGGGGTCTTAAACCTATATTTCGACATATTACAAACGAATGACAAACTGATATATAACCTCACCATATATGGTGGAGGGTATAATTAGAATCACAGGACCTTTAAAGCCACGATTAGAAGGGGTAATCTGGACGATATAAAGCTACGATTTAAAATTAAGCCGACGATTTAAAGCCAAAATTAAAATTTTATAATCCGAACTTTATTAGGCCACGATTTAAAATTAGCAACAGGAGTCTATAAAGACATGCTTAACATTTAAAACTCCATGCTTTAAATTAAAATCAGGACTCTATAAAGCCACGTTTACATCTTGGAAGCAGGATTTATATAAATGCTTGAAAGTCAACGCTATGAATCCACGATTTAATCTTAGAATTAGCTTTTAGAAGGAAAATTTTAAAAACAGCACCTTAAAATTTGAAACCGGACTCCATAAAGCCAAGATTAAATCATATATTCCTAATTTCGAAGTCAATATTCTATAAAGTCGCAATTAAATCTTAATATCAGTTGTTGGATTAAAACTTTAAATCAGTACTTTATTATGTCGCACATAAAATTTAAAATCAGGACTCTATAAAAACATTTTTGAATATGAGAATCGGGACTCTACGAAGCCACAATTACATCTTCACGTTAGGCTTTGGATTACATCCTAAAATTAGGATCCTATAAAGCCACAATTAGAGGTAAGAATTTGGATTCTCTAAAGCTATGACTAAAAATTAAAAATTGGACTCCGTAAAGCCAAATAAAATCTTAGAACTTAGATTACTGCTTAAAGACAATATTCTATAAAGTTATGAATAAATTTTATAATTTAGATTAAAACTTGAAATCAGGAGTCTATAAAGTCCCAAATTAAAATCTAAAATCAAGACTCTATAAAACCATGATTAGAATCTATAATATTATTTTGGAAATTTAGCTTCGAGAATCTATGAATCTGGACCCTAATAAAGCAACGGTTAGAGCTGAGAATCCAGAATCTATAAAGCCACTATTAAATCTGAGTATTAGGAAGCTGGAAAGCCTTAATTAAAAACTAGAGTTAGGACTCTCTAAAGCTACTAATAAAATCGTAAACAAGATTCTACAAAGCCGACCATTATGTCTAGGAGTCAGGATTTACATTAAAGTTTAAAGTCCACACCCCATAAAGCCGCAATAAAATCTTAGTATCTTTGGCTAAAAGCATGAAATTTAAATAACGAGTTGAATTGAAACACTAAAAATGGGCAGCGAATGGAATGAAACGGGGAAAAGTGAAATTGAAACATTAAAAATGGGAGAAAAAATTCGAATGGAATGGAAGACAAGTAGAATAACAACACAAACGAAATGGAAAGTACAACGAATGGAATTGAAACACTAAACAAGGGAAACGATATGGAATGAAACGGGCCACGAAAGGAATTGAAAGGGAAACGAAATGTAATGAAGCGAGCTGGAATTTTAATGACATTTATCGTTTTAAATATATTTTTTCTATTTTTCTTAAATTTTACGTTTCAAGTCCTTAAATCATTTTCATTAATTTAAGAAATTTAGTTAAAAAAAAAATAATTGCAACTGATATGAATGTAATCGAAATTAATTCATTAATGAAATTTGAAGTAAAAAGTTTATGCCTTAACATTCAACCCAAATTCCCTGGGATAAATTGCCCAAACCGCTTTGGCTAGACATCTCAAATAAAAATATGTGTTCCTTGGATGAAATACTAAATAACTGCTTTGAAAGTTTCCAAAAAGAAGGGGTAAAAATGTGATTAAAAAGGGAGCTAGGAATTTGTAATTTGCTATTAAGGTTTCTACTACAGCGAAGCCATTATTATTATTATTATTTCAAATGGCACTGCGCACCACGATCACAATAGGTATATTGTGCTGCCCAGAACCACCCTAAAGGTTCGAGCTATTGATAAAGCCAAGAATTTTTCCGGGTGAAGTGTTCCAAATGTCTGAAGGCGACAAGAAACGTTCACCCAAAAACTTGATCCTCCTGACACAAAGCCCAGGACAATCGCAGAGGATATGCTCTGACGTCTCCGATTTCAACCCGGAAAACCTGCACAACTCAGTGTCCGATTGACCCTTCTGGTGCCTATGGTACTTAAGGTCACAATGTCCAGTAAAGTATCCAGTCAGGGTCCTTAATATTCTTCCGACCAAGGGCCAATAGTCGCCCAGACCTATCACTGGGCATAGATATCGTTGGCCATGAGATGTTTGCCAATAATCGTAAAATTTTGATTCTCTCTACATCCTGAGCTTCTCCCTAATATAGCCCGCAAAAAGGTTCAGGGCCTATGAAGGGCCGACGGGCACCACGGTTGGCCAGACAATCCGCCCTCTCGTT
>OX456524.1:136507953-136777120 GCA_949748255.1 Eustalomyia histrio | reverse complement strand
CCCTCATGGCCCGGAATCCATGCTAAGGTAAGGGAGTTGCTCCTACCGAGCTGGCAAAGCTATACATCACGATGGGATTTTAAGAAATTTTTATGAGAATCTTAAATTTCGCCTCTGTCCCCTTTTGTCTCGATCTGAGGGAAAAAGAGCTAAAAAGTGTGCTAATAGACTTTCATCCCAAAAGGACTGAAGCTACGATTTTGAAAATTGTAGGCTGATATTCCGGAGTAGACATCCACTAAAACGGAGGTTTTCTAAATTTTTTATGAGGAGAAAAAAGATGGGAGAACATTATCCTCCTTAACGTTTGTTAGAAATCTGAAATTTAAAACATGTTTTTGCCGCCGGTATGGGATAATTCACTGATAACATACTTTTTGGAAAATAAAAAAATTACTTTCTTAAAATATGGTTGCAAAGCGAAAAAGTTCCCCTTAATAATCACCCATCCCAAACACTGGAGCTGGGAACTTAAAGTTTGTAAGCTCTTGCTCCATCAAACATCTACTGAGATGGAATTTTTGGAATATTTTGCGGCTAGGGGCAAAATCTATCCTTACGAGTATCGTCCAAAACCTTCGGTTGGGAATCTGACAGGAAAGAGATGCTTTGTGGAGTTTCCAATTAAAGCGAGGTAAAATAGGGTTAAAAATGCCGAAAGTGTTCCGTTAGATACCTGTGAAAGACCTTTAGATATTTAAAACTCGCCGTAATGAAGTATCGGCCTTTTAAGCTGGATGTATATTACCCAGCAAAACTTTGGTAATGGGTGCGATATTCTCATGCGTTACCTTGTAATGATAGCTCGTTACCTTTTTCATTATTCGCAAGCATAAAGTAATAAGTTACTCATTATTGATAACGTAATATATGATTTATAAATGTAAAGTAATAATTGAAATATTTCTGAAAATCTATTTTTAGATACATTACTTTGTGTTTTTTTGTAAGCAAAAGGGTAATGTATGTTTGTTTTGATAACACTAGCGAAAAAACGAAGCGCAACAGTTCATTTAAGTTTAAAGCAATCAAATACTATATGCGTCGATAGCTCAGTGGGTAGAGTTCTTGGCTGGCAATCAGAGTTCCCTGGTTCGATTCCCATTTTGACCACATTATTTTTAATTACAAATATTTTAAATAAAATATTTGTTATAATTTTTTTTTAATAAAAATTCCTCTTTTTTAAAAATCTATTTTTAGACACATTACTTTTTCCATTCTCGTAACCATATAAGTAACCCCTTACATTATCACCTCTTAACATACATTACTTTGAGGCTCATCGCCTATAAAATTCATCAATGAAGTAAGGTGTAAAGTAATCCATCGGCCCCTATGGCTATACATTACTTTACCCATTATTTGGTAATGTATGGTTTTGCTGGGTAGTATTAAGTTATGGTGCAGAAGAAGATTTAATTCTCAAATATAGGTACTAATTTTACAAACAATTATGGTACTATAAAATACCAAATTCAGGTACTATTTTCAAATTTATCATGGTACTAAAAAACCGCAAATTCTAGTAATCACAAATTCTGGTACTATTTTTAAAATATATTATGGTACTAAAAAATCACAAATTCTGGTACCATTTTTAAAATATATTGTGGTACTAAAAAGTCACAAAATTCTGGTACTATTTTTAAAATATATTATGGTACTAAAAAATCACAAATTTTGGTACTATTGTTAAAATATATTATGGTACTAAAAAATCACAAATTCTGGTACTATTTTTAAAATATATTATGGTACTAAAAAATCACAAATTCTGGTACTATTTTTAAAATATATTATGGTATTAAAGAATCACAAATTCTGGTACTATTTTTAAAATATATTATGGTACCAAAAAATCACAAATTCTGGTACTATTTTTAAAATATATTATGGTACTAAAAAGTCACAAAATTCTGGTACTATTTTTAAAATATATTATGGTAATAAAGAATCACATATTCTGGTACTATTTTTAAAATATATTATGGTCCTCAAAAATCACAAATTCTGGTACCATTTTTAAAATATATTGTGGTACTAAAAAGTCACAAAATTCTGGTACTATTTTTAAAATATATTATGGTACTAAAAAATCACAAATTTTGGTACTATTGTTAAAATATATTATGGTACTAAAAAATCACAAATTCTGGTACTATTTTTAAAATATATTATGGTACTAAAAAATCACAAATTCTGGTACTATTTTTAAAATATATTATGGTATTAAAGAATCACAAATTCTGGTACTATTTTTAAAAT
Organism: Eustalomyia histrio; assembly: GCA_949748255.1. Taxonomy (NCBI): domain Eukaryota; kingdom Metazoa; phylum Arthropoda; class Insecta; order Diptera; family Anthomyiidae; genus Eustalomyia; species Eustalomyia histrio. Next base: position 136,774,852 of record OX456524.1, on the reverse strand, counting down.
ATATTATGGTACCAAAAAATCACAAATTCTGGTACTATTTTTAAAGTATATTATGGTACTAAAAAATCACAAACTGTGGTACTATTTTTAAAATATATTATGGTATTAAAGAATCACAAACTCTGGTACTATTTTTAAAATATATTATGGTACTAAAGAATCACAAATTCTGGTACTATTTTTAAAATATATTATGGTACTTAAAAATGACAAATTCTGGTACTATTTTTAAAATATATTATGGTCCTCAAAAATCACAAACTCTGGTACTATTTTTAAAATATATTATGGTACTAAAGAATCACAAATTCTGGTACTATTTTTAAAATATATTATGGTACTAAAAAATCACAAACTCTGGTACTATTTTTAAAATATATTATGGTACTAAAAAATCACAAACTCTGGTACTATTTTTAAAATATATTATGGTAATAAAGAATCACAAATTCTGGTACTATTTTTAAAATATATTATGGTACTAAAAAATCACTAGCTCTGGTACTATTTACAAATTCAATTGTGGTTTGCAAAAAAAAAAAATAAAAATAATTTCTTTATTCAATTATGATAATAATAAAGATCTTCTGGTTAATTTTTTGTAATAACAGGGTTAACTATTTTGTTGAGAGACATTTTGTGTAGGTGCAGTGCCAGAAGAGAAAATTGCAAATATATTTACGCTTCGTTAGCTTTAAATTTAGTAATTTTCTTTAACTATGCTTTTCTACAAATAAGTAAATCAGTTTGTTACGATGGTGGTGGTGGTGTATGCACAATACAGTATCAAGGATTTATGTATACATTTTGTATACAACAGCGTTTGTAGCCTAGCGTTAACTTTATTCCTTTTACCGCTTCGTTTTTACAAACCAACAACATAGCAACGAGAGTGTAACTCCTTACTTATTTTGGAAAATATAATTTAAACCAAAAGGATGGATTTACACGCAGTAACAACGTGGTTGTAACAAATTCTTTATACAATTGCAAAACTGTTAAGCTTTTTGACTTTGTTAAAATGTCTCGTCTTTTGTATCAAACTACATGAGACAATTTCACGTATTGTGGCTCGATTTGTGTTCAACTACAAAACTTCTTCTATAAATAGTACTAACGAACTGTGGTTAAATGGGAAATAATAAGACCAACTTATATTTGAATTTGTCATAACTCTCACGAATATTATGCCCATTTCCGATTTGGCGATTATAACTGAAAATTTGTCTGTCATAACACCCCAAAACAAAATGAGGAATAACATGGCTTTGGTAATAATCCCCAACTAAAATTTCACATGTACCCCATGTCCAAAGCTGGCTTCGCCGATAATGCAGATAATGATCAAAATTTTTAAGTCACTTCCAAAATATTATTGTAGCTGGTCATATTACTACTCCACTTTTGAATTCAACACGTTTTCTTGGAACCTCATACCTCTTTAAACGATACAAATTTTTCAACGGAAACGGATATTGTGGTGTCTTCACTTCATTCTTTTAATACACTACTGTTTTGCACTAAAGCAATTTTACTTTTGACTTTATTTTACATTTTTCTTTAATGTGTAAGTCAGTGTAGTCGTCGTCGTCTTCGTCGACGTCATCGTCATCAACAACATTTCACAAGGTTAATATTTAATGACCAACTCAAGTTGTTTCTGTAATTGCAAATGTTTCGTTTTTATATTCCACATCTTGCTTTTTGCTAAATTTTATTCTTTTTGTTGTTGTATTGTATAAATTTTATTTACATTTTGTATGAGACAAGTAGAGAAGGTAAATGAAATAGATTTTACATTCATTTTGGTTATTATTTCATATTTTTCCCTTGGGACTTATTTTAATTTTGGGCTTTATTTCTTTGAGGCTTTTCTTGATCCCCAAAGAAAATGAAATAATCCTTAAATAAAGGGTAGTTCAATTTTAAGGGCCGATGTTGATTTTACATAAAACACAAATTATTTAGGAAATTATTGTTATTTCTTATATTATGTATGGAACAATATATATCGGCCTCGGCGGCACACCTCCATCCGATGGTCCAAATTTCCGATGACGCTGAGGCATAATTGAGGTTCTATGCCGTTAATTGGCCGAATTATCTCATACTTTAGCTTTGGAATTGTTGCTGCATTATCTACATACGTACACCCTTTCTTTCAAATAATCCCAAAGAAATAAGTCCAACGGTGTGAAATCATATGATCTTGGCGGCCAATTGACATCGCCACCACGTGAGATAACACGGCCATTGAATTTGTCGCGCAAAAGAGCCATTTTTTCGTTAGCTGTTGAAACCACATATCGTCCAAGGTCATATCCTCAATTCCTGGCCACAATAAGTTCGTTATCATTTCGCGATAGCGAACACCATTCAGGGTAAGTGCTTGGCCGACCTCATGACACACTATCGCGAACAACAGCAATGTTTTCCGCAAAATGAACTGGGCGAGCATGCACAGGTGTTTTCACAGACCCAGTTTGCTAAAATTCGCACACAATTCTCCCGATTGTGGACACATTTGGTCGATTATGCTGACCAAAAAAAAATCACGAAGTGCACGAAATGCATTTTGATTTGAACGCCCATTTTCCTGAATAACTTTAACGCGTTGCTCGATTGTGTATCTTTGCATGGTTCAAATTGAGTTAGTCTGAAATTGAAAAATGTCAAATGAAATGCAGAAAACACTTGACGTTTAGGTGTGGTTCACATTCAACATCGGCCCTTAAAATTTAACCACCCTTTACAATTATGTAATTTTTTGGAGTTATTTAAATTTTTGGGAGTTATTTCATTATGAAACAAAACCTCAAACTTTGTAGGTTATTTCATTTTCACTTTTGGGGAGTATTGCATTTTTTTTTTGGGTGTTACTTCATAATTTTTTATCTTGTGACTTATTTTCTGTTTTGGGCTTTCTACGATCTACGAATATGAAGATCAAAATAATCTCGAAACATATTTAGGTATTTTTTTTTTTTTGAGAGTTACTTAAGTTTTTGGGTGTTATTTCATTATGAAAAAAATGCCAAACTTTGGAGGTTATTTCATTTTCTGTTTTGAGGATTATTGCATTGCTTTTTGGAAATTATTTTATCTTTTTCTCTTGGAACTTACGAGGACGGATCAATAAGTCCGTGACTTTTTTAATTGCAACACAGTTTTTTTTTTGCAAAAAAAAAAAAAAATATTTTTCAACAATCTCCTTTTAGCTCAATACACTTAATCCAACGTTTCTCCAATTTTTGTATCCCTTCAAAAAAAAATAGGATTTTTCGAGGTCCATAAAATAGGCATTCGTTTAATCAATAATTTCATCGTTGGAGCTAAATCTCTTTCCACCGAGCCATTTTTTTAGGTTTGGAAATAGTCACTGGGGGCTAAATCCGGAGAATGTGGCGGATGAGATACCAATTCATAGAATTTTGCCATTGAGACTACACACGTTACACGATTACGTTTATGGATAATTGAGAGCAAACTGAGCAAAATCCAACTGATAAAATCGAAACCACACTGCCAAATGAAATGCCTATGGCAGCAATAATCTCACGCACTTTTACTCTTCGATCGGTCAACACCATATCATGGATTTTTTCGACATTTTCGGGTGTATTGACCTCAATGGGCCGTCCAGAACATTCAGCGTCATTTGTACTTGTGCGACCACAACGAAAGTCAGTAAACCACTTTTTTACCATTGACATCGATAGTGCAGAGTCCCTATAGTATTTATCAAGTTTTTCCTTGGTTTGATTGACGATCTTTTTTCGCAAAAAATAATGTTTAATGAGCACTCGAAATTCACTTTTTTCCTTTTTTAAAAAAATCCACGAGGTTGTATGTTTCGAACAGCTGTTAAACGCAAAGTAAATAACGGAACTTGCTCAAAATTTGACAGTAGTCTATTAAGGGGTGGTACTTGATGGCAACAGTGTTGCGTTTCATATAACTACAAGGAAAGTTCCAAAAGTCACGGACTTATTGATCCGCCCTCGTATAATATTTTATTTTCGTTGGGGATTCTCTCATAATGGAATAATCTCCAAATAAAAAAAAGTAATACCAGGTCCTTTAATTTTTGAGAGTTTTTCAATATGAAGAAAACGAAAAAACTTTGGAGATTATTTCATTTTCTTTTTTGAGAATTATTGCATAGTTTTTGGGTATTATTTCAGATATTTTTCTTGGGACTTTTTTAATTTTTTAATTTAATTTAATTTTTCTAATTTCATGGGGGGTTTTCTTATAATAAATTTATCTCCAGATTTGAAGATAAAATAATCTCTGGAGAATTAGAAATAATCTCAAAACGTGTTTAGGTTTTTTGTTCTATGCTTTGGAGTAATTTCATTAGTTTTCTTATTTGGAAAATATTTTATTCCTTTTGGGTATTATTTTACCTTTTTCTCTGAAAACTTATTTCAATTTTGGGCTTTATTTCATTGGCTATTAACTCACAAAGAAATATTCCCCAAATTTGGAAAAAATAATGCCAAAATAAAATGAAATCATACCCAAAAATGTGTATGTATTTATTTGGGAGTTATTTCAATTTCTCGAAACATGTTTAGGTATTTTTTTTTTTTTTTTGAAAGTTATTCAAGTTTTTTGGGGTTATTTCATTATGAAACGAACCTTAAACTTTGGTGTTATTTCATTTTTTTTTGGGGATTATTGTATTTTTTTGGGTATTATTTCACCTTATGCTCTTGGGAGTTATTCCATTTTTTGGACTTTATTTAATTGGGGATTATGTCATAAAGAAATAATTTACAAATTTGAAGATAAAATAATTTCTGAAGAAAATTAAATAAGCCACAAATATGCTGGAGTCATGATTTTGGGGGTTATTTCGTGGCGATTTTTTTATATTTTTTTTTTTTGAAAATCTCAGATTAGTAAGAATTGACAAAATAATTTATTCTTCTTTCATAGCTTTGGTAGTGCAACATCAACATAAATTACAGAGTAATAAATTTCATTTTAGTAGCCTCATGAACTGTTCATTTAACTTTAAATTCGTTTTAATAAACAATTGTATTGTAAAAACTAGTTCATGGACATTCTCTGTACATGAATGAATATTGTATTTAACTGGGTATATATGTATTGGTATGCTTGTATATCTATCTGTCTATTTAGAGTATAACATAGATTGTTCAAATGTCTAGTATCATTTAGTATTGTCGAATTGTCATGGTTTAGAGTTGTATGTATGTAGTAGATATGTATGTTAGTAGTAGTGAGGATTTTGAAGTTTTTTCTTTCTTTTTTTGTTTGAAAAATGTATATTTTTCATTCATTTTATTTTCCCATTGAATATTGAAAATTACATTTGTTGTTTAGTTTTTATTTTTCATTGGAATATGTAGGAAAGTCTGTTGAAATTGTAGTATTTCATTTTTAAACCTTTAATGTTCAGAATTATCAAAAATGAAATTACAAAAATGAAACATTTTAAATTTTTACAAAAAAAAAAACTTGTTCGGATAGCTCAGGTTTTAGTTCAGATATCCAGTGACCATTTGAATCCTCTTGTGTCCCTGGTACACCCAGAAAACACATTCGTACTGACAACTGACTACCGAACTATTGTTGAGGCTGCACGAATCTCTATTCTCTGTCTACCTATGATTGAATTCATATATGGGAATTTATTCCTGGTCTAGAAATTTTATTGTCGGTACATACTTGCCGTTAAGGTCCCTTAATTCACCTTGCCTGTATCTTTTGATAGGAGCATGTGGACCAACCGGACTTGGGAACCTGAAGTTGGGGCCCAGTTATGGTTCACAGATGGCTCGAAACAGCTGAATAAGGATACGGGTGCGGGGGTTTTATGACCCGGTTTCCAGCGCGCCCTTCCTATGGGCAAATATCCCTCCATTTTTCAGGCGGAAATCTACGCCATATGTGTGTGTGTGTAGGAATGCCTACGGAGGCGTGTGGTCAGATCTCGTATCTATATTCTCTCTGACAGTCAGGTGGCACTCAGGGCTCTTATGTCCCACGAGGTGTCATCTAAACTTGTCATGGAATGTATTACGGCACTCAACCGACTCGGTAGGAGCAACTCCCTTCTCTGGGATGGATTCCGGGCCATGAGGGGCATGAGGGCAACGAAAGGGCGGAATGTCTGGCCAACCGTGGTGCCCGCCGGCCCTTCATAGGCCCTGAACCTTTCTGCGGGGTGCCCATGGGCTATATTCAGGAGAGGCTCAGGTTGTGGAGAGAGTCGAAATTCTACTGGCCCTTGGTCGAAGGGACCTAGGGACCCTGACTGGATACTTTACTGGACATTGCAACCTTAGGTACCATAAGCACAAGAAGGGTCAATCGGACCCTGAACTGTGCAGGTTTTGCGGGTTGGAATCGGAGACGTCAGAGCATGTCCTCTGCGTTTGTCCTGGGCTTTGTGTCAGGAGGATTAAGATTTTGGGTGACCGTTTCTTGTCGCCTTCCGACATTTGGAACACTTCACCCGGCAAGGTTCTTGGCTTCATCAATAGCTTGAACCTTTAGGGTGATTCTGGGCAGCACAAAATACCTACTGTGGTCGCGGTGCGTAGTGCCATTTGAAATAATAATAATAAATAATTGTAGAAAAAGTCCCTTCGAATTTAGTGGAAAAAGGAATAATTAATCCCTTGGACAAAGAGATTAATTTTATGGCAAAATGCTTTCAAATCGATAAAGTGTCGATGGATCCTGTAGTTGGCGAGGCAGTTAGCTCTTTAATTAACCTTAAAGCTAAGAATCCAATCTAGCATAGACAAGTTATAGCTACCAAGTCGGTTGAAACACTTAGTGCAAAACAAGTCTAGATTATATTTCACAACAGCCTTGAGTGCCGTCTGATCTGTCGTCTTTTGAGGCACTCTGCCGTACAGAGTAAAATAGTGAAAATTTCCATCTAAAAGATGGAGGAGTATGTTTCCATGATTAAGTTTATTTGCAAGGAGTATATTTTGAGCTTTCAGACATCCATGAAGATCTAAACAATCCGCTTAGGTCTTCACATTCCGAGTACTTAAGAGAGCTTACGCTGCCAGACTGCAAAAATAAGGTAAGCAATAGTGAAATGGGAATTCCAACAGGCCACTCAATACTACAGTCATACCTTTGGAAACTCTATGGTTTGTAGGGCTTATAGTGAGGACGATGATAACCGCCTGGAGTATTTCCTTTGCTTTTGTCCAGAAAAAATTGACAGGGGAATTTTATCATCTTTAGAGTGTTTGCGTGTTACTGATTTGGGGAAATTAATAGGAAGAACATCGAATTATTTAGGTAGACCGCATATATAACCTCCTTATGGATGATCACTAGGGGCGAAATATCCTTCCTCTTTTCTACCTTACACCTTACGGAGTTTGATAAATAGCCTCCTTGATCGGCTTAAAGTGTAAATAAAGCTGGAAATACTCAAAAATCATGCTATCATTTGAGTCAGCGAAGGGGTTCACAAGATTATCGCCGGATAAGCAGGTTCTGAAGTTCAATTTCTTGAGGTCCTCAAGTTCTTCATCTGTGATCAATGTCTATAGAAATCATAATAAAACGCTTCCTTAAGACAATCATAGTTTCATCGTCTTATAAAGAATTGAAGTAAGACTTACTTTTCTCTACGACTGGGAAAGTTGTTCGTACCTGTCTGGAAGAAAGCAGTGAGAAATGCTTTCTTCCAGACATTTTGGAATTCTTTGAATTGCAACAGACCTGCAAGAGGATACACATACAGAAAAGTTCGAAGGCGGGAAAGGCGAAGGGGGATAGGAACCTCTTGAAGTAATTTTAAAGTATACATATCGTTAGTATACTCTTGTGGGACCAACTTTGTAAGTCCCATAGCCTCTGGAAGATATAATTCCTTATGGGCCTCAAGTACTTCATATGTGGTCAATGTCTATAGAAATCATAATAAAACGACCCCTTAGGACAACCATGTTTCCATCGTCTTATGAAGAATTGAAGTAAGACTTATTTTTCTCTACGACTGGGAAAGTTTTTCGTACATTCTTATTGCTTTCTTGCAGATAGGCTAGGAATTCTTTGAATTGCAACAGACCTGCAGGAGGATACACATACCGAAAAGTTCGAAGGCTTCAATATAGGAACCTTTTGAAGTAATTTCAAAGTACACATCGTTAGTATACTCTTGTGGGAGCGACTTTGTAAGTCTTATAGCCTCTGGAAGATAAGAGATAATTTCACAGCAGCTGAGCCATATGGGAATTTTGGATATTTGTAGTTCACACAGAATAATCTTATGACCTTCTTTTTAAACTTTTCCTGATCGATTTTCTCCGTGCCTTTAGTAGAAGACTACATAAACCTCTAACCCCATGTCAAGAAGACAAGGATGGACCATGTCTAAAGAAATTTCAAATAGCGGCACCTAGATTTCTTGGAAGATACGACTCCATATGCAAAGATTTCTTCTTTTGGATCTTTGTGGTTCATACCGAATAATCTTATGACCTTCTTTTTAAACTTTTTCTGATTGATTTTCTCCGTGCCTTTAGTAGAAGACTACATAAACCTCTAACCAAGATGTAGGTACAAGACTAAGTAATTGAGTTGATCTAGATATCTTTAAAAGCTGTGAGACAATTAAGACCACAAGGATGGACCATGTCCAATCCCAAAGATTTTAGGAATGCAATTTGAAATAGCGGAAAATTCACCCAGATTTCTTGGAAGATTTGACCCCATATGCCAAGGTTTCTTTCTATCAGATTGGGTATTTTTTTTTTTTTTTTTGATCGAAGCAGGCGTACATGAGATAAAGAAACCTATTAAAGCCACTTGAAAGTACAAAGATAGTATGATCCTGTTAGAAGCCCGTTCCCATCCCCGGAATATAAGAGATCTTCTTACAATAGCTGCGCCGTATAGACATTTGGAATTTCTATAGTTCCTGTTGAATAGTTTTTTCCAATCTGACATTAGTTGCAAGATCACTGAAACCTTCATTGAAGATGTTGGTTCTTGACCATATAATAAAGTTGATCGAAATATCCTAAAGTTGGGGTAGTGAACTTCACCCTATATCAAATAGACATGAATAGACCTTGTACAATTCATTCAGCTCTTTTAAAAGATAGCACCAGATAGGGGAAAGTTTCTTTCTGACTAGTTGGAGATTCTTTGAATTTAAACAGATCTACAAGAGGGTACGCAGTAGAACGTGCCAGAAAAAAGGAAGCCGTACACCAGCGAATATAAAGTGTTTTTTAAAGGTAATTTAAAATATTTTTTTTTTGCCGAACGTAGGGTCACCTTTTGGAATTTTTCGTTATATCTTTCGTACTTACAGTCCAATCTTAAAGCGTGATATGTCAATTTTTTTTGCCTCAGGAAGACCAATATCCATTGACCAAGGTCCATTGACCTCAAGTGTTCCGTTCTAGTACTTACCCCCCAAATCTCAGTTTCTACCACCCTAATGTGCCACCCTTATGTACTTGAGGTCAATGACTTCAAAATTTGGTATTTTTGACACAAGAACATCAATATATCATACTTTAATATCCGATTGAAAAAATACTGACGATATTAGAAAACATTAAAAAATGTGACAACTACATTCCGCAATAAAAAAATTATAAAAAACAAGTAAGAGCGGCTAAATTCGGCTATGCCGAATCTTATATACCCTTCACCATGGTTGGGAAAAAACTGAAGTTTATATATGGACATATATGAAATGGACAGATTTATATACGGACGCCTTTAAGAGGAAATTAACCATTTAGTTTGGAGATAAAACTTGGACTCGGGAAGATTTATGGTTCCAGAAAATAAGTATTTTAAAAATATTTATGTTTTGGGCATAACTTTTTTGTATCTGAACCGATATTTCCGAGTTTTTCAGCAAATATGTTATACTAAAGATTTTCGATCTTTTGCTATATAAGACGTATCCATAGGTCATAATACAGCTCTAGAATAGTGTTTGTTGTTTGTGTATAAAAGGTGAAGAGGTGAAAGAAAAGAATTTCAACAAATCGTTAAAAGAAATCACTAGAACTGCATGTGTTTTATTTCTACAAAATAGTTTGATTTAGCTGGCAAATTTGCATTTGGGATTTTATTTCGCTTTTTTATTAGAAATATTTGTAATTTCTTTAGCTTAATTTTAAAAATTTGAAGGAAAATAGTTTATAATTTTTTTTATAAATTATTATAAGTTATGACCTAAAATAGTTGCACTCAAAGGTAAATTATGTATAAAATTTTCTTAATATGTGAGAAATAAAATGGTTTAAAATCTTTTTATAAATTCTTTTAAATCGGAGCAAAAAATAGAAATAAAACCGTTTGTATTTTGTTTGTATCAGAGGGTTTTTATACAAATTTTGATGTTTTTAGCCTATTTATGGATGATTTAATTATTAATATAAAATTTTATTTAAATTAATTATTAAATGTAAAAACAAAAAATAAACAAAAAAAAAAAAATCTTAACGAACCCGCGACCCTTCCACCTGTGGTGAAAGGTATAAAAACGTTTGTATTTTGTTTGTATCAGAGGGTTTTTATAAAAATGTTGATGTTTTTAGCCTATTTATGGATTATTTAATTATTAATATAAAATTTTATATAAATTAATTATTAAATGTTAAAAAAAAAACCAAAAATAAGCAAAAAAAACAGTCTTAAGAAAATAATAAAAAAAAATGTACAAAAAAAAAAGTGAATTGACCTGAAACGAGATTCGAACTTCGAACCCCGCGGGCTTAGAGAAAAAAAGTATTTGTGACATAGCGTCTAGACAACTGAGCTATTGAAGCTCACACAAAATCATCGTCAATAGAGGTACATATATAAAAGTCTTCGTTCATTAGGGATTTGTTTAGTTTTTATTTGAATGACAAATCTTTGTATGTGTGTTGTTTGTGTATAAAATGTGGAGATGACAGAAAAGAATTTTAATTATTAATATAAAATTTTATATAAATAATTATTAAATTTAAAAAAAAAAAAACCAAAAATAAGCAAAAAAAAAAGTCTTAAGAAAATAATAAAAAAAAAATGTACAAAAAAAAAGTGAATTGACCTGAACGAGATTCGAACCCCGAACCCCGCGGGCTTAGAGAAAAAAAGTATTTGTGACATAGCGTCTAGACAACTGAGCTATTGAAGCTCACACAAAATCATCGTCAATAGAGGTACATATATAAAAGTCTTCGTTCATTAGGGATTTGTTTAGTTTTTATTTAAATGACAAATCTTTGTATGTGTGTTGTTTGTGTATAAAATGTGGAGATGAAAGAAAAGAATTTTAATTATTAATATAAAATTTTATATAAATTAATTATTAAATGTTAAAAAAAAAACCAAAACTAAGCAAAAAAAAAGTCTTAAGAAAATAATAAAAAAAATGTACAAAAAAAAAAGTGAATTGACCTGACCGAGATTCGAACCTCGAACCCCGCGGCCTTAGAGAAAAAAAGTATTTGTGACATAGCGTTTAGACAACTGAGCTATTGAAGCTCACACAATATCATCGTCAATAGAGGTACATATATAAAAGTCTTCGTTCATTAGGGATTTGTTTAGTTTTTATTTAAATGACAAATCTTTGTATGTGTGTTGTTTGTGTATAAAAGGTGGAGATGAAAGAAAAGAATTTTAACACATGGATGTGTTGTTATGCTCAAAATTCTACATACATTTTAAACAAAGGGATTTTACTGGAAAAATTAGAGGTAGTCCTGGTTTTTTGCTAATATCTCAGCCATTTATTAACCGATCACATGTAACAGAAATAAAAAACAATCAAGTCCTCATCATGTCTGGGTTCTTTGGAAAACCCATTTCAACACACAGACGGACAGGCGGACAGACGGACAGACGGACAGCGTTAAATCAACTTCGCTCTTCATAAGGACCCAGAATATATATACTTTATAGGGTCTAAGATCAATATTGTAGAAATTACAAACGGAATGACAAACTTATTTATACCCTTCCACCTGTGGTGAAGGGTATAAAAATTTAAAAATAGCTGTGCTGAAATAATCAAAATACTTCCTTAGCAAACGTTTTATGATTTCTTGCGTGCTTTAATTATCCAACATTAGTGTGGCACATTAGGATGGTAGGAAATGAGATTTGGGGAGTAAATACTAGAACGGGACACTTGAGGTCAATGGACCTTACATCAAATATATTGTTATCCCTGAAACAAACAAAAAAATCTATATATTACACCTTAAGATCGGACTGTAAATATTGAAGATATAACGAAAAACTTAAAAAGGCACACCCTACGTTCGGAGAAAAAAATAAAAAAATTTTAAATGGCCTTGCAAAACAATACTTTTTATTCGAAGGTGTACGGTGCACTTTTTTTTTGCCTGTAAGGCGGTACGCTCTAGTAAACAGCCTGGCAATTGTTAGAGTTTCACTTAAAAATTTAGACGTCATTTGTATGATGCTGTGAGAAGGTCCGTATTAGATAACTATATTTAACATTGCGAGCATTTAATGGTTAATACCAGTAGTTGTAGCTGCAGAAATAGTATTTTTTGTCTCCCATATTGTGTATTTTTATAATGAATTCCTTATTCAAGTAAAACGACATAAATAGGTTGCAATCAAATGGAAGTTTTAATATAAAATCAACTCCGAATTGTTTTTTTTTTCTTCTCATTTTTTATTTTACATTTTTAAATGGAGGTCTTTAAAGTCAGTGAAATGATTTTTTTTTTTTTTTAATTTTTTATGGTTCAATCAACTTTATATTTACTGAAGTTAGATAAACAACCATGATTTAAACCATGGTCATCATGGTTTTTTTTTTCAGAAAGGAAATAAAAAAATATTTAAATTGATTAATTCTTTGCCTTTGGTGCTAAAATTATTTCAGTTTTTTTTTTTATAAAACGTAAATTTACGTACCTTTCTTGCCATTAATTACAAAACAGTATTTTACATCATTATTATTATTATTATAAAAAATAATAATAATTTATTTTAATAAAACAAGAAACACATTTTTTTTTACATACAAATCTTTATAGTAGCAGAAAGTAATAATAAAAAGGAAATTTAAGTAAAGGACCTTTTGGTTAAACATGTTTCATTTCAAAGCTTACAATAATGATGATATAATTAAGCTTTATGGCCACAGGGATTAATGTAATAAACCATACGAAATAAAAAAAAAAATAATACAAAACGAAATGACAAAAAAAAAATACGCAACAAAAAAGGATAAACGGTAAGAAGGAAATATAAAAATTAAACGGAATAATAATACTAAACATAATCAGGATAATAAACTAGGAAATGAAAACTACTACTATACAATTTTTGTAGTTATCTTTCAATTCATTAATACAATTCTACAAGAACTTTTATAAATTTTCTGGATAGTTTTTTTTTATCCACATTTATTTTTAAATTTAATTATTAACAATAGATTTTAGTATTCTGGGTTTTTTTTCTCTTGAAAATATGAAAAAAAAAAAAAATTATATATTGTAGCATACTTTTTGGCTGCAGTTTATAAAATTCGAAAACAAGATCATTTACTTTATTATATCATACCTGGGAATATTTCTTTACCATTAAAATTGTATTTATTATTAGTTGCAACTAATGTAAAGGGAAAAAATTTAATTACCATTTAATAACTGTGGGAAAGGGGACCGTACATAGGGCATGTCATTTAACCGGTCCTGGGACCTGAAAAGGATCAGTTACTTATAAATGGAGTTTTTATAGGAGAGGGTTAATTGATTGATTAAGACGCTGAAGGAGGAACATACGTTCCTAGCCTCGGCAGTTAGGCTGCACCATTTGGGAGGGCATATTTTACGTTTTTAATCCTATTCCTATTGAAAATTTCAGAGACTAAGTTAGCTCATACTCCAGTAAGTTCGACAACTGCAGAGGAGATTTTCAACCTTTGTAGCTCAATTTTAAACCACGTTTCTGGGGTAAATTAATAAAATAAGCTTATTGTTGACTAACAAAAAATACTCCAACCCAAACGCTCCGTTTTTGAAGAAATTTGAATATAGGATAGAAAATAAAAATCTAAGATCGTCATATCTCGGCTTTTGGGCCACCACAGAATTTAAACTTGTCCAAAAGGGATTCAAAATTTAGCATTTTTCGTAGCTCTTTAGGGTATTAAAATAAGTGTGCAAGCGTGGTAACATTGGAAAGAGATTTTCGAGGGGTTTTAAAAAGTACTTTTTTCGGTACTAATGGGTGATTTTTAAGAGCTTTCGAATTTGATTTAAAAAAAACACATACAATTTAGAGAAATGTATGAAATCTTTATATGAGTAGATAGAACGGTCTATATAATTCTCCAACATATCGGCCGGTATCTCACGAATAAATTTGTCAATACTCACTTCCAGTGATTCAACCGTTGCGGGCTTGTCCCTATATACATACATGAGCCTTAACATAGCCCCATAAAAAAAATCTAAAGGCGTTAAATTGTAGGATCTATGCGGCCAATTGTCCGGCCCCAAACGTGAAATAAGCTGTTCACTAAACTCGCCTCTCTATTGCGACATTGTGTCGCGTGTTGTGTGGCATGTGACACCGTCTTGTTGAAACCACATGTCAGCCAAGTTCTCTCTTCCATTTTGGGCAAAAAAAAATCGTTTGTAATCATCGCACGGTAGCACTCGACATTCACAGTAACGTTCCTGCCTTGGTCGTCTTTAAAAAAGTACGGTCCAATAATGCCACCGGCCCATAATCCACACCAAACAGTGTATTTTTCGGGATGCATTGGCAGTTCTTGCCAATTTTGTTTGTTCACGTACCCATTCAACCAGAAATGAGCTTCGTCGCTGAATACAATTTTTTTGATAGAAACACATTTCTCACACAGCACGAATTTTGAAAATAAAATTTTATGATTTGCAAGCGTTGTTCGTTTGTAAGTCGATTCATGGTTAAATTATAGACCAAACTGAACATGTTTGACAGTAACAGGTTACACGAAAATTTGTTGGGCATTATGTATATCAAACTTTCTCATTTGGCGAATATATTATTTCAATGCAGTTTTTATATATAGGGTGGTTAAATTTTAAGGGCCGATGTTGATTTTGAATAAAATACAAATTGATTAGGAAATTATTGTCATTTATTTTTATTATGATAATATGGTGTGGTTCAATTATGTATGGGAGAAAATATCGGCCAAATGTCCGCCGCGACCTCGGCGGCACCCCTCCATCCGATGGTCTAAATTTTAAATGACGCTAAAGGCATAATTGAGGTTATATGCCGTTAATGTGCCGAATTATCTCATCCTTTAGCTCTTGAATTGTTGCTGGATTATCGACGTACACCCTTTCTTTCAAATAACCCCAAAGAAACAAGTCCAACGGTGTCAAATCACATGATCTTGGCGGCCAATTGACATCGCCACCACAAACAATGGCTCGCGCAAAAGAGCCATTGTTTCGTTAGCTGTGTGGCAAGTGGCACCGTCCTGTTGAAACGACATATCGTCCAGGGTCATATCCTCAATTCCTGGCCACAATAAGTTCGTTATTATCTCGCGATAGCGAACACCATTCACGGTAAATGCTTGACCGATCTCATGACACACTATCGCGAGCAACAGTTATGTTTTCCGCCCAGTATGGGCGAGCATGCACAGGTGTTTTCATAGACCCGGTTTGGTGAAATTTTCTCACAATTCTCCCGATTGTTGACACATTTGGTCGATTATGCTGACCAAAGAAAAAATCACGAAGTGCACGAAATGCATTTTGATTTGAACGCCCATTTTCATAATAAGCCTGAATAACTTTAACGCGGTGCTCGATTGTGTATCTTTCTATGGGTCAAATTGAGTTATTCTGAAATTGAGAAATGTCAGATGAAATGCAGAAAAAACTTGACGTTTAGGTGTGGTTCACATTTAACAACGGCCCTTAAAATTTGACCACCCTTTATTATTTCAATTCAGTTTTTATATAGAACGTCGAATGTGTGCGACATGCTGCCGAGTAAAAGAGTACCAAGATGATTAAAAAATTGAAACTGGGCATTTTTATCCTGCCTTTTTCAATCGTATATCCAAATTTCAGCACAATCAGAGCCAATAATTCAAGGATGACATGTAGGTCACACCATAATTTAAAAAATATCAAAAAATGGTGTTGATATCTATTTGCCTCATTAAATGGCGACCAAATTGTTTTGTATTTTACTCAGCAGTTAGGCTAAATTGAAAACTTTAAATGCATTTATCTCGAAATCGTTTTTTTTTTTGAGTTATGCCGGTCTTCTCGCAAATGAGCGATATGTTTAAATTGATACATATTATTCGAATCCAATTACGCTTTATTCCATTTCGTTTCCTGTATTTAGTGCTTCAGCTTTACTCGTTTTCCATTTCGTTTTCCCTTGTATAAGTATTTCAATTTTACATGTTCGCTGTTTCATTCCATTTTGGTCGCACTTGTCTGGTGTGCCAATTCCACTCGTTGCCCGTTCTATTCCATTATGTTTCAATTATCTAGTATTTCAATTCCACTCTTTGGCCGTTCCATTCCATTTTGTTACAATTATCAAGTATTTCAATTCCACTCGTACGCCGTTTCATTCCGTTTTGTATCTTTTATCGGATGTTTTAATTCCATTTGTTGTCCGTGATATTCCATTTTATTTTGTTCCCCTTATCTAGTGTTTCAATTCCATTCATTCCCCGTTCCATTCTATTTCGTTCCTCTTGCCTAGTATTTCAATTCCGCTCGTTTTCCGTGCCATTTCGTTTCCCGGTTTTAGTGTTTCGTTCTTTAAATTTGAGATTTCTAACCAAAGCGGTTTGGGTTTTCCGTTAAAGGAGAGATTTTCTACCTTTTAAACTTCGTTTTCACACAAAAATTTTAAAAAGCGAAAATTCCAAAATTTTACTTTTTAGTAAATTAGCCCACAGTGCAGAGCACACATATTCCAAGTTTCTAGCCAAAAGGATTTTCTTCTTTTTAACCTCGTTCCCGGCGTATATTTCAAAACGTGCCTTATCAGTGAGTTAGCTCCTACTTAATGGAACATATATATCAAAATTTTAGATTTCCAGCGGAAACGGTTTGAGCAAGCCTTTAAAGAGCACTTTTACCCTCTTCAGTCCTAATTTTTACGACGTTGCTGGCCAGAACTCCAAAGAGCACCCTATCACTGAATTACCCAATACTCCTGGGAACACCTAGTCCACCATCAAGTCGTCAAGGGGTAGACTTTTGTTATGATTGCCCCTACCCGTATTAATTTCCAACAATTCAGCTTTATCGAATGTCGGGTGAATCAAAGACACAAACAAAATGGAACATTGTTGGAAATTGAGGCGTGGAATGAGCGGACTACTATACACGGAGAACGCGGAGGAATGAAAAGTGATGTGGAATGAAACACAAAACGATTGGAATTGGAAAACTAAACATGGGCACACACAATGTAATACAGGGTGTCCGCCGGGAAGGTATACTACTTTGTTTTGCCGCCATTTTAGTAAACATTAGTCTTAACAGTTAATATTTGGCAGTCGTGCAGTAGACACGTGGAAAATTTATTATGGAAAAATATTGAATAACTCGACGTGTTTTAATCGTTAAAACATTTTATCAAAATCAATCATCGATTACTGTGACGATGAGAAAGTTACGTGCAATTTTTGGGAGAAACAACGTGCCAACCAAACGCACTATTTATCGTGTAGTGAATGATTTCGAAGAAAGAGGGTCGGTCTGTAGGTGATAGGCCCAAGCATGGACCACAACGTACTGCAAGATCGGCTGAAAACATTACTGCTGCTCAAGAAAGTGTTCCAAATAATCCATCAACCTCAATTCGACGCCGTGCTCAGGAGCTTGGCCTTCAAAAAACAACTTTGGCCACAATTTTGTACAAGGATTTGCACTTGTTTTCATTTAAGATTCAGTTGACACAAGAGCTTCTTCCACAAGACCATCTACGCCGCCGTACATATGCCAATAGGATGTTACAGCTCGCCCATGACAATCCCGATTTTCATGAAAAAATCATAATGAGTGACGAGGCGTATTTTCATTTGATTGGATATGTAAATAAACAGAATAGTCGGTTCTGGGCAATGGAAAACCCTCAAATTATTCATCAGTCCGCTTTGAATCCATTAAAAGTGACAGTCTGGTATGCAATTTGGTCAGGAGGAATCATTGGACCTTACTTCTTTGAAAATGAAAACGGCGTAACGGTAACTGTGAATGGCGAGCGATATCGTGATATGATTGAAAACTTTTAAACGCTACAACTGCATGTTTTGGGCTTGATTAACATGTGGTATCAAGAAGACGCTGCCTCCACGGTCGCCTGATTTGACTGCTCCGGACTTGTTTTTGTGGCGATATCTGAAAAGCAAACAAACCAGAAACGCTTGAGCAACTCAAAGAAAACATTTGTGATGAAATTAATGAAATACCGCGTGAAATGTGTGAGAATGTAATGAAAAATGTGCTCAAAAGGGCTCGCATTTGTGGAAGCTAAAAGAGATTTATCTGATATTGTATCAATATAACGTCCATTCTCTTTCATTTAATCAAAAATTATAAACAAACAAACGGCGGACACCCTGTATAAGGGTAAATTACAGGTTGGTTGAAAAGTTCCTGCGCTCACCAAGAGATGGCACTGCTAGCTCCAAACTTTTTTTTTCTCAAGTTGGTATAACTGTCCTGAGAACACATGCAAAGTTGCATGTCATTCTGTCAATTCTTTCTTTTTTTTACAAGCCATTTGAAGTTGACGTGTCATTGATTTTTTTTAATATCGAAAAAATTGAATATCGTGCAGCCATTAGATTCTTTGTTTTGATGGGTTTGAAAGCAAAGGAAATTTATGAACAATTGTTAGAAGTGCATAAGGAGTCCTCACCTTCAACACGCACCGTTGAATTTTGGGCTGGTGAATTTAAACGTGGTCGTACCAGCCTTAAAGACGATCCACGCGAAGGACGACCAAAAACTGCAACCACAGCAGAAATCATTGAGCAGGTACATAATATAGTTAGTGAAGATCCAAGTTTGACTAAGCGTGAATTTGCTAATGCCATAGGCATCTCAGACGAACGAGTACTCCATATTTTTCATGAAGAATTACGTATGAAAAAACTGTTTGGAAAGTTAGTGCCGCACACATTAACAATTCAGCAAAAACTGGATCGAAAACAAATTTCTCAGCATAATTTGGAGCGTTTTAAGCCGATTAAAACCGACTTCTTGCGTCGTTTTATAACTATAGATGTGACTTGGCTCTTTCACCATGATCCTAAATTGAAACAAGAACGTTTACAGTCGACAGAAGCTGGTTGTTCAGCTCCAAAGCAGGTGAAGTCACAACGATCAGCAAAGAAGGTTATGGCATCAGTTTTTTGGGATGCAAAAAGAATTTTGGTGATTGATTATCTTCAGAAAGGTAAAACAATCAACTATGAATATTATTGCAGCCTTTTGGATCAGCTGGATGAAAAAATTCGTGAGAAAAGACCTGGTTTAAAGAAGAAAAAAATCATTTTTCATCAAGACAATGCACCTGCTCACAAAAGTGTTTTGACGATGGCTAAATTCAAAGAATTAAAGTACGAATTACTTGAACATCCACCGTATTCACCAGATTTGGCTCCCAGTGACTACTATCTCTTCAGAAATCTCAAACAATTCCTTCGTGGAAAGCATTTTTCATCGAATGAAGAGGTCATAGCAGCCGTGGACGGTTATTTTGCAAAGCTTCCGGAAAACCATTATAAGGATGGGATAAAATTATTGGAAGATCATTGAAACAAGTGTATTGAGCTTCTAGGAGATTATATTGAATAAAAAAATATATTTCGTAACAAAAACAGTATTCTTTCATTTCGAGCGCAGGAACTTTTCAACCAACCTGTAGTTGAATTGGAACGCTTAACGCTGGAAACAAAATGAAATAGAGCGAGCCTGGATTTAACTTTATTCAATTACAGATTTAGCATCCTTTTTTCTAAATATTTTAACTATTTTTCTCCATTTTCACACTATTCAAAACATTAGTTGTCCCAAACTATTTAATAGTGCTCAAATAATTAGTCCCATGTATGTATTATATTTATAACCAATTCCCTTTTATTGAAATTTTTTTGTTTAACTAATTTTCATTTTCTTTTCAAACTCTACTAATCACGTATCTTTATTTAAAATATCTCTTTGGGTTTTTTCTTTCTATAAAAAGAAAAACTGAAAAAAAAACAATATTGGTAGTTATTACAAAGTGTTGGCAATATTTTACTTTATTTTCTTAAATAAAAAAAATAAAAATAAAAAAAATTCTCGTCCTAATTTTTGTATATCCTTTTTTTTCTATTTACTGACACTGATGATTATGATGACTTTGAATATAATGATGATGATGATGATGATGAAACTATTGTTCATGTTAAAGATGACAACAATGTTGTTGGTGTTGATGTTGAACTTTGTTTAAGACTCTTTGGCTTTTTTTTTCATCTTCTCTTTCTGCTTTTTTTTGCACTTTTGAAACTCATTTTGAGTTTATTTACTCTTTCTTAACGCCTCAGGATATGCATGTAGCACGTACTTTATTTCCCAATTGTTATACTTTTTGTGTTGTATTCTATAGTGTTGTTTTTGATGTTGTTGCTATTGCTGCCGTTAGTATTGTTATTGTTCTATAAGTTGTTATGTTATGCTACTATCAAGTACAATAGTGAGGGATTGAGCCACAAATTCGTAGAAATAATATTCTTTTGCTAAATGAACTTTAATATAAGTAGAAAATTTTTAAGTGAAAATAGTTAAAAAGTTACAAAATGTTTAAAAAAAAAAAAATACTTTTTCAATATATAGAAAAAAAAATTTAATAAATAATATTGCTTGGAAAATTTATTTTTCCCGGAAAATACAACTTTCTATTTGACGATATTAGAAAATTGTTTAACAATAAGTATTTTATAACTTTTATATGAATTTTTTTATTTTTTTTTTTTTTGGTTCTAACTGAATATTTTTTCTATATGAAAGTAAAGTGTGGTTAAATTTTAAGGGCCGATGTTGACATTTGACAATTCTCAATTTCAGACTAACTCAATTTGACCTGTGGAAAGATACACAATCGAGCAACGCTTTAAAGTTATTCAGGCTTATTATCAAAATGGGCGTTCAAATCAAAATGCATATCGTGCACTTTGTGATTTTTTGGTAAATTTAATCGTCCAAATGTGCATACAATCGGAAAAATCGTGCAAAAATTTTAGCAAAACGGGTCTGTAGGAGATGTGAAGACACCAGTGTATGCTTGTACAGCTCTTACTGCAGAAAATATTGCTGCTGTTCACGATAGTGTGGCTGAAGAGCCGTCCACCTCAACTCGTCGTCGTGCCCAACAATTGCACCTCTCACGCTCGTCGTTGATGAACATTATGGATGAAGACTTGCATTTACACGCTTACAAGGTGCAATTGACTCAAGAACTAAAGCCTCTTGACCATTCCAAACGTCGTCAATGGTCAGAATGGTGGCAAGAAATGGCAACAGTGGATGATCAATTTTCGAAGAAAATCATCTTCAGTAATGAGGCACATTTTCACCTCCGTGGAATTGTCAATGAGCAGAATTGCCGCATTTGGGCGAATGATAATCCAAGAGTGATTGTCGAAAAACCAATGCACCCACAAAGAGTGACTGTTTGGTGCGGTTTATGGGCTGACGGCATCATCAAGCCGTATTTTTTCCAAAATGAGGCCGGTCAGGCAGTTACTGTGAATGGTGTTCGCTATCGTGAGATGATAACGAACTTTTTATGGCCCGAATTGGAAGATATGGATGTGCACGATATGTGGTTTCAACAGGACGGTGCCACTTGCCACACAGCTAACGAAACAATGGCTCTTTTGCGCGACAAATTCAATTCTCACGTGGTGGCGATGTCAATTGGCCGCCAAGATCATGTTATTTGACACCGTTGGACTTCTTTCTTTGGGGTTATTTGAAAGAAAAGGTGTACGTCGATAAGCCAGCAACAATTCAAGAGCTAAATGATGAGATAATTCAGCACATTAACGGTAAAGAAACTCAATTATGCCTCAGCGTCATCGAAAATATTAGGCCATCGGATGGAGGTGTGCCGCCGAGGTCGTGGCGGCCATTTGGCTGATATTTTGCTCCATACATAATTGAACCACACCATATTATCATACTAAAAAAAATGACAAATATTTTCTAAATAATTTGTGTTTTATTGAAAATCAACATCGGCCCTTAAAATTTAACCACCCTTTTTTTAACCAATTATAGCCAACTCTGATTTTATTTTATCATCATTACCTTGCCTAACCGGTATGCTTTGAGTAATCTAAGTTAATATTTTTGTTATCAACTTCACTTTAATTTGACACGAATATTTTTACTGGAAGGGTTAATCATGATAATGTTGCGACTTTAAAGCAAATTCCCGTCGATACCACTTATCAAAATGGGTAATTTTTGACCCCATCTTTATAACCTACGAGGGCGAATCAATATGTCCGTGACTTTTGGAGTGAAACACAGTTTTTTTTTGCAAAAAAAATTTAACATAATCTCCTTTTTGCTCAATACACTTAGTCCAACGTTCCTTCAATTTTTGTATCCCTTCCAAAAAATAGGATTTTTCGAGGTCTATAAAATAGGCATTTGTTTGTTCAATAATTTCATCGTTGGAGCTAAATCTCTTTCCACTGAGCCATTTCTTTAGGTTTGGAAATAGGAAATAGTCACTGGAGGGGGCTAAATTCGGAGAATGTGGCGGATGAGGTAGCAATTCATGGAATTTTGCCATTGAGACTACACACGTTACACGATTACGTTTATGGATAATTGAGAGCAAACGCGGCATCCATCTTGCAGACACCTTTTTTAAATCCAACTGATAAAATCGTAACCACACTACCATATGAAATGCCTATGGCAGCAACAATCTCACGCACTTTTACTCTTCGATCGGCCAACACCATATCATGGATTTATTTTATATTTTTCGGTGTATTGACCTCAATTGGCCGTTTAGAACGTTCAGTGTCATTTGCACTAGTGCGATCACAACGAAAGTCAGTAAACTACTTTTTTACCATTGACATCGATAGTGCAGAGTCCCTAAAGTATTTATCAATCTTTTTCTTGGTTTGATTGACGATTTTGTTTAGCAAAAATTAATGTTTAATGAGCACTCAAAATGCACTTTTTTCTATTTTTAAAAAAATCCACGAGGTTGTATGTAAAGTAAATGACGGAACTTGCTCAAAATTTGACAGTAGTCTATTAACAGGTGGTACTTGATGGAAGCAGTGTTGCAGTGTCGAAAAGTCACGGTCTTATTTATACGCCCTCGTATAAACCTTGGGATTGCACATAAAAAACCGGTCAACCGTGGATTTTAAATCTCCATCACTTATATGAGTTCAATTTAAATTGGCAACACTAACAAGGGGAGATTTTTTTGTTAGTGTCACCCTGTTTCAATATAGCAACTTGTAAGTTGCACACATTTCTGTTAATCTATTACAAAAAGCATGATAGCAAATCATTCAGCTATTTTGTAATAGACTTTTTTGAAGAAATATTTAATTAATCAAGTAAATGCGCTTTAAGGAGCTCAATACGGTATGGTGGTGGTGTAGAATCCAATCTATATATCGAAATTACCCTGTTTAAACTGGCAAAACAAATGGCAATTTCCAAAAGTGGATTTTTTGTTTACATTTACAGCAGGGATTAAACATTAAAGACATCTTGGAGTATTTGCTTCAGCATTTTCTTTTTTAAATCTCAGCTTTGCAATCGGAGAAAAAATTTAGTAAATTTTAAATTTTGGTAAAAAAAATTGATCTGGCTAAAAAATATTTCACAAATGTGTGAAGTGTTTTTCATAAAACCCCTTTAAATGCTGAGAAATAAACGTTTGATGTGGACAGAGTATTGGTGAATTTTTAATCAAAAAATTTGCCAAAAAAAAATCGATTTTATTTTAATTTTGAAATTATTGCACTGAGATTTTCTTAATATAATAAAACAAGTTCTTCGAATTATTACAAAAGAAAAACAAACCGAACCAGATTGTTGCGAAAAGTGCAAAAATTGTAATTTTCAAATGCAAATAACTTTTTTAAAGAAAAGTATTTTTTTTTTGTCAAAACATTCAAAATCATTGAAATTTTGATGGAATTCTTCTAATGTAAATTTTCTGGCTTAACAGTAAAATCCTCCCCTTTATATGTTTAAGTCTTCTGAGTTTAAATCTTTGAATCAAAATCTAAATTGTGTTACGGAGTTGAGATAAAATTACTAAACATAGCTGTGGTTCGTAAGTAAATTTCATCTTAATAGTTCTCGTATAGCGTTTTACATTAAAATTTCCTTTAAATTGCCGACATGCCTCAAACCACACGACACAGGTCGACTTTAAAATTTTTATTTCTACAACATTTTTAAGTTTTTATCAAAAACAACAGAGTGTGGTAAGGCACAATTAATTGTTATTTCCTTGAACAATTTCAGTCGAACTTAATGAGCCTCAAAACACAATTTATATGGTAAAAATTAATAATTTTTGTACTGATTTTCACTTGAAGTTGATTATGGCGAAAAATAATTTTTTAATATGAATTGAAATGCTTTAGCTTGAAGTATTTTTCTTGTTAGGTGTTCTCGCTAATAAAAAAAACAGAAATGTAGCAAAATATTCGTTTTAAATAGGTTTTTTCGTTCAGACTCTGCATTTTTTTAGAGGCTCTAGCTTGTCTAAAACTTTGGGTTCTAAAGAGATCTTTTGCTGGATCGCAATACATGTATCATCCTAGCTAAAAATCGTTAATTTGTTTTTTTTTTTTTGTAAATATACGGATGTTGAAAGCTCGAAGGATATAAAAACTACAAACAAAAAAATTCATTAATTCACACTTTTTCAAAAAATAAAATAAAAAATCTTATATACCTTTCTATTGATACCCAATTTGTATATAATTTTTTAGGTACCAAAAAAAAATTAATAATAATTTTTGACTACGATTTTACATTCCCCTCCCCCCGCTCACCTAAATATAAATTGGGCAACTAAACAGAACTACACTCAAAAAAAAAATGAACTAGAATTTAGAAAAATTAACTTATTTAGAGAAAAAATTGAAATGAAAACGGCGCCAGACACTTTTTACCCATATTTAATAAAATTTTTCTTGAAATTAAGAAACAAATTTTACTTTAAATTTGGTCAAAATTTCTAAATTATAGAAAAATTTTACTACTGAGAGGTAAATTTTTATTAGAAAACAGTAAAATTTCCTCCTAATTAGTTTATACATCATCTTAAATTGTACTGTTAGTTAGGAAACCTTTCCTTGGTTTTAAGAAAAATTTTATTTTATTTAAGTTCATTAGATAATTTTTTTTTACTAAAAACTAGGACTAAACTCCCTAAAAATAAGAAAATATTTTCTAACATCAAGTTTAAGTGAAAATTATCCTTATCCTGCATCTATGGTAAATAAAGGTAATATATTTTAAAGTACTTTACACTCATTGAGTAGGTATTTTCCCACTTTCGGAGGATTTGAGCTTTGTGAGGACACTGCTTTTAACAAGCTTTTTGCTATACAATTTTGTCTTAAAACTAAATTGAATTATACTTATTTCATATATTTAAAATATAAATTAAATTTCATTAGCAAAAAGGTAAATAAATTAAAAAAAATGTACTGCAGGATATCCTGAAACGTAATAAATTGTGACAAAGTCAGATCCTTTTAGTAGCTAATAAACAAACAGAATTACAAAAAGGGACGCCCTAAGTGACACATGGCATCTATGGCTAAGGAACTCTGGGGGTCCTTTGTCTTCTTAAATTATCTAATTTAAGGAAACTGTTGCAAAAATACAAAATATCACAGCAACATTTCTTGTTATTATTGGAAAATGGAAAAGTCGTAAGTTTAATTTATGGGATTTTTAGCTTAAACTTTATTTGACATATACAAATTAAAAATTTTTTTTATTATTAAGTGAAAAAAAATAGTTCGATAAGAATAAAGTTTAATAAGCGCTACGTCAATTATAGAAAAGACATTATGCCCTAATGTATAAAATATGCCTGCGTTTTTATACCCTCCACCATATATGGTGAGGGTATATATTAGTTTGTCATTCCGTTTGTAACATGTCGAAATTTAGGTTTAAGACCCCATAAAGTATATATATTCGTGATGCTTATGCAATTTTAAGTCGATTTAGCGATGTCCGTCTGTCTGTCTGTCTGTCTGTTGAAATGGCGATCACGACGCGAAGACGCAAGCGGGGTTGCCTATTTTTACCCAGATTATTAAACATCCTCCCGAGCAGTTTGGTATTTAAAATGAGCAAAATCGGTCAAGCGGTTTAAAAGTTATGAGTGAAAATGTGAAGATACCTCTAAATTTTCCATACAAATTGGTACAATTTTTCTGTATTTATTTTTTTTTCTGTTAAGTAAGTAAAAATGTTAGAGTCGCTAACAGAGCAGACCTCTGTAAAACATTACTAAAACTAAATAACAAAAGTTCTGTTACATAAATCAAAGACATTAATTTGTTAAAGAAAGAACATTAGTTGAAACTATTTCCCAATAGGTGGCGCATCTGAAAAAAATTCTCCCTATAAGGCATATTCTGCTACAATATACAACAGGGTATTATTGATTTTCTATTTCGTTCATAACATAAAAGAATGTTTGCCAAAAGCTATGCAAAATATATGTTTTATGTGTATATTATACTTTAATTTTCTAAATCAATATTCATTTAGATGTTTAAGAGCACAATATCGCACTTTATCCATCTGTATTTTTTTGTAAAAGAAAAAATTAACATAAATATACATTTGTCAATCCCTCAAATCTCAAAAATACATTAGGCATATTCAGCTGCAGAGCTAGTTCCCATTAGCCGAAACGAAATCGAGTATTTGACAAAAACTATGCTTTAAAATGTGTTTTTTGTGCAGTCCATGTTTAAAAAAACTAGTGAAAATGTAAAGGTGCCTCTAAATTGCCCATAAAAATTTAGTACAATTTCATAGTAGCGACTGGTACATAACATATTTTCTCATATTTTTTCACCAGTCGCTTAACAGTTAATATTTTGTATTCACCTCAAACATTTTTCCACCACTAGAATTGTTTTTCACCACAAAAAATTTTTTCACCTTAAAAATTTTTTTTTCACATCTAAAAAAGTTTTTCACCTCAAAAAATTTTTTCACCTACATAATTTTACTTTTAAAGTTTTTTTATATTATTTGTATCAAAAACAGAAGAGAACATCTTTTTAGGATATTGGTGGATATTCAAAGATTCGGCACAGCCGAATTTAGCCCTTTTTTACTTGTTTTTTAATGGTTCCTTTAATTTCTTTTATTTAGTAATATTTTTCTTTAAAATTAGGAAAACTAACTGGTTTGTTTTTAATTTATTGTTTTTTTTTTTTTGAATAAAATATTAAAAATAATTTAAACGTTTTCCAACAATTCTTTTAAAAATTAGTAAACTTTTACTTGAAAAAAAAAATATTTTATTAAAATTTTTAAAATTTATCTGAACTAAGTTGCATGAAAATTTTCCTTAGAACTAGTTCATCAGTTTCTAAAATTATGTAAATTTTTATTATTACATAGGAAAAGATTTATTACTTTTTGTTTTTTATTGTCTGAATTAATTTTTAGAAAACAATTTTTTACAATTAGAAGGTGGTATACTTAAAAACAGAATTTGGAAATGGCTTTCTAAAATTTAGTTAATTTTACTTCTCGCGAACAAAAAATTAACACACATTAAGTTCAAGTATTCTCTCGATTTAAGTTAGACACATTTTTTGAACTAAGTGGGAGTAAATTATATCCTAATTTTTTTTTTTTTTGAACTAAACTTAATTTTATTACATTTGAGTATGCAATTTTCTTAAAACTAAGATGTTTTTACTTAAAATTTATAAATTTTTATTTAATTGACTTGTTTTTTTTCCTAAAATCAAGAAATATAACTTAGGAAAAATATGAACTATTTTTGAGTATATAAACTATTTCGTTTTTCCTCAAACTTAGGAATTTTTATTCTTTTAAAGAAAATTTTTCCAAGTTTAAATAAAATTTTACTTAAATTGAGTACAATTTATAAACTATTTTGAAGAAAATTTTTGATTACATTTTAATTCATGTTTTATTATTTTTTTTTTTGAGTGTAACATTTAATTTTTTTCCTCCTCTATAACGTACCCAAATTTTATTAACAGCTGATGGCCCGCCTCTGAAGCACCTGTCTAGTGAAAAAAATGTTCTCTACAAAAACTCAAATTTTTACAAAATTGCTTAACCTATTTTTCTAATTATTTTCTACAAAAACTCCACAAATTCTGGAAAAAAAATTCTACGTCATTTTACATATTTTTAAAAAATTTTCACTTTGACTTTAAATCTATTTTTATGTTAAAAAAAATTTTTTTTAACAGGTGCCATTAAGTGTGGAAATAAAAGATTCGGCACATTTGAATTTAATACACTTATTTGCTCTTTACATATTTATCTTCGTTTCAAATTACGAATAAATGGAGCAAAACAAAGAATAGATAACACACTTTATCAGTATTTAAGAACATCATCATCATCTTCATTGTGTACTTTATTCAATGATCATTATCATTGTTTAAAAACACACACAAACCCACCTGTATACCTTTGAATAATAACAAGTTGTGCGCAAACACAATAAGAAACTAAAATTGAATAAAGGATATGTTTTTTTTTTTTTTTTGTAATCGTCATATCATGATATTGGAACAGAGATGGAAAAATTTAATTTTAAATACTAATATAAAAGCTGAAATTAATTCATTCATAAAAATATGATAAAATTTTCAAAAATAACAAAAACTTATGTTAAATCTACTAAAAGTTTTGTTAATTTTACGAAAGTTTTTTTTTTTTTGTGGTTTTGACCATGTCCGTCTCTCTGTCTGTCCATATATTATTATTCGTAAGCTTTAGTTCAAAAGTATAAATATATTTTGATGAAATTTGTACACTGACTTAACATATATGATGTGATGCAATTTATTTTCCAGCTGGAGTATAGCTTAGCTGTCCAGGTTCCCCAAAGGTCTGCTTCCTTTGATGTAATTATAAAATAACACTTTACAACGATGGCCGACAATACGACACGGATTCAGAGTAAACCACGTTTTGATGTTCGAATAGCGAGATTTACTATTGAACACTGTGCGAGTTTTGATCGTATGTGATCAGCACTACCCGAAAGTAATATTTAACGAACTTTAGAAAGAGTTTTGGCTCGGCTAGTTGGATTGATTAGTATCCAACGGGAATAAACCGTGGTTCCCGTACTTGAATAATACGACTAACTACAAACGAAAATAAACAGCGTTTCTCGCGTTCAAATAATACGGCTGGCTAACGACGAGAATTAACAATGGTTCTCGTGTAAATAATACGGTTAGCTAATAACGAGAATTAACAACGGTTCTCGTGTTTAAGTAATACGGCTGGCTAACAGCGAGAATAAGCAACGGTTCTCGTGTTCAAATAAAGGGTGGTTAAATTTTAAGGGCCGATGTTGATTTTGAATAAAACACAAATTATTTAGGAAATTATTGTCATTTCTTTTTATTATGATAATATTGTATGGTTCAATTATTTATGAAACAATATATCGGCCAAATGGTCGCCGGGACCTCGGCGGCACACCCCCATTCGATGGTCCAAATTTTCGATGACGCTGGGGCATACTTGAGGTGGTATGCCGTTAATGTGCCGAATTATCTCATCCTTTAGTTTATCGACGTACACCTTTTCTTTTAAATAACCCCAAAAAAAGAAGTCCAACGGTGTCAAATCACATGATCTTAGCGGCCAATTGACATCGCCACCACGTGAGATAACACGGCCATTGAATTTGTCGCGCAAAAGAGCCATTGTTTCGTTAGCTGTGTGGCGAGTGGCACCGTCCTGTTGAAACCACATATCGTGTACATCCACATCTTCCAATTCGGGTCATAAAAAGTTCGTTATCATCTCATGATACCGAACACCAATCACAGTAACTGCCTGACTGGCCTCATTTTGGAAAAAATACGGCCCGATGATGCCGCCAGCCCATAAACCGCACCAAACAGTCACTCTTTGTGGGTGCATTGGTTGTTCGACAATCACTCTTGCATTATCGTTCGCCAAAATGCGGCAATTCTGCTTATTGACGAATCCACTGATATGAATATGTACCTTATCGCTGAATATGATTTTCTTCGAAAATTGATCATCCCATTTCTTGCCACCATTCTGACCATTGACGACGTTTGGAATAGTCAAGAGGCTTTAGATTTTGAGTCAATTGCACCTTGTAAGCGTGTAAATGCAAGTCTTCATCCATAATGTTCATCAACGACGAGCGTGAGAGGTACAATTGTTGGGCACGACGACGAGTTGAGGTAGACGGCTCTTCAACCACACTATCGCGAACAGCAGCAATATTTTCTGCAGTACGAGCTGTACAAGCATGCACTGGAGTTTTCACATCTCCTACAGACCCGGTTTTCTCAAATTTTTGCACGATTTTTGCGATTGTTCACACATTTGGACGATTAAATTTACCTAAAAAATCACGAAGTGCACGATATGCATTTTGATTTGAACGCCCATTTTCATAATAAGCCTGAATAACTTTAAAGCGTTGCTCAATTGTGTATCTTTCCATCGTTCAAATTGAGTTAGTCTGAAATTGAGAAATGTCCAATGAAATGCAGAAAAAAACTTGACGTTTGGTGTGGTTCACATTCAACATCGGCCCTTAAAATTTAACCAACCTTGAATACGGCTAGCTACTGATGAGAATAAACAACGGTTCTCATGTAGGGAGGCAGGAATCGGTAGAGAAATCAGGTAATACTCCGTTACCGGATCGAAGTATTACCCGATCCGTCCCTCGGTTCTGGCTCGCCTTACAGCCATTAACTTTTACACTATATGTAAATAATTTTCCCAACTTAATGAGAATTATATAAGGTGTATGGGTAAAAGTAGTAATACTAGGTATGAGGATAAGTAGATTCGTAACGGCACGTTACAATGAACCCAAGAAGAAAGTCTTTTGATTTTGGTTACAATCGGTCTATATTTAGATGTAGTGTCTCTATAAAGGTTCCCAGCAAAACGTTGGTAATGGGTGCGATATTCTCATGCGTTACCTTGTAATGATAGCTCGTTAACTTTTACATTATATGCAAGCATACAGTAAAAAGTTACTCATTATTGATTACGTAATATATGATTTATAAATCAAAAGCAATAATTGAAATATTTTTGAAAATCTATTTTTAGATACATTACTTTGTGTTTTTTTTTTGTAAGCAAAAGGGTAATGTATGTTTGTTTTGATAACACTAGCGAAAAAATGAAGCGCAACAATTCATTTAAGTTTAAAGCAATCAAATACTATATGCGTCGATAGCTCAGTGGGTAGAGTTCTTGGCTGGCAACCAGATTTCCCTGGTTCAATTCCCTTCTTGACCACATTTTTTTTAATTCCAAAAATTTTAAATAAAATATTTGTAATAAATGTTTTTAATAAAAATTCCTCTTTTTTAAAAATTTATTTTTAGACACATTACTTTTTTCATTCCTGTAACCATATAAGTAACCCCTTACATTATCACCTCTAAAATAATGGGTATATACATGACTCTTAGGCTCATCGCCTGTAAAATTCATCAATGAAGTAAGGTGTAAAGTAATCTATCGGCCCCTATGGCTATACATTACTTTACCCATTATTTGGTAATGTGCGGTTTTGCTGGGTTGCCCTAAAATTTGGCTCTTAAGCGTCATCACATTCCCTACTTTTTGCTCTATTCTTTTTGAATCCTTTTTTTTTTGAATCCTCTATTCCTTAATACTAATCGGACATTTCCATCCCTGTATTACACCATCTACTTGCAGTAACAGCAAAAACACTTGTAGGTATTAAGATAGACTCAAGAGTTAGTAAAAAAAAAATTAGTTTATTGTTAAACTACTGTGTAAGCCTACTACTTATTTGCTACTTATTTCTACAATTGACTACGTAGGTCTACTTTTCAGCCTGTTTGATGAGGATTTTATAGTAATTATGACGTAAGAGAATACTACGGTATGTCAGCACCGACACATTTTTCTATAAACAAATATCTTATTTTAAGTAATTTTGGTAACAGTAATAAAAAAATTCCACTGATGTTCGTATTCGGGAGAAACGTGAAATCTTGATGTGAAAAACTTCAGTTTCTATAGCTCTTAATAAATTCCACTTTATTTACCTCTGTACTTATTTAAATCATTAATCAGAAATTTTCATCATATGCCGAAAAAAATATTGAAGTTATTGATTTTATTAAAAAAAAATATATATTTCTTTGAAGATCTAAAATATATTTTCTATTTTTTTTTTTTCAGAGCACACAAATATAATTAATTACTCCAAAGTCATATGAACCACAGGAGTTTTAATACAAATAGGGTATGGTAAGTGTAATTTTTTTAAATCTCTTTTATAAAACTATTTATAAATATAATGAAGAATATTCTCTGTGTGTAGTTTAAGCGCTTCTACTAATAGAAAAAGTATTTTAAAATTTTGCTAAATTTACTAACAATTTGTTAAAATACTGCTGAAATCAGTAGAATATGTTTGCTAAACAAAAGTAACACATCGGTTGAAAAGTCCGCAAGATAATCAATAAAACATTATTTATACAATCACTCCAACGCCTTTCCAACCATTTCAATTCCTTTTTTATAGAATGATTTATCTTTGGCCTCAAAATAGGCCTATGTTTCGGCATTCACCTCTTCATTCCAACCATATCTGTTTCCAGCGAGCATTTTTTTGAGGTCTGAAAACAGATAAAAATCGCTGGGAGCCAAATCTGGCGAACACGGTGGGTGAGGAACTATATCTGGCCATGGTAGCCAACGACTTGTGACACGCCACATTTCACTTTTTTCTTCTTCATATGGGGCCTTTTTTCCAATTGC
Source organism: Eustalomyia histrio (assembly GCA_949748255.1). Lineage (NCBI taxonomy): Eukaryota > Metazoa > Arthropoda > Insecta > Diptera > Anthomyiidae > Eustalomyia > Eustalomyia histrio. The sequence goes on along the minus strand of OX456524.1, from coordinate 136,741,742 downwards.
GATTTCCTTCTTCAATAGCACCAGTTGGGCCTTATAGCGATGACTATTGATGGTGTGGCCTTTTTCAAAGTAATCAATGTGCAAAATTCCAAACGCATCCTAAACTAGTGATGCCATAACTTTACCGGCTGACTGTTGCGTCTTTCGCTTCTTCGGGCGAGGTTCGCCAGTTGCTGTACACTCAGTTGATTCATGCCGATTCGACTCTGGAGTGAAGTGGCAGAATGAAATTTCGTCCATTGTTTCCTACCGATGCAAAAAGTCCTATTTATCTCGCCGAAACAGCTCCAAACAGCTCTTAGAATAATCGACACGTTGTTGTTTTTGCTCCACTGTAAGCATCGGTGTTTGTTAGACCGTTCATAGCATACGAGGCAGAAACTGAAAGTTGCTGTGATCCTTAATTGTTGGGCCGAAAAAGTTTCCATTTGGCCTACAAGCCTCCAATAAAAATTTTGGCGCCGATCGGATAACTCTAAGGTCTGCCCAAAGTTCATTGAAAAATTAAAACAAACTTTATATGGTGAAATATGGGGTTTTTTTTTATAAAAATACGTATGTTTTAGCAACTAAAAATATATATTTTTTTTTTTGGATAGACTAGACAACCTGACATCGATTTGGAATACAGTTTCTTTTCTAACAAACCATAAATAATCAAAATCGTCAGAAAAAGAAAAAAGTTACAACGGTTTTCATTTGAATTTTACATCAATTAAATGTTGTAGCTGACATAACATGCACAATGTGCACATGTATGCCGAGTAACTTATCAACTTTTGCACAATATCTTTCTTTGTTTTTTGTTGTAACTGTGTCCCGTTACTTTTTTTGCCTGAGCGCCGCGGTAGGCTAGTGCGGGGGTCGTGGGTTCAATTCCCACCAGAGGCTCTGGTCTGTTTTCGCTACAAGAAGCCGAAGGCCTTTGTTGCTAGTACTCGGTTAGGGTATTAACATATAATTTGTAATTATATGATTAATAAATAAAATAAATAAATAAATACTTTTTTGCCTACTACAACACATATGTTCGTCCAGCTAATTGTATTGACGTTCTCATATGGTTGAGTAGATGGTTGGTGATATGGAAAACCACCCCTATATAGTCCTTTCTCCCTCTCTATTTAATTTTCTATAGGTTAAGATTTATTTGACTTGTAGCTATTAAGAGATCATATTTTAAAATAGGGAGCACCCGGGGAGCACACTGTGCGATTTCTGGGTGCTCCCTGGGTTTCGGACGCCGCCATTCAAAAATTTCAAACGCCGCCACCTTAAAAATGCTCCGTGTGTTCTCCCCGGATGCTCCCCGTGTGCTGCCTGGGTGCTCCCCGGGTGATCCAAAGGTGCTCCCCAGTTGCTCACTGGGTGCTCCCCAGTTGCTCACTGGGTGCTGCCCAGGTGCTCCCTGGGTGCTCCCCGGGTGCTTCCGGGTACTCCCCAGGTGCTTCCCGGTTCCTCCCCGGATGCTCCCTGGCTTTCAAATGCCGCCTCTGGGTGCTCCCTGAATGCTGCCCATGTGCTCCCCGGGTGCTCCCCGTGTGCTCTACGGGTGCTTCCCAGGTGCCCCTTATGTGCTCCCTGGGTGCTCCCCGGTTGCGCACTCATTCGATTTGCCGATAAACAACTCCATACAATCATTTGAAGTTGTCACACGATTAAGTTTATGGTCAATTGAGAGCAAACGCAGCACCCATCTTGCAGACAGCTTTCTTAAATCCAACTGATCATTTAAAATCGAAACCACACTGCCATAATATGAAATGCCTATGGCATCAATAATCTCACGCACTTTTACTCTTCGATTGGCCAACACCATATCGACATTTTCGGGTGTATTGACCTCAATTGGCCGTCCAAAATGTTCAGCGTCATTTTTACTTGTGCGACCAAAACAAAAGTCAGTAAACCACTTTTTTACCATTGAAAGCGATGGTGCAGAGTCCCCATGGTATTTATCAAGCTTTTCCTTGGTTTGATTGACGGTTTTGTTTCGCAAAAATTAATGTTTAATGAGCACTCAAAATTCACTTTTTTCCAATTTTTAAAAAAATCCACGAGGTTGTATGTTTTGAACAGCTGTTAAACGCAAAGTAAATGACGGAACTTGCTCAAAATTTGACAGTAGTCTATTAACAAGTGGTACTTCATAGGAGCAGTGTTGCATTTTATCTAACTACGAGGGAAGTTCGAAAAGTCACGGACTTATTGAAAATTCTTGGTCATAATGGAAATGGGGATAATATCCATTGGAGTAAGGACCTGTCACCAATTTTATATCCTTTAAGTGAGTTAAAGTGATCGACTTTTGGCAATTCCGATTCAAAAGAAAATTTTGTTATTTTTTTTTTAAGGGAATTTTACAAATAGATCCACAAACTAATAATGCCTAGTTTAGCAATGTAGCATCCTATAACAGGTGTATTGGCAAGTACTTGTAGTTATAGAAAGTAAACAGTCGTTGTAATAATATTGATGAGTTTCCAGACGGTAAATACATACTTGCTATGTAAATTGTTGTAATATATGAGAATACAAAATTGAAAATATCATATATCTAATAATTGTATGTTTGTGTGTGTGTGTTCCTGTGTGTGTAGGTTAAATTCAAATAGGCAGAAGAGATAAACAGCTGTTTTATTATCATTAAAACAGTGGGTAAGGATATTTTTGTTGTATTTGTAAGCAATTTTTTTTCCATATAGCTGCTCATTTTTTGTTTTGTCTTATTGTTTCTGCAGGATTGACTTTTGATTTTTTTTTCTGGTTTTCTTACACAAATGTTTGATATTTTGTGTCGTCAGGCATAATTTTTCATGTAATTTTTCTTTCTCCGGTTGTTATTTTTAGTCCTTATTTTTATATGTTGTATGTTTAATGCTTCCTTCTTATGTCCTTGTTTAATCGTGCATGCAACATAAGTAAGTCAGGATTTGTTTTAAGGATTGCTTTTTTGTGTTTGAGAGGTTTCCAAATGTCGTAGGAATATAAAAAGGCTGAATTTTTGTGTTTTTAATTTGTAGGATTTCGAATAAAGATTTATTTTTAATATGATATTAAAAAACGAACACGAAACATAAACAGGTGGTATGGAAGAAGTTACTAGAGATGCTATAATATGTTTTATAAATTCCATTTAAAGAATTATTTAAGGATTGACTAATAAAGGGAGTATCTAACAAAGACAGGTGAATTTTTTAGGTAAAAAGAAATAAATTTTTAATAGACAAGTATATAAATGGTGGTCCAAATACAAGTATATTTTTTAAAATTAAATAAAATGAACTAAACTTAATTTCTTATGGTGTATTATGGCTTTATTAGAATTAGCACGTGCGGTGCGGTGCGGTGCTACATTGCGGCTAAAACTTTTTTCACTTTGGAAATAAGGGTGTAAGATTTTCCAACATTGTTTTAGCATAAAGCGACACCTTTTGATCCGCGAATATATGATACTGACTGATAGTCAATGCTTCGAACAGAAAAAATCTATAAGTGTTCTAGAACTAATAGAGATGAAGCTCGAAATTTGGGTTGTAGGTTCCCCCCATAGCACACACATCCTCTATGATTGGGTTTTTGGAAATTTTCGCGGCAAGGGAAAAAATTTGCCCTCTAACGTTCTGTCCAACCTTTTCTGTCTAAAAATCTGAAAATTAAAATATGTATTCTCTGAGGTATGGGATAATTCACTGAATTTATAGCTTTAAGATTTTTGATAAAACCCGTAGGATAGGTTGTCATGTGAACGAGCACACTAAGGCTCTGAGATCTATTGTGATGCCACGAGTTAGGTGGATCACTGCCGATCAGGCTCCACTCCAACAGTTCTAGCTCCATAGCAAAATTAAGAGGTGCGAGATGTCAGCACCAGAGTGATCGCTGAGGTAATGAAAGTACGCCGAAACCAGAGAAAGAGCCATAAGCCCCGCTAGACCCTTGTCCAGGCAGCTCCTACAGAAGGCATGTTAAGTGACTCCCAACCTCTGTGTGTGTCTCGCGATAAGATAGTGGCCCGATGATTGCGCAACTATATCCGAATTGTCCCTTCTTGATAGAGACAGAAGCGTCCTGGTGTACCCCGAGTCAAGAGCGGGCCAGCTATACCTTGCAATCACACAAGTCACTTTGTTAGCTTACCCAAGATTAGTCTCGGAAGAGAGCCGAGAATACCAACACTTCCAAATTTCATAAGATCTTCTAAATTGATTCCTAGCCGTGCTTAGCCATTCCATTTAAAGATGAACGACAGTTATTGTCAGTTACCATATTCAGAGAAGTTTACCCACCCCAAAGACTTGAACGCAGCTTGACTATTAGAATAGATGTTAGTGATTGTCGTGGACAGATCATTGCGCCAAAGCCAAGCGGCAACTTTCCATAAGAACTAATTTCATATGTTAATCTCCGAAACAGCTCCTAACCAAGCCACCCAGAATATAACCCAAAGCCAACTCGGTTGCCAAACTTTGAGCTGTCCGTATAAATAGGTATATGGCATTCATGTGTAACCACCAGGGTCAGCAGCCCATTGTGACGTTGAACGCAGTCTTGTAGCCGCATCAGTAGCTATAAGGCTGCATTCGATTTTGCCCAAAGAGGCCGTTCTCCGTTAGCACTGCAAATATTTACGATAGGTCACCTTATCCAGTGCCGGCTGACCATCAAATGAACGCATAAAAAAGATTATTGCAAACTACCACCGTTTTTATCCACTGACTTGTTCCGAGACTCAGCGACCACCGTTGGTTGCCGCCCTCCGAGAAATGCGTTTAAAACAGCTTCCTATCCAGAATTAATTCAAGATCCTAGGATCTGTCAGAGTGGAAGGAGCGAAAGCTTAGAAGTGCTGGTTTACTTAGATTGATCCCAAGTCCACAGGCCATCTTTATAAAACTTCCCCTTTCAACACTGTCGCCACATTGTCAGCATAGACCAACAAATCTCTACCACCACCTCACCAGGAGAAAAGTACAGGATTAAGTGCAAGATTCCACAGAAGTGGCGATAGAACACCACCCTGAGTAGTCCCTCTGTTCACGAATCAAACCGTTATGTGCCCATTGGGCAGCAACCTCCCGATCAGTCTAATAATGCTTGAACCACCCCCAGACTTGATATTGCAGCTGTGCGGACCGTTATTATAAAAATCCTCTCTATCTCCAAGAATGCTATCATGGTGTATCCTTTCACCGAGAAAAACTGTAAGTTCTCAACAAAAATGAAACTTCTTAGTCAGAGACGCTGCAGACGCAAGAATAATAAAATCTCTTCCAAATGAATTGTAAGATTTTAAAATCCTAACCGGCCAAGTCAGTTTAAGGGGATGGTAATAACTATCCCTCCGTCCTATCGTTACAGAGTTCAACTAAAATGCCAAATGACCGCAAACTATAAGCTTAATACTCGACGTGTTTGCGATAATTTTACGCAACCCTCGATGTCACAGCGACGTTTTCCATGTCCACACAGAAACCTTTCAAAGACTCGCATTTGGCTGCACTAGTCCCCTGTAATCAGAAAAAAAGATTCCAAAAATATATACACTTACAATATTATTTCGTTAAAAACAACTTAAAATACATGTTAAAATAATCGAAAATATAGTCAAAAAGAGGACTACTGATTTTTCCATTATTCATTGCTTAATAATCGACAAAAGTAGTAAAAGCAGTCGAAAGTCGTTTAAAATAACCATCAATTTTTAACTGACAAAATGTAGAAAAAAAGATTTTTGTAGTTTGTTTTTCAAATTGATTTTTTTTTTATTTGTGTGTAATTTTACAAAACACAAGACACACACAGATGTATATATTTTTATTTTCTATGTGTGTATCTATATTTCAATAATTTCTTGTAATTTTTATTGAAATAATTTTGTATATAAACGAAATATTTTTGTTAAAAAACCCAAAAAATTAATTGGTTTTCCACGGTTTATTTCTTACTTTTTTTTTAGGAATTATCGCCTAAATTTGGAAAACACACAATACGACAACTAGTACATTGCAGAGTTAATAAAGTAGTTTTCCACAATATCTTTTTCATTAAATCTTAATTTTTTTTTAACATTTTAGGGTTAATAGCAACAATGTTGCTTTTGTATGTCACTCTCTTTCTCTCTCTCATACATGCGCATAAACATTACTCTCCTAAAGCATATGCAACAAATAAACATCATTTGACGAAATAAGACTTTCCAGCAACACATTTATGTTTCAGCAACATTGTTTAAAGTAACAATAATGTTTATATCTCCCCAATATACATTTTTGTAGACATATTTTTTTTTATTGTTTCCATTAAAATGAAATTATTTTGTTTGAGTGCTATAATTGTATAGAGAGCAGTAGTCTGTGTGTATTTGCATTTAAATTTTTATTTTATATAGTTTAACATCTCGTCCATTATTTGCTGGCTGTGTGCCAGCAAGTGTCGCTTTGCGGTCTTTTGTCAATTTTTATTTTTGAATTTTTTTTCGCTCAACTATGTTCTTTAAGAATTTGTCGAAAAAAAAGCTATAAAAACTATTTTCCTTTTGCCTATATTCCAAACAAACTAAGTTTCTATTTTGCTTAAATTTTCATTAATTTTTTTTTTTTTAGTTTCTTAAACAACATCAAAAACTAAAAATAAACCATGAACATGAAATCATTTTTGTTTGCTCAGAAAAATTTTTGATTTCGAAAAAGTTTTTTTTTTTTTTTGCGTTAAGATACAAATAATTTTCCATCTATTTTTCTATGGAATATGGCACACATAAAGATTTATTTTATTATTTGCCTTAATGTCGTTAGTAACATATTCACACATTTTCAAATTAAAATCAGGTCTTTTAGGTCATAAATATGCAATTTTTTTTTTTATTTTTTTTGTTTAAAATTTTGTTTACTTTTAATATGAATGCATATGGTTTTATTTGTATTTATGTTTTGCATATTGTTGGAAAATTGAAAAGAAAGCAAGGGGTCGTTGTGAAATAATGTTTGTATATTTTTGTATTTAAAAATATAACATATATTAAAAGCCATATGGTTTCCATTGAACTTGAAAATCGATAATTAGTCAATCAATACTTAATTTTAAAGAAAATAATTTAAAAAAAAACCGGGTCAATGTTGTTGATAAGTGATAGTTCTTAAAATGCCTTATAATTTTATGAGGGTTAAAGTGATGTAACTGTAATAGATTATATTTTAAAAATTTAAATGCCAAGTTTAGGTTAAATGATGTGTAGATTTAAAGAAAACTCATACATTATCTTTTTCTGCCATCACTGGGAATCGAACTCGCAACCTCGCCACAATGTATCAGTCCGTTCTCCAGGAAACATATATTTATAATATTCGGTTTCTAACCAAAACGGATTAATTGGGGAGTTCAATCCCTATTTTTACTACGTTCCTGGAAAAAAATTCCAAAAAGTACCTTTTCAATGAATTGCCTCAAATTTCAAGGTTTTCTGTAAAGCGATTTAAGCAGGCCGTTAAGGGGGAGAGTTCCCTTTTTGTCCCTTCCCCTTTAAAATTACAAAAACATTCACCCTATGATCTTTTGCAATATCTTTAATATAATACGTTATAATTGAATTTTTTTTTTTAATATTTATTTGAACCTTGAAACTATTTTCATTTACTATCTGTTGTTGCTGATCACTTGAGTTTTATTTATCGCATAGTTCTGAGAAAGTTTCCGCACTTTTTTTCTTTGAGAGCTTTAAGAGACCCGTGACTTCAAATACCCTTAAAACAAAAAAATGGTTTCGAATGCTTAAATCGGGCGATTTGCTAGCCCACTGTGTTTTCGAAAACATAACGGTCCCATGACATCTCCGTCCCAGCAAAACTTTGGTAATGGGTGCGATATTCTCATGCGTTACCTTGTAATGATAGCTCGTTACCTTTTCCATTATTTGCAAGCATTAAGTAATAAGTTACTCATTATTGATTACGTAATATATGATTTATAAATGTAAAGTAATAATTGAAATATTTATAAAAATCTATTTTAAGATACATTACTTTGTGTTTTTTTGTAAGCAAAAGGGTAATGTATGTTTGTTTTGATAACACTAGCGAAAAAACGAAGCGCAACAATTCATTTAAGTTTAAAGCAATCAAATACTATATGCGTCGATAGCTCAGTGGGTAGAGTTCTTGGCTGGCAACCAGATTTCCCTGGTTCGATTCCCATCTTGACCACATTATTTTTAATTACGAATAATTTAAATCAAATATTTGTAATAAATTTTTTTTAATAAAAATTCCTCTTTTTTAAAAATCTATTTTTAGACTCATTACTTTTTCCATTCTCGTAATCATATTAGTAACCCCTTACATTATCACCTCTAAAGTAATGGGTATATACATTACTTTGAGGCTCATCGCCTATAAATTTCATCAATGAAGTAAGGTGTAAAGTAATCCATCGGCCCCTATGGCTATACATTACTTTACCCATTATTTGGTAATGTGTGGTTTTGCTGGGGTCGCAAATGGCATTTCAAGCGCACATTTTCATTATTTACGTATGAAAATAGGCCTCGTCGCTCCTGATGCATTTGGACAGAAAATCGTCCATTGCAAAATAGTCAGGAGTATTTCGCGTTCTTGAGGATTATAGCATTCCGTGGCTTTCCGACTTGTATTCTGTATCTTTTTACTTCAAAAATATATCAAAACAAAACTGACAGTTGCCGTGGTTTGCAAAAATTATAGCATCTTCCGAAAGGGTGATACATTTTAGGCCAGCTTGTATGTATTTTGAAGCCGAATAAAATTCTTCCTCAAAAATGGTAAATTTCAGATTTAACAAGTTTCACGCTTGCTTTAATTTTAATCTTTTAGTATTTAACATGTTTCGAATATACTTATTTGAAACAAAATATAGTTCTTTCAACTTCTGTATGGAAAATTTTATTTTTTATATTTTACTATTTTGATTTCGAATCACCTTTTCCGGTAAACACAAATTTTTTTATAAATGTCACGTTTCCGACAACCGTAACGGTTTCGGTAACGATAACGTTAACGAACGTTATCGGTAATCAGAAATGGTTACTGAGAATGGTAACAAAATAGCTCTTACTATTTCGATTAAGCTAATCTAGTTTTCCAAGCAACAGTATTTGAAGGGTAACTGTTAAATTATTCCGCTACACTCAGAAAAAAAAAGTAAGTAGAAAAATTTGTAAACGGGTTTTAATCCCACTTTTCAATTTTTGTACGGATTTTTAGTAAAAAAAATATTCAGTATACTTTTTTTGATATTTACATTTAACAAATTACAGAACTTTTTATTTCTAATTAAAACTTACAGCTACAAACTTAAATTGCCCTAAAATGTTACATATGAATAAAATAGGGATCGGAAGTGAAGATACTTTTCACAACCGACTCATGTCCACAAATAGGACATCCACTTAAAATAGCAATACAAATTTTTTTAGTTGAAAAAATCAGCCCTTAAAACAATTAAAATTTGACTTTAAATTTTAAAAATTTACTAAAAATATTTTTCAAAACAAAAATTAGCAAACTCTAAACAAAATGATAAATTCGTTTATGTTTTTTTCTATTTTTTAAGCCTTTAATTTTTTTTTTTTAATTTTGTTTTAAATATTTTTTGAAAAAATAAATAAAATAAAGAAAAGTTGCTCGATAAAAAAAGTATAAATTTGTATATTCGAATTCAAAAGAAATTCTCGTATATTAAAATTTTGCTTTATTTTACATTTGATTGAGTTTACAGCAATTTTCTAAAATTTAGTAGCGCTTACTAATTTTTTATACTAATTTGGTTGTACTAATATGAATAATATGAATAATATTTAGTAATTTTTTTTTTTGCTGATTTTAGCAAACCGATTTTAAATTTCACTTTACAAAAAGTTTACTAAAATTTAGTAGTGGCAACTAATTTATTCTACAAATTTCATTGTATTAGACATGTGTTGCTAAGATTAGCAAAAAAAAATACCGATGGGCTCAAATTAGCAAAATTTCCTGTAATAACAGCAAAATTTTCAGTTGCCATTACAGACTTTTTTGGTGAGTGTAGGCGGAGCCTCCTAGAGAAAAGTTTTTGTTTTTAGAAGCTAGAAGTTTTTAATAAAAAATTTGTACTTGAAATATAAAAAATATTACACTACAATATACAACAGTCTAAACTGATAAAAATCCATACATAAAATCCAAAAAAAATGTTTAAATAACAAAATCTTGAGTAAAATAAACAAAACATCGTTTATTTTACGAAAACTTTCGTTATTAGGAGTGTAAAATTATTATGAGTGTACAAAACCTACCAACAGTTAAATGGCGCCATGAAAAAAACCTCAAAATAAAATAACCCTCAAAGGGGGAAAAAATTAAATGACCTCCTAATAGGGGGAAAAATTGAAATAACGCTTAAAAAAAATTACGCAAAAATGTTTGGGGGTTATTTCATTTTCTTTGGGCTTTATTTCATTATTAAATTTGGATACTATTTTATTATAAAAAGAAACACTCCCAATGAAGTAAACTTGAAGAATAAAATTTATGGAAAATTATGAATTAACCCTCAATAAAATAACCCTTAAAGACAAAATATTAAATGACCCCCTAATGGGAGGGAAAAAAATTAAATAACACTCAAAAAAATTATGCAAAAATGCTTGGGAGTTATTTAATTTTTTTTTTTGGGATTTATTTCATTATTAAATTTGTATACTATTTCATTATAAAAAAAACACTGCCAATGCAGATAACTTCAAGATTAAAATTGTTGGAAAAAATTTAATGGCCCCCTAATGGGGGGGGGGGGGGGAAAAATTGAAATAACGCTCAAAAAAATATGCAAAAATGTTTGGGGGTTATTTCATTTTTTTGGGCTTTATTTCATTATTAAATTTGGATACTATTTTATTAAAATGCCGATGAAGTAAACTTTAAAATTAAAATTGTTGAAAAATTATTTCATTTTCATTTCTATTTGCGAGTTATTTAATTTTTTTGGTAGCTATTTCATTTTCTTAAAAGTTAATTTTTTCCCCAATATTTGTTATAATTTAAATAGATTTTAATTTATTTTCGAATATTTGGTAAGGTTATATAAAATATTAAAAAGAACATTAAAGTGATTTTATTTAAAATTTATAATTCAGTGATTTTAGGTACAAATTTGGCATTTAATTTAATTTTTCTTTGAAATTATTAAATTGGGGCTAATTTCATGTCTTACTTTGGGAATTATTTCATTATAAAACAATTTCCAAACTTTGAATGTATCTTTTGACAATGATTTTATTTCTTTTGGCTATTATTTCACATTTTTCACGAGGGACTCAATTTATTTGGGCTTTATTTCATTGAAGGATTTTTTTTTGTAGTGACATTGGGGATTTTTTCGTAGCGACAAACTTACCCTACGGGGAAAAAAGGGTCAGTTGGGAATTGTTCCGGAATAGGTGAAAACTGAACCGGTTCCGAAAAAACATATCACGAGATAGGTGAAAAGAGCACCGGTTTCTAAAGTACCTAACACGTAACCGGTTTAAAAGTCACGACTTGTCCTTTTAGACCAGTCCTGTGACATGCCACAGAGGGCAATTGACCCCCTCCTAGGACAAGCCCATGTTAAAGTGATCGGTCCCATGACCGGTCCCTATCACAATGAAACGGTCATGTGACGTGTCCTGGGATAGGTCCTTTTCCCGCAGGGTTATTAACAAAGTACAGAAACTGTAAAAAAAAATGATCATCTTTTATAAAAATTTTTTAAAAAATATTTTTAGTTAACAAAAAAAAAAAAATTAAAAAAAATATAATAAAAATAAATTCAAAAACTATTTTCAAATTTGAAAATAAATAATAAAGAGACTACAAGAAAATGCAAAATAATAAAATCCAAAACTTTTTGTAAAATTGTGGGCGCCTTTTTCATAATCATTATTTACTACACATGTAGCCAATAAAATAAAAGTCTACATAAATATAAAAACAAAAAGCAACATATGATTTTGACAAAAACAAAAACAATATTATAGCAATAAAACATTGTATAAATTATAAGCAACATGTTGCTATAAAACCTAGCAACATAATGATTAACTCCACAAAAAAAACAAAAAAACAATGGAACAAGAAAACATGAAAGTTTTTATTGTAAAGTTTGTGTAGTAAAAACAGCTGAGTTTCATTTAACCCTATTTAGGTTTTAGGGACCTTACAAAGTGTATACTTAAACCAACATTGTGTTAAAATAATGTGGATTGTTAGAGGGTTAAACACACACAAATGTTTACTATAATATTAAGGGTTGTTTTGGGGGCTAAAAGCATGAATATTTTTTTTTTTATTATTTGGTATTTTATAAAATTTTGACTGTTAACTTGGCCTCTGTGTTTTATAATCGACAAATGAATGAACAAAAAAAAATAAATATAAAAAATAAACTCTTAAAACACTGCAATATTTCAAATATGACTGTATCGTTGCTGATGATGATGATGATGATGATGATAATAAAAATGATGATGATGGCTATAATGTTGTTAAAGGAAGCATACTGAGTCCAACACTTGGGCATTCTTACACTCACACACGTTGACTTTTCTGCTTCTTTTCAAAGAGCCATTCTCTTTTTTTTTTGTTTTTATATATGTTTTCCTTTTACTTGTGTTTTATTTTGTGTTTTACTTTTAGCCTGCTTTTTATACATTTTTTTTTTTTTGTTGACTGTTTCTTGTGTGTTGGCCAAATGTCTCCATTCGTCGTCTACATGTTTAAACAAATATTACCACATATAAAAATTTCAGTTTCATTTCAAACGTTGTACCGAATTGTCGTTAATTTAAAGCGGTCTCTGTTAACGGTGTGTAGTATTTAAAAAAATACAATAAATTACGGTATATTTGCGGCAAAATAAAGAATATAAAAATTATACACGAAACGTTAAAACGAAACGAATTAAAAAAAAAAAAAAATAAGAAAAAAATATTTAAAAATAAATTTAATCTCATATTCTTATATGACAACAAGGATATTGTTAAAAAGAATATTAAAAAAAAAAACAAAAAATATAAAAAGTAAGCAAAAATTTAATAAAATATAAAAAAAGTGTTTAAATGAAAAAAAAAAAAATATTAATAAATAAGAAATAAATTAAAAATAAAAATTTATAATTTAAAAAAAGTGTGCCCAAAAATAAGTTGTAATATTAAAAAATTTTAGGCAATTTTTTTTATATTTTATTTTAATTTTGTAGTAATTTGTAAATTATTACAATTAAAATAAAATTACTTTCTGCCCTGTATTTGTACGAAAATCTACTTAAAATATTGATAGTCTCCAGTTGAAATTCCCCTTGGAGATAAGCATGCCAAATGACTTAATGCAAATTGCAACAGTTATGAGATATCAACATCAAATGTGGAATTGTTGTGATGACAAATGCTTCAATGAAACTTTTTTTTTTTTAAATATAACAAATCTGCTAATTTATTTTAAGTTTATGAGTTAACACATATTGAACACCTGTTCTCTTTTCAATCCAATAATTTCAAATGACTAACAGGCTTTTACTTTCGAGGTTAAAATAAAAATTTTATATTTTTTCACAAAAATTCTTTTAGTTTTGTTAAAAATTTAAGTGAATTGTAATTGTACAGTGGTCATTTAATCCTGTACATCTTTTTCCGGATAAAGATAATTCAGGGGTTTAAAATAATTTAACGCCCCTCGACAGCAATTGTAAACAAATACTAGTAAAAAGATTACAGGGCATGCTTCCCTATACCAAGTATATTTTGAAAGCGGTCCAAATTCAGCGGAAATTTCTGATTATTTTTTGTTTACAAACAGTGCAGCAAAAATTGAGATAAATCTGAACGAAATTGTTGATAAAGTTCATTTAAGCAAATTTCCGGCATTTGGTGAATACTACTACACTCTTAATATATTTTCCATTACCGACTGTAGTTTATTTAAAAAGTTAAACGTAGGGTTTGTTTTTAAATGAAGAATCAATTGAAATTCATAGAAATATATTTTTTTAACTACACTGTCCAACAGCATTTTTGTAACAGAATAGCGACCCTGTAATTCTGAAAGGGTATGTTGAGTAGATCATTTTTGTAGAACAAACTTATGGTCCAGCACGTCTGAGTATTTTTTTACAGTGGGTCAAAGTTTTCATTTTTCGGTCGAAGGGAGCATTATACTATATGAAAAAAATGCTGTAAGTTAATGTTTGAGAGAATTCTTATGGTCAGAGTTGTATTGTGGAATTGTATGAGGATTATTTTTGTGGAAGATCTTAACCCTCTAACTGGTCTCTTTATGGGTCAATTTGACCCTTTTTTCGAGAAAATCAAAAAATATCCTTTAAAAAAGGACATTTAAGGATTAAAATATTCTACGAAAATGTTTGCCGGAAAATTTCAGTGGGGGTCACCAAAGACACTATTGTTGTAAATAAAGCTATTTACGATTAATTGGCAAAATTACACGCCAGGTCAAATTTTAATTGTTTTTAGGGCTGATTTTTAGAAACTTTTTAGTGCTGTTTTAAGTGGATGTCCTATTTTGGGACGGTTGTGTTCACTTTGATCCCTTTTTTAATCCATATAACATTTTAAGGCAATTTAAGTTTGTAGGTGTACGTTTTAATTAGAAATAACATTTCCTTCAATATCCACTTTTTTAAATTTAGTATTTTTTTTTTTTTTTTTTGGCTAATTTTACCAAATCAGTTTATAAAAATTTGTAAAATGATTTCTGTATTTGGCAAAGAAAAATTTGTAAATATTCTGTAAATATTCTGTAATTTGTAAAATGTAAATAGCAAAGAGATTTGCTAAATAGAATTTTTTTTTTACTAAAAATCAGTACAAAATTAGTAAAGTGGGATTGAAAAGCATTTACAAATTTTTCTACTAACTTTTTTTTTTGAGTGTACAAAAAACAAACTATCAAAAATTACGGAGTTGATATTTTCTGTTAAATGTAAAAATTTATGTTTTCTGTTTTTAAGAAATACAAATTCAAATAATTCTTTTTTGTTTTTTTTTTATCAAAATAGTTTGTTTACATTCAAAATTATTTCAATAAAAATAACAAGAAATTATTGAACTACACATACAAACACACACATAGAAAATAAAATTATATACAGCTGTGTGTGTGTTGCATACAAATAAAAATCATCGTTTTTTCTAACGTTTTGTCAGTTAAATATATGATGGTTATTTTAAACGGCATTCAATTGTTATACCCTCCACCATATATGGTGAGGGTATATATCAGTTTGTCATTCCGTTCGTAACATCTCGAATATAGGTCTAAGACCCCATAAAGTATATATATTCGTGATCCTTATGCAATTTTAAGTCGATTTAGCGATGTCCGTCTGTCTGTTGAAATGGCGATTACCTGGATTGTTGGACATCCTCCCGAGCAGTTTGGTATTGAAAATGAGCAAAATCGGTCCAGCGGTTAAAAAGTTATGAGTGAAAATGTGAAGATACCTCTAAATTTTCCATACAAATTGGTGTATTTTAGTACAATTTCATAGAAGCGACAGGTACAAAATATATTTTCTCATATTTTTTCCATCAGTCGCTTAGAAATTAATAATATTTTGTATTCACCTCAAATATTTTTCACCTCAAAAAGTTTTTTCACCTCCATAATTTTACTTCAAAAGTTTTTTTACATTATTTGTATCAAAAACAGTAGACAAAATTTTTTTAGGATATTGGTGGCACAGCCGAATTTTTTTTTACTACATTTGTCGATTATTAAATAATGCTTGAAAATACACAAAAATAAATGTGCTGAATATAATGAAAAAATCAGTAGTCATATTTTTGATTGTATTTTCGTTTAATTTAATATGTATTTTACATTGTTTTTAATGAAATAATATTGTGAGTGTACACTTAAAATATTTTTACATTAATTGACTGTAGATTATTTCAAAAGTTATCCGTATATTTATTTTTTTTTTAATTATTAAATTGTTACATTTATTTAAAGAATAAATTACATATAAATACAGACTTTTTCTGTAACAGTAAATATTTTTATTTAAAATGATTTGTTAAAAAAATGGTATTATTTTTTTTTCTGATAGGTTAAAATAAACAAAATTAATGAAAATTTAATGAAGAATTTGTTGTTGGTAAATTGTGAAAAAACTAAAAAAATATGAAATGTCATTTATTTTTATTTTTAACAGTTGAAAAAAATGAAATAAACAAAAAATCATTAGTTTTTGCGAATTTTGTAGTTAAAAGATATAAATAAGGGAAATATCATTTGTTTTTACATAATTGTGGTTAGTTTGTGAACAGTAAAAATAAATGAAAAATCATTTATTGCAAGTTAATTTATTCATATTTACAAATAAATGAAAAATTCTTTTGATTTAAATAAAAAATTAGTAGATCTGTAGTTTTTAAGTAATTTTTCATTTATTTTAAATTACATTTTCAGTTAATTTAAACGACAAAGTATTTTTAATGTGTAACTGTAAATGTAGTCTGATTTTCTTCATATAAAATTTCAAACCACGATTTGTACAGGAGCTCGACAGTGCTGTGGTAGGCGATAAATCTCTATATGTTAACGCTTTTCCCTAGCAAGTGCTCAAATTTGGTTAAATTTAATTCTTTAATTAAAGAGTTAAAAATACAATTTTTGAGAAGCCGTAATAAAGGAAAACGAGGGGGCTCTATGGGACAATATTTTTGAGCCACAACTATTATTTAATTGTAGATCATTAAAATAAATCGAAAATTGCATTGTCGTTAAATGGTAGTTATTTTTGCCAAGCAAAATAAGCCATAAGAAGGGACTCCAGGGAGTCAAATTTTTTTTTTTGACATAATTACTATTAGGGCAGAGATTATGAAAATCGCAAAAAATTCCAAATTGGTTTTTAAAGAAAATCGAAAAAAAAAAATCAAAATCGCTTTTGTCGAAAATGTATGGTCCTCAAAGGTTTAGAAACATATAAAGCTCCCCAACATTTTTTGCCACGAAGGTGCTCACTTTATGATAAAACAGGGTGACTACAAAATTGCTTTTGAAATTCAGCGTAAATTTTTCCCAATCGGTCCAGTAGTTTTCAAGTTGTGTTTTTATCTTAATTTCTTTTTCAATTGAAAATCAATGAGAGCCAAATTCGTAAGACCTACAAACGTCCGTATCATACAGACCCCTAGTGCCCAAAAGGTACCAAAGATTTCAATGTCTGTCTACATAGAAAAAAGTATCACAAAATTTTAAGTCATTAAAAATATTTGTTAAAATTCAAATTCAATTTCTAACAATTTTTTGTTTGAAATGTTGTTATTTTTCATATAAAAATTCTTTGAAAATAAAAATTTAAGTTAAAAAGTTAAGTTGGTGCCTTTTTAAAAAATATATTTTTTTTTGTATTTACAAAAATATTCTACGAAAGATGTTCAATATTACAAACAGAATTTTGTAATTTTATTCTGTGTAGAAGCGAAAAAGTTTGTAAATAGAAATTTACCAATCAAAATATCAAGACGGGTGTAGAATACCCTACAGTAGCCTACGAAATAATTACTAGTGACATAACACCCAAATGAAGAAATGAAATAATCTCCATTGAAATAAAGCCCTAAAATTGAAATAAGCCCCAAATAAAAAAAAAAACATAAATAATACAAAAAAAAAAACTTCCGAAGTTTTAGATTTAGTTTATAATGAAATAACTCCCCAAGGAAAAATTAAAAAACCCTTAAATCAAATAATCTCCAAAAAAAATGAAATAAGTCCCAAAAAGTATTTTATGAATAAATATTAATTTATATGTATGATTAATATTAAAAACTTTTTATAACTTATTTAATTTTTTTTAATTGGAATTAAAACCAATATAGATTTTTTTATATAAATTTTGAAAAATTTTAAAATATTTTAAAAATTTTTTACAGATCAAAAAACTTTTAAAAAATGCCCCATTAATGAAATTTGTAAATACAAATAACTTGGTTTTTATTTTTTTTTTTTTTGTAACTTCCCTTTTTTATTTATAAAAATTTCAAATAAAAATTTGAATTAGATTAAAATATTTTAAATTATAAAAAATTATGTGATACATTTTCCTGTGTAAATTGAAGAAAATAGCCGCAGACAAAAATTGGATTTAAATAAAAGTTTAAAAATAAAAAAAAAAAATAGTTTAAATTTGTTAATTATTTAATATAACCTATTCAAATATTTGATATTGAAGAGCAGCAGTTGACAAAATATTCATTTAATACCACAGCTGATTAAAGCAGAAAATTTATTAAAAAATATTAAGGATTTAACATTTTTAAAACAAAAATGAAATAACTCCCAAAAATATAAAAAAAAATTATATCATCAAAACACCAAATAATATTTTATTTTTGAATTCATTTCATTGGTTGCTCTTTCTAAAAAAAAATAAATTTAAAATTTGGGGATTGAAAAACCCCATTATGAAAATTAAATAATCCCTAAACAATTTTACAAAATTTTTTTTTGGGAGTTATTTCAGTTTTTCTATTTGGGTGCTATTTTATTGGGAGTGATTTCATAGCGCCCAATCTTTTTAGTTCATAGTACAGGGTTTACACAGGAACATTTTTATTGTCAACCGGATTTTATATTACTACTAGCGTGTAGTTTCTGGTTTTTTCATTACGCCACTGTTAAGTTTTCTATATATTTTTTTTAATAAAATTTTGTCTAAAATGATTTTATAAAAAAGCAACTAGAAAAGTTTAAACTTAAAATTAGAAAAGTTTAAATTTACATATTCAATATAAATAACATTACGATACAAAGTAATGCGAAATAAATATTTTTTTTTTTAATATTACACTATATGTTTTATTTATTTAACAAAAAAACTTGCACAAATCTATAAAAATATGTATAATAAAATGACCGCATGTTTAAAAAATGTCGAGGTGTGTGTAAAATATTTTCGCTGTATAAAATTTATACAAAAAGAATAAAAATTACAACATTTATTTAAAAATAGCAAAAAATAGAAATATAAAATTAAGAACAAACAAACAAATCATTTAAAATATTTGAGAAATAAAAAAAAGAAACAAAAATAAAAAAAAAAATTAAAAAATATTTAAAAAAAAAAAATGAAAACAAAAATTAAATGGAACACAAGTTTTTGTATAAAAAGCAAAATAAGTCATTTACTAAAAGTGTTAAATAAAATAAACAAAATTAAAAAATAATGAAAAAATATTTTTTTTGTCAAGTTAAACTATAATGATGAAAAAAAAATAAGTGAAATATATTTTATAGTTTTTAATTTCTATGACAATGATTCTAAAATTTATTGTAACTTGAAAAACAAAATTATTTTAAAATTTATTTTTTTTTTTCAATAAATCATTTGATAAACAAAAAAAAAAAAAATAAATATGAAAGCAGAATATTAAAAGAAAAAAAAAATTAAACAAAATTAAAAAAAAAACAATGAAATAGATTTTTAATTTAAATCATTTGGAAAAATTATAACCGTTTTTTTGTTTTTTGTTTTTGTTTTTGCTGTGGAGATTTTTATATACAATATATTGACGTCTGTTGAACATATGTGATATTTTAAATGGTTTTTAAAAAAGAATTTAAATAATATTTTATACATAAATATTTATCATATATATATGTATATATAAATGTGAGAGTTATATTTTAGTAATGATTCATTTTCATGTGTGCAATTTTATCTAAACACACATAAATTTAGAATAATTTTTTTCAACCGTTCCCAACATACCAAATGACTTGAGAAAAATATTATTTCAAGCTTACAAACACAAGCCTTAAGCTTGAAAAAGACTTGAGAATATATTGAAAAAGGCTATCGTAACAATTGTAGAAAAATCAAAACGGAACCCTCGTGAAAATATTATGTGTGTGTGTATGATTACTATAAGCTTATTCTTGCAATTGTAGAATAAGCTTACAAAAATAATATATTATTAATAGTTGAAAAAGAGAAATCATAATTATTTTCTTTAATTTCTTTTTTTTTTATTTTAATTTTAAAAATAAATAATAATAATTAATTTTAAATATAAATAATAATAATTAATTTTAACCATAAATAAAAATAAATAAATTTAATATGCAATTGCACGTTCACTATATAAAATTTACAACTAAATGTACACGCAAAACACGTTTGACAAACTTAAAGAAAAAGTAATGGCACTTGTTGTATGCATTATAAGCGTAGAACAAAGACAACAAGACTAGAATGTATTGAAAAATATTTCTATTTCAATCGTCATATTGCGTTGTTCAATATGTGTATGTTGTTTATACGCATACTTTAGAAAAAGTTATGTATAATAATCTTTTCTCAAGCATTGTTAAATACTGCTTGTGAGTTTACATTTTGTAAACATTATAATAAGCGAAATAAAGAAAAGCTTAAAACACACTATTAATATAAGCTTATTCTCAAGTTGTATTGCAGTTTGATTGCTATATGGTATATTGGGTTTTATTACAAAAAAAAAAAAATTTTTTGTAGATTTTATTTTTCTTTTTTATTTTTACTTTGTGATTCAATTGTCAATAGTATTTAAAATCAAATATTGATGTAATAATTTCAACCAATTAAATGGTTTATATAGTGAAAATATAATAAAGGAAAAAATATAAAAAATAAATTGAAGAAATATGTGTGTGTTTATATTTAAAAAATATAAATAAATATTGTTGTAGTTGTATAAAATGTTAAACAAATATTTGAAATATAAATTACTTAGAATTACAGTTTGTTAAAAATAAATTGAAAAAATTTATTAAAAACAATTTGATGAAATTTATAAATTTATATACAATTAAGAAGACTATCGATTTTGTCATCCAATAAACATAATTTTTCCTATTGCAAATACCTCGCATATACTAATTGGGTTCCTAGCGTTACCTTAGTCTTGGAATTCCGATTCAAGAAATTTCCTCCAGATCGAGGAATAGATAATCTCTCAAACAACTTGAGCTGGAGTGCGCTCCATCATCTCTCTATCCCCCGGTATCCCACAAAACCTATTATTACTCACCAACTTTCCCAGCTCTCTTGGCAAAAACCGTAGTCTGGCAGTGACCCGTCAGTACCCCCACCAGATTTATACAATCGCTTCTGGTTAAGGATAGAAGAAGATCCATTGCATCTATAACATTCTTCACCTGTCAGTATTCCTCCAAACTGCCTTAGCCGCGTTCATTATAGTGAAGTGTACGTCCTGTTTCAAAAACTGGAATGACACATGAATGTCCATCGTCCTTTCGCTGGGCAATCTCATTACCTTGAGGGTACCCATAGCCTAAAAGATTCAGAACCTAATAGATGCGTACTCTCCTGTTGATACAAAGTCTATGACGTATGTCAGATTGGCGCAGATCGCTTTAATAACTTAAGAACCAATCATCTCAGGGGTAAACGCGAGGCCGCCATAACTTTCGCCTGAAAAATGTTGCAGTAATCAGGAAGTTTATTTGACTTCGGGATATTAAACTCTCGACAGAAAACCGCAGCCCCGACTTCCTCCCCCCATCTTAGAACTATCCGTGAAGAAATTTAAGGTTTTGTGGTCAGAGGGAAGACCTGCCAACCATCCATACTCCCCCATAGTGACTCGTTGTGCCTTACTGAAGCTCTCTAATCTAGGTCAAGTCACTGCTACAACTTACATTCCCAATGACCCTTCTGCGAGCATAAAAAGTCCGATAGTCCCCTAAGCGAATAGCAGACTTCAACGTAGGCTCTTGCGCCACCAGATTATTAATCGGTTGTATTGGAAATTAATAATGAGAGTTTTTTTTTCAAAATTTATAGCTGGCCACAACTTTTTCCCATCTTCTTGGCAGATTTCGAATACCAGCTTGGAAGAAGGAATCATCTTTTGTGGCAATCATTGACCCACTTTTTGCATTGTTCATAAGAAGTGCAAATAACCGTTACAAATATATTATTTATAGCTGGCCACAACTTTTTCCCATCTTCTTGGCAGATTTCGAATACCAGCTTGGAAGAAGGAATCATCTTTTGTGGCAATCATTGACCCACTCTTTGCATTGTTCATAAGAAGTGCAAATAACCGTTACAAATATATTATTTATAGCTGGCCACAACTTTTTCCCATCTTCTTGGCAGATTTCGATTACCAGCTTGGAAGAAGGACTCATCTTTTGTGGCAATCATTGACCCATTTTTTTCATTGTTCATAAGAAGTAAACTTCTGCTGGGACAGGCCATAAGTCATTGACCAGAACAAGTAGTAGTCGGAAGGAGCGATGTCTGGAAAATATGGCGGGTGGGGTAGGACTTCCCATTTCAGCGTTTCAAAGTAGGTCTTGACCGATCTTGCAACATGTGGCCGAGCGTTATCATGTTGAAAAATCTCTTTGTCGTGCTTTTCTTCCGTGTCTTCAGCGCATAAGTTGAGTGCGGTAGTGTTCCCCTGTGATCGTTTTATTCGGTTTTAGCAGGTCGTAGTAGAGCACTCCTCGTTAGTCGCACCAAGTACAAAGTATAAATTTTATGCGATTAATATTCGGCTTTGCGAAGGATATTGATGGCTGTCCGGGCAAAACCCATGACTTTTTGAGCTTGGAGTTGTTGTAACAGGTCCACTTTTCATCGCCAGTCACAATGCGATGCAAAAAACCCTTTCCTTTTTGGCATTTGAGGAGCTGTTTTTGAGCGAAAAATCGCCTTTTGTCGTCGCGCGGCTTCAACTCGTATGGCAACCAGTTTCCTTGCTTTTTAACTCAATCCCATGGCTTTCAACTCCACCACTCTTAATGATTCTGACAACTCTTAAAGTGTTTGGCACTCGTCCACATAGAGCAATGATTCCAATTCTATGTCTTCAAACTTTTTGGATTGACTCCACCGTTCCTTGTCTTTGAGCTCAAAATCACTATTTTTAAAGTGACCAAACCACCTTCGACAAGATTTTTTTGAAATAGAACATGCTCGCCGTATACTTCCACTAAGATTCGAAGACTCTCGGACGCACTTTTTTCAGATTAAAGTGATGAAGAAGAACTCCCCGCAAAACACTTTATCTGGTACGAAATTTGACATGTTCGAAGGCAAAATTGTTGTTTACGTTTCAACTAAATGACACAAGTTGCCAAAGACGCGCTCATTAACAATAGGTTTTAGCGGCAATACATTGGAAACTAAAATATTGCTTCATATACTAGTGGCGGCTTCTAGTGTGAAACGCTCATTATTAATTTAAGGTTCCAATAAATTAAACTAGTGAAGCCATTAAAAAAAAAAACATATATTAAGCTATAGTAAGCTAAATGTTGCCTACAATGCTGTCGTAAAATATGTTTATGGATTGGGGAAATACGACCGTGTGTCATTAGTCGCGAAAAACCTGTACCGTGTTATGTTTGCTGATTTGTTACAGATTCGAACTCTAATTCTACTTCACAAAGTTATATACACGCATGAACCTTCATATCTTTATAACAGGCTTATGTTTTCCCAATCACTTAGAAATTATAATTTGACTCCAATTAGACATCGAACCGCAAAATCTGAATGTCATTTTTACATTCATTCAATATATCTTTGGAACTCTCTGCCTCCAAATATACAATTTATAAGCAATGCCATGCATTTTAAAAGATACCTTTTTGACTTTTTTAGTTTTTCATAAATATTTTAAAAATAATGTTATTAAATTAAAGTTAATTTAATTTTTGTGTAATTTCTTTCTTTTTTTCTCTTTTTTACATTTTAATTGTTAAATAACCATATTTCAATTTATATTTTAATTAAATTGTTTTTTTTATATATTTTTTAAAGTTAATTATATTCTAAAATATTTAAACATTATTGCTCATTTCCCATTACTCCTCCTATACTCTAATTATAAGATTATAAGTCTTGCTGTATAGGAAATCAAAATAAATAAATAAGTTTGTTTTTTATATAAATAAATTTTTTATTCCTGGGCATTGTTCACACTGTCTGCAGTAAAAGTTTAAAGAAGTTAAAAATTATAGTTTTTGTTATCAGAAGAGAATTGACAGAAAAAAATATTAAGACACCACACAAATGGAAAACATTTTCTGGTCAGCTACGACCTTCAGCAACATTCTACGCATCTTTTAGTGTCGCCAGATTAATTTTCTGTTATATTAATAATTTCAATTTTATTGTTCAAAATGGCCAACATAATAAAAAAGGCCCGACCAAAGATTTCATTTTCTGTCAATAATTAAAAGCTCCAACAATTGTAAATTCAAATTACCTGCTTATTGAACTGCGAATTAGTTAAAACCGGGTTTCACGGATAATATATACCTTTCCCCTGAGCGCCAAATTGTAACAATTTGCTGGAATTTGTTGAAGTTCATCTGTATGCTTCATTTCTTTTATAAATCTGTATAAAATTTGTAAAATTAATCATTACCATTATTGTAAACACTTTTAGGTAAAACCAAACCAGAAAAAAAATCAAAAAAAAAAAAAATTTAAAATTCAACATAGTTGCTTGCCATTACCATACGCATTAGAAACAAAAAAAAACAACATCATCTAATCTTAAATGCCTAACACGCAAAATTGTTTAAGGATAAACATATCCTTAACGTTTAACATAAAATACCTACTCCTACTACAAAAGCATTCCTTGTACTTATTCCAGTACATAGAGGTGAATAACCCAGCAACATTTTGTAAAATACCAACAAAATAATAATTTATCTCTGAAACAAGTTTAACTTTACTAAGAATGTTTTATGATTAAATTGTTTTGTCTTCTTTTTAGAGATTTTTTCATTTATAACATTAATAAATGTTTGCTGGGTTATATATATGTGTAGGTATGAGTTAGAATATTTGCTGATTACTGAAGCATATAATTTGCAATTTTAAAAGAACAAAAAAAAATTCTCTCAAATGCGGTATGGTGTATGGCATTTATATTCCTATAGAATTATATATAATTTTTTTGGCGGTTTTTAAGCTCAAGAAACGTTAAAAGAAATTTAAAAATTCTAGACAAATAAAAAAAAAAAACATTATTTAAATTTAACAAACATATGTTTATCTTTGCCTACTCTAACTCCTCTTTTATTATTTACTAACATAAAGTTCAAAGTTGCTTGTTTGAGCTACCAAACCAACTAAACAACCACCATCAGCAGCTAGCTAGAGCTCCTTGGTATACACAATTCCTAGTTCTCTTCATACTGCCGTCACTGGTATTTAATGGTTGGTAGTTATATTTGTATGTAGAAGTAATTAAAGGTGCTGCATTAGAGCGTTACGTTTATATCATAATGACACAACTAGTTTTCCTTTAGTTTATGTAAATGTTTTCGTGTTTAACGTATTTTTCAATTTTTTTTAATTTTTCAGTTAAGAAATTGTTTATGCTGTTTATTCAAATTTTTGTTATTTAGGGGTGAACTTAATACGTAAATAGTTTTGTGTAGTTTGATTGTGTGGCTATTTAAGGAATTTCCGTTAAAATTTAAATATCCATTAATTTTTTATAAACACAATTTTAGTACTAAACAAAAAAAAAAAAAAAAAAACAAAAAAATACCTGTCGTAATCGTTGTTGAATCATTTTTATTTTCTTATTTAACTAAAATGGGGAGTTTCAAGACATTAATTTTTAAATTATACAAGTAATCGTATTTTTTAATAGACAAAGAAAGGGAAACATGTATTAGTAGGTACATATATTAAAGGCAACATGAAATATTGGCATAAGGGAAATCGAGTTTACTGAGTTTTTTTTTTATTAAGATTCATTTGAAGTAAAATTTTTATATAAATATTTATTAAAGAATATAAAATTGAGCGAGATGAATGTGATGTTTACTCATTTGTTTAAGATTATTTAAATATCACTACATTGAATAAAATCACATTTCCAAGTTTGGCGCCCGAGCAGGGACATTTTTAATACAATGGCATTTATAAATAATTTTGGCGCCCAAGCAGGGACTTTTTTAATATAATTACCAGAGAGGACAAATGAAGTAAAATTCAATGCATTTATACCAAAAAAAAAAAATATTGGGAAAAAGCAAAACAAGAAGAACAAAACTATATTTTTCTATTCTTACAAAAAAAGGCAAAAAAAAAAATATTACAAAAGTAATGTAAAGCTCAAAAACATCTTAAGAAAAATATAATTTAAAGCTCAAAATTGGAAAATCAAAATATAGAAAAAAAAAACAAAAAAGCAAATTTGTCTTCTCTGATAATTACAATAATTTAAATTTAAAATTATTTTTTTTATTTTATTTTTATTAATGATATAATTACAAATTATATCCCAATACCCTAACAGAGCACTAGCAACAATGGCTATCGGCTCGTTGTAGCGAAAACAGACCATAGCCTCTGGTGGGAATTGAACCCACGACCCCCGCACTGATAAGCTAGCACGCTACCAACTAGCCTACCGGGGCGCTCAAATTTTAAATAAATTTTGGTTTAATCATACATGCAAGGATCCAGAGTAAACACATTTAGTAATTGGCATAGTGACAGAAATCCCATTACTTCTTTGCTACGCTGAGTTCTAAATGAGCTGCGAGAACAACGTCTTCGAGCTAAATTTATTTCTACTTCTCGCGGCAATAAGACCTTCTGGTCATTCGTTGAAGGAGCAAGAGATAATTCTAGTTTCTCTATCCCAACTCTTATAAGGTATGACCAAATTATTCACTGACCCGGGTACCGATTCTAAATGATTTTTTCTCTGCGAAGTGATAAAAACTGTCATTGTTTGAGTGAAATGTAATTTTTCATTGCTTAACAGCTTCGCAAATCATTAAGAATTGGTACTCAGGCTGATAAAGCTAATCTTCTGGCTGAATTATTCGCAAGAAATTTATTCTTGCCTCAAAGCAATCAAAACCTGTCCGAGCTAGAGAGATTAGATTATACTATTCCTAAGATATTCTTGCGAGCTTGTGCCGTTAAACAGGTTCTTGCCAATCTCAATGTAAATAAGTCAGCGCGATTGGATGGCATACCAGCACTGGTTTGGAAACAGTGCTTTTTGGCACATACACATACGGGTATATTTCCGTGGTTTTGGAAGGTTGGCAATGTTTAGTCAACCCCGTAAAAGGAAGTGGATAATAAGCTTGACAATTGTCGCCAAATTGCAATATATTGTTCGTTTTGGAAGGTTTTGTAATTCAGGGCTAATTAGCATTTTGTAAATTATCTGGCATTCAACTCTCATGCGCTTTTGAAAATGTTTGTAAATTATCTAGCATCGAACTCACTTCTTAGCGAGAAGAAGTGATTTCACCAATGGTTATTTATAAAAATATTTCTAATTGGGCTTTAAAATTGTCAATTTATTGTAATTTTTTCAGAGCGTCCCTGCCCTGCTTTAAAATTGCCAATTTATTGAAATTATTTTCAGAACGTCCCTGCCCAGGCGCCAAAACTGCAGTGTACTATTAATAACTTCCAGGCGTAGGTAAACAATTTTATTTTATTTGTGATATAAATATTGTTATATCAATTATGGCGCCTGGGCAGGGACTTTTTGAAAAGAATTACAATAAATTGGGAGATTTAAAGCCCAATTAGAAACGATTGATTATAGAAATTTTTGAAGTATAGTTGAGATTAAAAAATGTGAATAGTTGTTTATAAAAATAATTCAATGTGGGCTTCAAAATTGCCAATCTATTGTAATTCTTTTCAGGCATCAATTATAACTATTATCGACAAAATATTGCCATATAAATTTTGGTGCCTAAGAGTACACTGTAATTTTGGCGCCTGGGCAGGGGCACTTTAAAAAGAAGTTGACAGTTTTGGAGCCTAATTAGAAATATGTTTAAAAAACAAGCATTTATTGCAACCTTTGAACTCAAGTATTAAAGTATTGCTTATAAAAGTATTGTTGATTGCACGCCAAAATTAGCAATTTATTTTATTCTTCTGAAAGTGTCCCTGCCCGGGCGCCAAACTGGTATAGGCACAAAAATTTATAAAATTGATCAAACAAACATAATCCAAATGACCTAAGATTACGATTAATTCAGAGATAAATCTTTTAACAGTGAAACCATTTGAATATTCGTTTTTTTTTCCTTTTTGAAGTCATTTAAAAAATATATCTCTCATTAAATATGTGTGGTAAAATATATATTTTTTTTGTAGTAATAATATCCACAATTACTTAAGCATTAAAAAGAAATTTAAAATTTTCACTTTGTTCAACAAATATCATGCAATCAACTTTAACATCATTTTAATACGAAAATGTAAGTAAAAATTTTTTTTTTAATAATGTTTAACATTAATATAATTTTTTCTTAATTGTTAGCATTTAATAGTACAAAAAAACTTGGCAAATTTTTTTCATTGGTTAAACATTTTCACATAATTATTAAGCAAATATATATTAATGATTACTAAAAATATTTTATAACTACCAATAAAAATTCTGCAAGACCAGCTTTATTTGAAAAAAAAAATGTTTTTTAATCCATTGTTTTATATAAAAGATTTTCTCAAACATAACTTTAACAAACAAAGATGATGGAAATATGATAAGTTTTTTTGAAAAAATCCCCCTCTCTAATATAATTTATACTTTTTTTTTATAAGCTTCTCCTTTTATGAACAAAAATAAAACTTAAAAGATTGTGTAAATAAGTGGTTTATCAAAACGAAGAATAACAAAAAAAAAAACCTGAGTAAAAAATCATGTTAAGTAAAAATGAAAGAAATAAAGTAAACTGAATTGGCCTCAAAGAATTCGTGGGAGTTTATTTCATTCAGCTAAGTAACCTTTCTTAATGTAATATATATCTAGCTTTTTAAAGTACTCCACTACTTTATAAAAAAAATGGTATCTTAAGTTAATCAACAGGATTGAAACTTTAAAATAAAAAAAAATGTGTAAGGAGAAATCTTATTCTTATAAATTGCTTTATTCGCCAATAGTTTTAGTTTTCATTACCATAGACTTCTTAATTTATTGATGATTTCTAAATTTTTGTACGAACAAGATATTTGTTGTATAAAATTTGGCGCCCAACCAAAAAAATAATAACATATTTTGCGATTAAGTCAACCAAACAGGAAACCAAGAGATTTGGTACAACCACAATTTTTGCATTTTGGCGCCCAAAATGGAAGAGATTTATAGTAATCATGTATGGGAACCACATCTTTACACAAAAATACCCAAGCATCAAAATAGTCGCAAATAGATACTAATGTTGTGCATTTCGTGTACAGGCAAACATCTATTTTCCCGGTTGTCAAAAATCGCCAAAATTCCCCATTAAAAACTCACCTGAGACGCATGTAAATCCATCTTTACATGTATTGTGTACACAAAATTTTATCGCCAGATTTTGGGTCTGCACATAGAGACCTTGAAATCCATTTTAAGTGACCAATTGCGTCAATATTTTTTGTTGTTACAAACATCAGGTATTACTGGAGATATCGGAAAACATCGCCCTTCAATTTTTCTAAACATGAGGTTTCTTTTTTGAAACTCCAGAAACAGCACTTTGATAATTTTAAATTTCGGTACAAAATTCGAGACAATTCCAATAAAACTTCGGATTTTTGAAATTTTGGTGCCCAAGCAGGGACATCATGAATAAATACAATTAAGTCGCTCAAAAAATTTATATATTAGAAATATTGTCGCCCAATTAGGAACATTTAAAACAACTGCGCCCAATCTGGAGCACTTAAATATTATTTAAAAATAATAAAATCAAATTATAATTAAATTCGCATAAACTTTTTTTTTTCTCTAATTATTTCTTACAAAATTTTCAATAGATTACATTTTTTTTTAAATATATATGATATTTGGGACATTTTTAAACAAATATTATTAATTATGGCGCCTGGTCAGGGACACTTAACATAATCAAAGTAAATTGCAAAAAAATAAAACAAAACTTGGCGCCTTCACCCTTCAATTTTTCTTTAACAAGAGGCCTTATTTTAAACTCCAAAAACAGCACTTTGATAATTTGCAATTTTGGTAAAAAATTAGAGACAATTGTAATAAAACTTTTATGATTTTTGAAATTTTGTTGCCCAAGTAGGGACATCATGAATAAATACAATTAAGTCGCTCAAAAAATTTGAGAATAAGAAATTTTGGCGCCCAATTGGGAACATTAAAAACAACTGCACCCAATCTACAGCACTTTAATATTATTTAAAAATAATTAAATAAAATTTTATTTAAATTTGCAGCAAACTTTTTTTTCTTTAATTATTTCTTACAAAATTTTCAATATATTACAATTTTTTTTTTATATATTGCCGCCCACAAAGAAAATTGTTAAAAATATATATTATATTTGGGACATTTTAAGCAAATTTTGTTAAGAACAGCAATGGCGCCTGGTCAGGGACACTTTTAACATAACCGCAGTTAGTTGCAAAAAAATAAAACTTGGCGCCATCGCCCTTCAATTTTTCTCTGCAGAAACAGCACTTTGATAATTTGCAATTTTGGTAAAAAATTCGAGACAATTGCTATAAAACTTCTATGATATTTGAAATTTCGGTGCCCAAGCAGGGACATCATGAATAAATACAATTAAGTCGCTCAAATAATTTGATTTTAAACAATATTGCTGCCCACATTGGAAATTGTTAAAAATATTTGATATTTGTGACATTTTTAAACAAATTTTATTAATAACAGTTATGGCGCCTGGTCAGGGACACTAACATAACCAAAGTTATTTGCAAAAAAAAAAAACTTTGCTGGGAACTATGATTATGATTTTTGCTTCCAAATCAGGGCATTTGTTGTAACAAACCGCATTTATTATAACGCATTTATTATAAACTTTTAAACACATCGAATATAATTTGCAAACATTTGGCGGTCAATGATGAACGCCATGTATTATGTAGGGCTGCAAAAATTCGCCTAGTTACCAATACAACACTTGATTTCTCTTGATTTTCTTTTTATTTACCTTTTTATTTTGTTAAATTAAGTTGAAAGCAACATAAAAAAAATCTAAAATTTTTCTTTTTTTCACATTTTACAGGTGTTTGTGTGAAATGGTTTTTTCTGTTCGTTTTTATTATTATTATTTTTTTTAATTTATTGTTTATCTTTTATTTTTATAACAAAGTGAAATAAGTTTTTTTTTTTTTAAACATATACATTATAAAAAGAAGAAAGACCTAAAGTTTATGTAGCATTTCTTTGTTTTTGTCACTACATTTCGAAACGATTTTTTATGTTACATTAAGGCCTTTTGCAACGAAGAGTTTTAGAACAAGGCGGTTTAGTTAAATTTATAACAAGAATAATTTTAAAGGTGTTTATGGGGGCGTTAGCAGATCCTATCATTTTAGTGGACTAAGTGGACCTCCACCTAAGGCCAATGATACAAGGATAGGGCCTAAAACCGTCCTGGGACTATTAGTTCATATAACTTCTGTCTAAAAAAATCCTTATAAACTATGTCCCTCCAGCAAGATGATTTCTTGAAACCAATTACCCGTGTAAAATTAGGTTAGGGTGTATTTCATCTTAAAAAAGGACGATTAAATGTAATTTTTCTTTTTAGAAATGAAAAGAAAACTTTTTTTGTAGTTATTTTGGGTTGGGAATTTATTTTGTTTCATAAATAAACAAAAACATTGAATATCATTTTTCATAAGAATGGAAATATATTTTGGAGAAAAGAGCGGTCAGCAATTGTTTTCTTATCAAAAACAATTTAATTTTTGTTTTTAAATAAATACTAATGCATAATTACAAAGCATACATTGTTGATCTAAAAATATCGTAAAAAAATAATAAATATATTTTTTTTGGCAGCCTTAAAGTATGCTTTACGATTTCGCCCTAAAAATAGGCAATTAAGATTCATGGAAGCATTATCTTTATATAAAGAAATGAAAACACTGTTAAATATTTATTTGACAACGCACAAAAGTTAAACAAAATAATTGAAGCTTTTTAAGAAAACCTCCCCCACATTGAATTCATACAAAAAATAGGTCTTTATTAGTATTATTTTTAATATGAAATTATTTATACAAAATATTTTCAATATTCAATTTTGTTATGCAGATATATTCATAAATATAACTATATTAACTTGATAAATATTAAACTTAGTATAAACCCTTATAAGCATGGGAATACCTAATTCTCCTAAATGTATGCTTTTGTTTTTTTTTTTCTATGCCTCAAAATTATGCAATTAATTTTAAAATAATATAAATTAAACTTCTTTATCAAATTTCAATTATAAAATTATGTTTAAAGCATTCTATAAATTACATTTAATAATTTTCGTCCTTTTCGTATATATATCATCTTGTTTATTGTGTATTCATTCTAAACAATATTTTATATAGATCTTTTTAATGCGATATTTTATAACAATGAAATTACGATATTATCTATATTCATATAAACACTTTTATTGTTTATTAATTTTTTTTTTTGTATAAAATTTCCATTGACACGTTTTTGTGCTGAGTTGGTGTAACTATAATTATAATAAATATCAGTGGATATTATAATAAATATTAAAAGTTATAAATAAACAATGAAGGAGTTTATATTAATAAATTATAAAAATCAAACAATACAATAAAAATTATAGTTAATACTAAAAAGTATAAGGGTTGATGTTAACAAAAATGTAGGCATACTTTAAGGCCTAAAAGTATGCTTTATTTTAAGCACACATTTTGGGCACACATATTATTAAAAATTTTGGCACCCACCAAGGGGCATTTCAATAGGATAACGTTTATTTCAAATTTTGCCGCCCAAGCGGGAATTAATTTAATACAATAAAAATCACATATTTTTTTAATATATAGAAAAAAATAAAAAATTTCAAAATAACAGAAAATTTGATTTTTAGCTTCAAAAAAATTATTTAAAGATTAAATAAGTTTTTAATATTTAACTTCGCGCTGAAGTCATAGTGGTTTTACAATTTAAAACGCTGTTGAATGATTAATAGGTTTAAGCCAATGCAGTTACAATTTTCTTTTTGGCTTAGAAATCATTACTTTTATACAACTTTGAGAATGTGCATATTTGGCGCCCAAGCAGGGACACTTATAAATAACATGATTTGTTGCAAAAAAAAAAGAAAAATTTGATTGGATCCCGTTAATCAAATATAAACATTTTTAATAGAACCAAAATTTTTCTAAAATTTTTTTTTCAAAAATCACGAATTTTGAAAAATTAGCCCCTTAAACAGACAAAATTTCAGTTTTATTAATAAAATTCGATATCTGAATTTATCGATGAACTATACTAACCGCTTACTAAATTATCCCTATGTTTATAAAACTAATGAATTGTTTCATAAAATCCATAAAACTTTGCTAGAATTCAATTAATGAAAATTGTAATTATAATCATTAAATTTTTCCTAAAATGTTGGGCATAAAAAAATTGCATTTTATATAAAAAAAAAAGTTTCATGAAAATTATGAAGCTTTTCATTAATGTTAGAAAAAATTCGTTTATTTTATGAAAATAAATCATAAATTTAAGAAAGGTTTTATTGATAGAAATGGCCGCAAATTATTTCTAAATTAAATAGAGAATTATTAAAATAGATAATTAACTCTACGATATTAATAAGTTGCGAATGAAAAATTTTCATTAATTAAATGATACTTATTAAAAATGTAATTTTATATATAGAAAGTTGTATACATTTTTTGGCAAAGTTTAATTAAAAATAAAATTTTATAATAATCATGAAACTTTGCATTAACTATAAAGAATTTTTTTATATTTTTGTAGGGAACAAATTTTTTATTTTTTTTTGTTTCAAACAATTTTCTAAAGTTTTTTTTGTAAAATTCTTTATCTATATGCTAAACATTAGACATCTGTCAGCTATAATTATACATACCCTCCTTCATAATATGCTTTTATATTAAATTATATTCAACAGCCTAAAAGTATACTACTAAATATGTATAATAATGCACGTTTCGTAAGTAATACAAATAACAAAAGAGCAACACAAATTCATATTTAATACTAATATATTTATGTGTATGAACTACAAACATGTCATGTCATATTTTGTTTACTGCGTGCATAAACTGAAGCATACTTTTAGGCCTGTTTATAAAACAACCAGAACTTTAAATTTCTCTATGAACTTCGGTAAAAAAAAAAAAAAAAAAAAAAACTGAGATAAATCAACCCTCATATCTAAATTCTAAATATGTATGAGTTGTTTTTTTTTTTATCTAATAAACTATTTTATTTGCTTGTTGTGTATGTGTCTGTCACATGTCAAAGTCATATGTGAAGAGAAGGCAAAAATACAACATCAGTTACCCCACCTAAACCAAACACCATCAAAGTTGGATACATCTTTAAAAGTCACGCATTGTTGTTTTAGATTGTATGAAATGAGAGATTTTTTTTTTGTTACGCATTTTTATTTTTTTTTTTTTTTTTTTGAAAAAAAAAAAAATAAGTGTAGATGTCAAATAATCTAACACGTTTGAACTGACAAACATTGTAACATAACAAAACTATTAGAAAAGTCTTACAATATAACACCAAAAAAAAAAAAAAAAAACTTTTAGTATTTCAACTTAACCATCGCTATGACCTCTAACCTCCCTGTTTTGTCACCTCCCTGATATTATATTAATATATTTTTGTTGTGTGTTTAACACATGCCTAAAAAATTAAATATATTTATATTACTTTTACTTACATTTATTGAACTTTTTCCCGTCTTTTTTTTTTGCGTAAAAAAAATATTTAGGAAAAACAAGTTTTATATTTGTTGTGAAATACGTGTTTATGGATTTATAATCCATAAGAAATAAGTAATTGTAAATACGTGTGTGTGTGTGTGTGTGTGTGAGTATGTGTTCTTACACGTGGGTTAGTGTGCTTTAATATACATTTACAACAACAAAGTTATAAACATAAAATTTCATTTTATTACAAACGTGTTTTTGTATTCGTTTTGTGTCTGTGTAATTGTAAAATTAAAGAGAAGTGTTGTATTTTATAGTTAAAATTTCTTCATTTTAATTTTTAGAAAAAGTTATAAAATATTTTATGGTATTTTTTTTTAACTCCTTAAAGAAGGATTTGTTATTGCTTTTTTTAATTATCCTAAAAGTATGCTTCAAAATTTACAAATACAAGAATTAACAGAAAATATATATTACATTAGAAAATTTCCTTTTCTATGATTCACTGCTCATTTTTAGTTATTTTCCTACAAAATTTTCCGCTACATATCGCATGCATCCTTAATGTATACTTTAAAAAAATATATATAAGAAATTTCCTTTATGTACATAATACTTCTAAGTATACTTTTAGGCTCTTGAATTACTTAGTTTAAGTAACCCAAAAGAATAAACAAAAACCTAGGCCAAAGAATCGTTATATTGTGCCAATTCATAATACGCCGCCCTAAACATTCTCGTCTACCTAAAGAATTTAGTTTCCTTTAGGAAGCCCATTGGTTTTCTCAAGTCATTTCTTTGCAAACATTCCAGGGATGGTATAACGTCCCCTGCATCTTGCGAAAGTTCGACAAAGGCGTGACAGTGGTGTGGAGTGGTCTGTAAGAATTTCCATCGAATTGCCCTCTTCCCTCTTGATTAGCCCTTAGACTCTCTTCAGTTTGTCCTTGTTCTGGGTTTCCCAAAAGAACATACGTGATCCACTGTTCAAGCTTTATCGTAAAAGTCTCTGATTATGAAGGCTAACAGATACCAGTTTAGAGACATCCCTTTCAGTTCCATCCACTCTATAGTGTCAATCTTAATCATCCACTTCTAGAATAAGCGTTTATCTTCTTGCCTTCTTCGATTTTGCAAACTCTCCTGATAGTACCTGCAAATGAAACTTAAAATCGATCCGTGTGGAAAGGAAATCAATTGGTCCCTGTCCGAAATTAGAAAATCACATTTTATCCCCAAGATATGATGAAAGCCTGGCAAATTTTTGAGAAACCTCTAATGCTAGTTACGCTGGGTCTAACAGTCTGCTTTCCAAGTCTTGTTAATCTGTTAGTCGCAAATGCCCTCTCATACTTTATAGGTGTGGATTGCCTTCTTAACCCTAGTAAACTTTGATCTAAACGCTTTGGAGTTTTCCTGTATTACATATCCTCAGGATTGAAGGCCGATATAAAATAGCGGTATATGTCATATCCGCAGTTTTGGGACTTTAAATTAATAATGAGCGTTTTACGGGGGAATGTTATCGGACCCAACTCAAGCCCTGGAGATGCGCACTGAAGCAAAAACGGCCGGAATACGAAGATACGAAGCACGACAAAGTGATTTTGCAGCATGACAACGCAAGACCGGTCAAGACCTACTTGGAAACTCTGAAATGCAAAGTCCTACCCCACCCATCGTATTCTCCAGATATCGCTCCTTCCGACTACTACTTGTTCCGGTCGATGACACATGGCAGAAGGTTACTTCATATGAACAATGCAAATAATGGGTCGATGATTGCAAAGATGAGTCTTTCTTCCGAGCTGTTATCCGAAAATTGCCAGAAAGATGGGAAAAAGTTGTGGCCAACAATGGACAAGACTTTGTATAATATGTTTATAACCATTTTTTACAAAATAAATCGTTTGCTCGTATAAAAATACTTAATGTGGATATTTGCCCCTCAGTATCGTAGTATCTCCACATTACATGCATAGCAGATGGGTTCGAATCCTTCGAACAGACCCATAGGATAGGTGATAAAACACTCCGTCACACGGATCACGTAGTATATCCAACGGTCTAACTGAAAATTCAATCTAACTTTAAGCCAGTTCGTTTTGGTCTTATTTTGATATAAAATTGACTTCGGTAGTGGAAGTAAGAGCTTAAATTATATGTAGTTCAAAAATACTTTTCTTGTTTTTGTTGCTGTAATAGCGGTACCTGTAATTGTTGTTTTTGTTAGTTCTCTATGTTTTGGGGACTTCTCTTAACCCAATTCCAGGTGGGGGTCGGGTTTGCTGTGTAGCTTAAGAGGTGCGGTACGTAATGCGGACTTTTTTTTTGCATGCAAGGAAGGTTTTGGGGATAGTTGTGTTAATCCTTGGACTATAGAAATTAAGGTGGCTGCAAGAACCACTTTGGTTCTTTTTGGCAGACTTCTACCTTCATCTGCGATGGGTGGGAGACGGCCTCCAAGTACGTCGTTGTTGTGGTAGTTTGGATAGAGTTGAGCTAACCGTGTATCCCATGTATGTTTTTGAGAACAGCTCTGTATGGGGTAGGATTCAGTTATTCCGTGTTATAACGCTGACTTTGCTTCTCATATCATGTCTAGGGTTCATTGGTCCGAGAAGGAACTGTTTCGATAGCACTTGGTTGTGCTCCTTGATTGGAAGAATATTTATTTCCTCGTCTAAATTGTATTCCAAAGAGATTTGAAAGTGGACCGTCACGGTTCTTTGGGCTACCCTTCGGAAATCATAGATCTTTTCTGCACTTCATATCGGGTCCATTACAATGTGCCACAATGATATTAGATTAGATTCGAAAGGCCTATGCACCGCCTCTAAATATTGAGGCTTCCAATAAAGGCACAGATTTCCAAATTTCCAAATGGTATAATGTATATCCCCCAAGGAATTGTAGCCTCCTGCCGCGAAGCCTAGGACACACGCAGAGTATATGCTCCACTGTTTCAGCGTCCAATTCACAGATTTTACAAGTATCTGAGCCACACAGACTTCGGATCCTCAAATGGTATCTGAGATTACAGTGTCCAGTGAAAAATCTTGTTAAGGCCCTTAAGTCATTCCTGTTCAGAGAAAGAAGTCTCCTGGATTTTCAACTAGATGGGACGATGAATCTCTTAGCCTGGCGCTGGCCAATGGTAGCTTTCCAGCTAGTGGAGTCGTGGAGTCCCATGGCAGACACCATTAATAGCTTTTGGATGTCATGTTGCAGGAGTAATGAATGCATGTGCCAGGAAAAAGTGGAAGTTTATATTTTATGACAAAAAATACAGGTTGTCGACCTTTTCGCCATTTTTGCATAGAGGGCGGATCAATAAACCCGTAACTTTTTTAATGGAATACAGTTTTTTTTGCAAAAAAAAAAAATATTTTTCAACATAATCTCCTTTTAGCTCAATACACTTAGTCCAACATTTCTCCAATTTTTGTATCCCTTCCAAAAAATAGGATTTTTCGAGGTCCATAAAATAGACATTTGTTTGATCAATAATTTCATCGTTGAAGCTAAATCTCTTTCCACCGAGCTATTTCTTTAGGTTTGGAAATAGGAAATAGTCACTGGGGGCTAAATCCAGAGAATTTGGCGGATGAGGTACCAATTCGTAGCCCATTTTATGGAATTTTGCTATTGAGAATACACACGTGTGCAACCATCTTGCAGATAGCTTTCTTAAATCCAACTGATTATTTAAAATCGAACCCACACTGCCATATGAAATGCCCATGGCATCAACAATCTCACGCACTTTTACTTTTCGATCGGCCAACACCATATCGTGGATTTTTTCGACATTTTCGGGTGTTAATTGGCCGTTCAGAACGTTCAGCGTCATTTGTACTTAAGCGACCACAACGAAAGTCAGTAAACCACTTTTTTATCATTGAAATCGATGGTGGAGAGTCCCCCACATAGTATTTATCAAGCTTTTCCTTGGTTTGATTGCCGGTTTTTTTTTCGCAAAAAATATTGTTTAATGAGCACTCGAAATTCACTTTTTTCCATTTTAAAAAAAAAATCCACAAGGTTGTATGTTTTGAATAGCTGTTAAACGCAAAGTAAATGACGGAACTTGCTCAAAATTTGACAGTAGTCTATTAACAGGTGGGGGCAGTATTGCATTTCATATAACTACGAGGGAAGTTCGAAAAGTCACGGAATTATTGATCTTCCCTCGTATATATAATTTTGTATAACATAAATAAAAATAGACCGACCATGTACTTAATTTTTATTGAAATCCCGAAAGTATGCTTTAGTTTATTGTACTTGTTTATACAACATTTTCTAACATACTTTTGTTTTACTTGTTTTCATAATTTCTTTTATAAATATTTACTATATTTTTACATTTTACTAAGTTTCATATTAAGGTACCTACACTAGAAAGGATCAAAATTTTTCAAAAAAAAAAAAAAATAATAAATTTTGATTGCTTTAAACAAAAATCATACACCTTTCACTAAATTATTTGTGATATTTTTTTTTGTACTTTATTTGTGATTTTTGTTCTCCTCTACTATATTAATTTGTTTATATATTTTTTTTTACTTCTATTAAGTTTTGGGGATATTTGATGTTAAGGATATATTGTATGATGGTGTTGAGAAGATATATGTATGTTGGTGTTGGTGGTTATATTTTTCCTTTTTTGTATATAATAATAATAATAAAAAAACTATATACCACAACTGGGGTATCAGTTTATAAATAACCTTAGGTTATAAAGCAATATTTATACAATATATGTATATAAAATATATTTTTTCATTTGGTTTCCTAGTATTTATTTGTCATGTTTGTTTATGTGGAAATATATAGAGAAGAAAAAAAGTTTTATTTTTACAAACGTTTTTTGAAGAAATAAAAACAGCCTAAAAATATGTATGTTTATGTAAAATGTTAAAAAAGTATGAGTAAAGGATGTTAGTGTATGTAAGCGTTGGAATTGTTGTTTGTTTAAGCGACGTATATTGTTAAAATTATTTATGGTTTTTACTAAGGTGTTGATATTTATTGTAATATTTTATATGATTATTTTTTGTTTTAATATTTTTATTAAATATTCATTATGACAATTTATTTATCATAAATAAAATATAATGTTATTTTTAATGTATTTATAACTTTATAATGCTTAAAACTAAAATATTATAATTAATTATGGATATATTTATTGAATTTAAAATAAAGCATATATTAAGAGAAATTTAAAAAAATTATAATTATAAAAAAAGTATGATAATCTACAGGTTACTGCCCCAGAATTCTTTAAACACATTTATGATAACAAATATTTAAATGGTTTAATTTATTTTCGTTTTCAAATAAGTTTTTTCCAGCTTTATATCAATGTTATTATTTCCATCTAAAAACTACCTTTTACTTTGCATACTTTACGGCTCATTACATAAAGCATACTTTTAGGGGCTTTTCTTTCATTATACTTTCTACTAATTTTTGATATATTTGTTTAATAGTATTAATTTGTTTGTTATTCTTTGGCTCATTAAACATATTAAAATATAAATTGTTTATTATTTATGGTAATTACTAAACAATGAGGTGAAAGATATTTTAAACATTTTTGTTTATTTAGCACTCTATAGTTTAGTTAAAATGCCATAAAATATTATAAAGCTTATTTTCAGCTATATATATTATAAAAATTTTCCCTGCAAAAAAAAAAAAAATATTTATGATGAAAACTTTTATACTTTGTGCAAACTAAAACAAGACTTTCACCATCACAACAGACATTTTTTTGTTGTATATAGAGCTTCTTAAATTATAAATAAACTTTATTGTTTGGAAAAAATTTTCCTACATGACCTTAGTAACTACTTTATCTAAAAATAATGTACTATTGTGACCAATAAACATTTGTTGTATG
This sequence comes from Eustalomyia histrio, assembly GCA_949748255.1. Classification (NCBI taxonomy): domain Eukaryota; kingdom Metazoa; phylum Arthropoda; class Insecta; order Diptera; family Anthomyiidae; genus Eustalomyia; species Eustalomyia histrio. Next base: position 136,701,073 of record OX456524.1, on the reverse strand, counting down.
CCATGAAGGTTTTAAGTATTAAATACACAATAAGATTAATTTTGTTTTAAAAATACATCTCGTCAGCTTATTATTGATTTAACTCAGCGACCATTTTCAATAAAAAAATTTACTTAGAAATGGATTATATATAAAGTTATTAATATCCTCTTTCTGATTCCGAAACTCGTTTCGCAACATCTTGTATCGTAACTGCAATATCCAGTAAGACTTTGATCTGTCTCACAATTTTGCATACAAAAATGCAAAAATTTACACTTTATTTAAACTTATTGGCGTATGGGTCAAACCAACAACTAGCTGACGATCTGCATAGAAAAGTAAATATAGTACAAGCTAGAAAGATTAGAAATCTACAAAAAAAACTTCTCCATTTTCTAAATACAACTTTTTTTAAAGGAAAATTTAATCTAAGATATTCTTCTTTCGGTTAAAGATCATAATCTGTTTCTGAATAAAAAACTTAATATTTGTTTTCACACAGAAAATTTTATTAGCTGAATGATATGCCATTTATAAATGGAAAAATCTATATGGAAAATACTCCAAGTTAATATAAAATTTACCTACTTTAAATGGAAAAAGCTACATGAGAATTAGTCCATGTTCATTTATTGTGTTAGGATAGAATTTACCTACGAACACAAGCTGTGTTTAAGGATTTTTTCATTAAGAAAAATTTTAATTTTCTGAAAGTGGACGAAAGGTTAGATCACAGAAAATTTGTACAGATCAACAAAAAAATTTACTATGAGAACAATCACACGATACGGTGCAGAATTATATTAATTCATCTAAAAAAATATACTATTGTAACCACTTTGGTGTGTACAAAGAAAATTATTAATTTATTCTTTTTTTATTCTTTTTTTTTTGTGTTCATGTTTCTCTTTTTTTTCTTTTTCTTTTGTTTTCTTGTTTCTTTTTTTTCTTTGTTTTTGTTTTTTTTTCCTTTTTTTTCTTTTTTTTTTGTTTTTTTCCTTTTTTCTGTTTTTTTCTATTTTTCTTTTTTTTTCTTTTTTGTTCTTTTTTTTTTCTTTTTATTTTGTGTTCTTGTTTCTCTTTTTTTTGTTTTCTTGTTTCTCTATTTTTTCTTTTTTTTTGTTTTTTTTCCTTTTTTTTTTATTTTTCTTTTTTTTCTTGTTTCTCTTTTTTTTCTTGTTTTTCATTTTTTGAATTTTTTTCTTTTTTTCATTTTTTTGAATTTTTTTTCTTTTTGAATTTTTTTTTTCATTTTTTTGTATGAAAAACGTAAAAGAAAAAACATGTTTTATTTCATTTTTTAAATCAAATTTTTTGAAAAGAAAATTTAAACTGATATATTCCTCTTTCGGTCTAATTATAATTTTCACACAGAAAAATCTATTAAAAGCTACACAAATGGAATACATTTTCTTGTCAGCTTCGACCTTCATTACAATCCTTCTTAATTGTAAATATATCTTTTTTAATTTACAACTTTAAAGAAAAAGGCCACATGAGAACTAATTCATGTTGATTTGATGAGTTCAGATAAAATTTACCTACGAATTTTTCATTAGAAAAAAATTTATGAAAATAAACATAAAATTAGTACAGATCAGCAAAGAATGAAAAAAAAAATAAATCACTATGAGGCCACACATATGGTACGGTGCAAAATTGTTAAATATTTTCTCAACAGAATAATCAATATTTTTAACAAAAAAATTGTTTAAGATGATTTGAAAGCTTTAGAAGGAAAATATGTGAAAACTACTAAACACAGCTAGAGTTCATTAGTAAATTTCATCAGCTGATAGATGGATATTACTAAACACAGCTAGAGTTCATTAGTAAATTTCATCAGCTGATAGATGGAAATTACTAAACACAGCTAGAGTTCATTAGTAAATTTCATCGGTTATTTCTTATGTAGCTTTTTCCGTTTAAGATATGAGTTAAATATGAAATATTTATATTGTAATAAATACTATAAGAGGCGAAGAATGTTGATGAAGGTTGTAGCCAATCAAGGATATCTCACATAAAATTTGTACAAATTAACAATAAATTTCTCTGTGAGATTTTTTTTAATTATTTGAATAATATTCCTAACACTTTGTCCTAGTGGTGTTGGTAATATTTCTATTTATATTTGTGCAACTCAGGTTAGATAAAATTAAAAACATAGTAATACAACAAAATGTTTTAATAATAAAAAGTTTTTTTCTTTTCTTGTGTTGGCAAACCCATAAAAATGTCACATTCCTTATGGCACACAAGTGTACTATACTTCAAATGTTGGTTGGAGTGCAAAAGAAAAAAAAAATTAAACAGAAATGCAGGTTTCTTTATAATTTCATGATTTTATTTTAATAAACATTTTATTTTGCCATTTGGATTTGTAGTTTGTCATAAAAATTAAAACAAAAAAAAAAAAATGAAGCCCAAAAATATGCTAAAAATTTTGCTTGAAATTAAACAGTACAAAGTATGTTATAATTTTAAATATATGCTTTAATACTTTAAATTAAACAACATAACATATATTTAGTTTTAATTACTTTTAATAAATAAAAGTAAAAATTATTTTTTATACTTCCTAGCAAAATTTTCTGTTTGAAAGAATAGCTGATTCTACTCACGGTTCTAACACTTGTTATTTTTGTTTGAAATTCCAGAATTCTAAGGTTTGTGTCTGGAAGGAACATCAGTCATGGCGATTTTTTTTTTTTTTTGAACCAGTGTCCAATTTCCCTTAAACTGATATATAAGAGGTTTTGCATTAGTTTTAACTAATGGTTATTAAATTTTCATGTATATTTTGCAGCTGAAAATATTGTAGTTCCTATGAAGCCTACTTTTAGGCTTTTTTTTTTTTTGCTTAATTTTCATTCTAGAATTTGTTTTTAAAATATTTCATTGCATTTTTGTTTTAAATAATTTTAATTTATTTTCTTATCTTAAATAACACGAATTCTTTATACTCCTTAGACATAGTAATAATATTTTTTTTGTGTTGATGTAACTGATAAATCTTTCAAGAATTTTTCTGCAAATATATATATTCGCGTAATGTATTCATTTATATGAAAAGAAATTTGTCCTTAAATAAATAAAATCCTTAACAATTTGCTGTATATTTATTCATTTTTTTCCCCAAGTTATTTTATTTATTATTTTTTTTTTTTGCCTACAAATTTAATCATAATTTATGAATAACTAACCTAAGTCACACAATATGTGTATTGTTTAATCAGTTTTATGTTTTTATTATATATTTGTCTAAAATATTATTCATATACATAGAAACAACAGAAATGGACAGTAAAAGGCACGCGAGACAGTTATACAAGGATTTTTTGCATACTTTTGGGGGCTGATTTTAAATTTATATTAATTTTATATTTTTTGTCATTCTTTTAAATTATTAACTTTTATCCCCAATTTACAGATTTCAAACTTTTAAGGAGTATTTTTTTCTAATACTTCCCAGAAGCCCCTAAAAGTATGTAAAAGTTTTAGTATTTTTTTTTAAATGTTACTTTAAGAAAAAATTACATAGCGAATTCTATCTTGTTTTTGCCTATTAATTTAAAATTTTAACAAAAAAAAACTGTCACATACTTTTAGGTGTTTTCATGATTTGATTTTTTTAACCAAAGTTTTTCTTTCCCTTCGCTGTTTAAGAATTTTCTAACTTTATTTTTATGATTTCTCATATATGTTTATATGAATGATTGCCTCAAAAAGCAGCCATAAAATGTTTGTATTATTTTTGCCTTCCATTTTATTATACAATCTAAAAGATTTGTTAGTAACAAGCAGCTTAACCATATACAATGGGCTTCTAGTATTATACACTAGTACATATGAGTGTATAATACTGATATGGTATATTGTTATTTTTTTTCTCTTTTTTTTTATTAAAGAAGGCAACATTTTATGTGGTCATTTTATTTATTCGTGTCATAAAAATAAACTAAATATTTGCATAATTTTAGGCGAGTTTTTGAAATAGAAAATTGTACTTTACTTTAACTTCTGTATGTTGGTGGGGCTTTATATGTTTAAACATACAGCCCCCATAACATCATTTAAATTAAGGGAATTTCTATAAAAAAAAAGGTTAGAAATTGAGTCATAAACATAATAGCCTTAAAAAAGGTGGTTTGGTAAATAGATAGAAGAATTATGAGTGTAATAATATTAAAGAGCCACCTAAAAGTAGACCTTGAATTTTTCTAATAAATATTTTTAATGCTTAATATAACTACCACTTAAATTGTATGCCATATATTTCATTAACTGCATTTTAAATCTATTTAATTTACCGTTTATTTAAATTTTTTTTAAAAAGTAGGCTTTAGTTTTTTAAATTTATTTTTTTCTTCTAAAAAAAAATTGTTTAAATTTCAATATTAATTTCGTTTTCATAATTTTTCTTTAGTTTTTTTTATTATTTATGTTTTTCGCCATATTATATTCTGTTTGCTTATAAAAAAAACTCTCTTTAGAAACAATTTTTTTCAAGAGCCTAAAAGTATGCTCTTAAAAAAACAAACTTTATTAATAAAAAATTGTTACAGCGATGTATAGTATATTTATTTGATAAATATTTTTATTTAATGATAAAAATATTGAAGATTTATTTTCAATGTATTAAAAAAAAACACACCTTAAAAAATACTTGAAAAATTTTATGTTAACCTACATAACAGTGGAATAATTTTTCAATAATAATATTTTTTGTTAAAATTTATTTAATGGAAAAAATATTTAAGCGTGTTATATAAATGAAAATAATTATAAATAAAATGAAACTATACAAATAATTTCTTGGTAGCTACAACTAGAAAAATCAAGCAAATGGAAGGCATTGAAAATTTAAACAAACTCAATCACCGCAAGTATAGTTGCCTGTAGAGTTTTTAGAATGATTTTAATTAAAATCTTGGTTCTTTTTAAGCCACTGTTCCAAATTTCTCAAAAATATCTTTTTATTTATGCACTGTAGCGTTGGATCGAGCATAATTAGGGGGATCCAAACATAGACCGCTTCTAATCAATATTAATTGACATTTTTTACTAGACTTAAAAGAGTCATTGGACCAAAAAAAAATCCTGTATATTTGTGAACTGCAGCATATATAAGAGCCACTTTTTGGGGCACCCTTATATGGGCCTTATTTCAAACATAGACCGCTTCTAACATAAGTCACTAGACTTCGTCCTTGTACTGATATGAGCCAGTGTAAGAAATTTGATTAAAATACCTTTTTGTTTCTAATCTGTAGCGTTTAAAAGAACTAATCCTTGAGCGGCCCTTAGATTAGATTCAAATACCACTATGCACCGGGACCATCATAGGTCTGTTGTGCTGCCTAGAGCTCCCCTATAGGTAAAAGCTACCGATAAAGCTAAGAATCCTACCAGGTGAAATGTTCCAAACGTCTGAAAGCTACACGATACTGTCACCCAGAAACCCAAGTCTCCGACGTCTCCGATTCCAACTTGCAAAATCTACAAATATTAGTGTCCGATTGACCCTTCTTATATCATTGTTGTTACCGGAGGTTGCAGTGCCCAGTAAAGTACCCCGTTAAGGTCCGTAGGTCCTTTTTATCAAGCACCAATAGTCGCCCCGATCCTTCACTAGAAGGAGAAATAAATCTCTTGGTCTGGCGTTGGCAACGAGAATTTCTCCAATAACCAGATAATTCCGACTTTCTTAACAAACTGATTTTCTCCCACAATGTAGCCCATGATGGGCACCCCACAGAAAGGTTCAGGGCCGACGGGCCCCACAGTTGGCCAGACAATCCGCCCTTTCATTGCCCTCGTGCCCTTACTGGCCAGAAATCCATCCCAGGGTGAGGGAGTCTATCGAGAGCCTGAATGAACTCCAACACCTGTCCAGAAGACACCTCGAAGGCCATAAGAGCCCTGAGTGCCGCTTGACTGTCAGATAGAATGTAGATATGAAATCTAACTGTACGCCTCCGCAAGCACTCCGTCGCACAAACACATATGACGATGATTTCAGCCGGAAAGAGAGACCCTTACATGGGCCTAAGTTCAAACGTAGACCGATTCAAGGGTTATTAATCGCCTATGTTCTTAAGCTCAGGTAAATTAGTGTGCCAAATTTCATTAAAATATCTTTATATTAGTCAACTGTAGCGTATACAAGATATAATTTTTGGGCGGCCTTTATATGGGCCCAGGTCCACACATAAATCGATTTTAACCAAAATCAATAGGCTTTGTCCTTTAGACTCATATAAGTCAGTTTACTAATTTTCAATAAAATATCTTTATATTATTTGTGAACTTTAGCAATCATAAGATAATATTTTTTGGGGGGCCTTTACATGGGTCTAGATCCAAACATGGCCCGATTCTAAACCAAATCAATAGTATTTTTCCCTTGGGCTTCTATTAGTCTGTGTGCCTGCCTAATTTAATTAAAATATTTTTAAATTTGTGAACTGTAGCGCGTGCATAAGAAGCAATAGTTGGGGGGCCTTTATATTGGCCAATGTCCAAACTCTGCCGGATTCTAAACAAAATCAATAGGTTTCGTTTTGAGTTGGTAAACAAATTTTTCAATACAATCTCTTTACGTTTGGGAAGTCTAGCGCCCATAAAACCCCATCTTGGGGGGCCTTATTTCAAACATGGATCGATTTAAAAAAAAAAAAAACTAAAGGCTATGTTCTTGGACTTATATGAGTCAGTGTACCAAATTTCATAAATATGTATTTATATTTGTGAGCAGTAGCATGCAATAGAGCAAACTTTTAGAGGGACCTTTATGTTGCCACTAGGTCCAAACATCGAACGATTCTAACCAATATTAGTAATTTTTGTTTTTGGGTTTATATCTGTCACTGTAACAAATTTCATTTAAATATATTTATATCTTTGCAATCTGTAGCTAGCTTTAGGTCTAATTTTGGGGGGCCCTTACATGGACCTAAGGTCAAACAAATACTTATTCTGGCCGAAATATATAGGCTTTGTCCTTAAACTCACTAGGTCTAACCATGGACCGATTCTAATCAAAATAAATAGGTGCATCCTTAAGCGAACAAGAATACATGATCAGACAGACAGACAGCCAGACAGACGGCCGAGTAGACGCACATTGCAAAACAAAATCAAAAATTGATTCTAAGTCGATTGGTATACTTAAAGTTGGATCTACCAAGAAAGGTTTGCGGAGTAGTTTCACTTCTATTTTTGGAAAATTTTGATATCTTGTAGAGCAAATAAAATTATTGAACTAATACTTTTTATATTGGCCCAATGTAATGTTAAGTGGGTTAAATGGGCGTGAAAAAGGGGCTTTTTAAACACTTTCTTTTTAAGTCAAAAATATCATACGAGGGCGGATCAATAAGTCCGTGACTTTTCGAACTTCCCTCGTAGTTATATGAAATGCAACACTGCTCCCATAAATTACAACCTTTTAATACTGTCAAATTTTAAGCAAGTTCCGTCATTTACTTTGCGTATAACAGCTGTTCAAAACATACAACCTCGTGGATTCTTTTTAAAATGGGGAAAAAGTGAATTTCGAGTGCTCATGAAACATTATTTTTTGCGAAAAAAAATCGTCATTCAAACCAAGGAAAAGCTTGATAAATACTATGTGGGGGACTCTCCACCATCGATTTCAATGGTAAAAAAGTGGTTAACTGACTTTCGTTGTGGTCGCACAAGTACAAATGACGCTGAACGTTCTGGACGCCCAGTTGAGGTCTCTACACCCAAAACAGTTAAACAAATTTCCGATATGGTGTTGGCCGATCGGAGATTGAATATGCGATAGATTGTGGAAGACAGGCATCTCACATGGCTCAGTGGTTTCAATTTTGAACGATCACTTGGGTATGAGAAAGCTTTCCACAAGATGGCTGCCGCGTTTGCTCACAATCGATTACCAACGGAATCATGTGACAGCTTAGTTTCCAGGGCAAAAATCCATGAAGTAGACTACGAATTGCCCCCTCATTCGCCTTATTCTCCGGATTTGGCCCCCAGTTTATATTTCCTATTTCCAAACCTAAAGAAATGGTTCGGTGGAAAGAGATTTAGCTCCAACGATGAAATTATTGATCAAACAAATGCCTATTTTATGGAACTCGAAAAATCCTGATGGTTAAACGCAAAGTAAATGACGGAACAGGTGGTACTTGATGGGAGCAGTGTTGCATTTCATATAACTGATCCGCTTTCATATCATTATTAAATTTTCTATATTGTAGCATACTTTTAAGCTGCATATCAAATAAATATTAATTAAAAATAACAATTTTTGTTTAAAAAAAAACACCTTAAACAACAACAACAATGAAAACCGTAGTTTTAGTTATTCGCCAATAACTAAATTTTAAACGCAATATTTTATAATAAAAATAAACATTTTTACTGGAATATTTTTTTTTTTTAATTTTTTTTTATGTAATTTTGATATATGCTTTTAAAGTTTGATATTCTAGAATTTTATTTTTTTTATTTTTTTAAAAAAAAAATATTGCATATTTTTACATTGTATATACAATTTTTAATGTCTACATATTTTTTTCCTGTCATATTTCGGTTTGTTTGTTTTTATATGCAAAACATACACACACACAAAATCCCTTAAATACTAAAAAACATTTATGGCATTTTGTTGGTTTTTTTTTTTAAAAGAATTATAAAACATGTTGTGTAACTAGAAAAAAAATAAAATGGTAATATGTATAATTGTATGAAAAGGATAGAGTGAAAAAAAAATAATATACATAAACTATTTATTACAGACATAGCAGACATACATAAATGCAAATATATAAAAAAAAATAACGCATATTTTTCTGGTATGCAGTAATATTTTTATATATACTGTTTTGTTTGTAAGCAGCCAACAAAAAGAAATGAGGCAAAATACAATAACAAAAAAAAAAAAAAAACTAAAGCATACTTTTCAAAGCCAAAAATGCGTTAAATATATAAAGCATATTTTTAGGGTAATTTACAAAGGAAAGTATACCGATTATTAGCATAGAAAGAATTTTAGAATAGAAATATCTAAAAAAAAATGGAGTAAATTTTGATGGCATTGCAATATTCATTAAAAATTTAATTAAAAAAAAAATTTCCCTGGAATCAAATTTATATTTTATATGGGAAATGATAACAAATGTGTCAGTTGAAGTACCAGTTAGTAGCTGACGGGAAATTGTAAAATTTTGCTAGCTATTAACAAAATTTATATGGAAGACATTAACATTAATGTGTTAGTTAATACAACTAATGGGGTCTTGTAAAACTTGCAATTAAATAAACTCGTTTGAAAGAAAAAAAAAATATATATTTTATTTCACATATCAGCCTTAAGCTATACTACATATATAAAAGATAAAAATATACATTATAATAATAACAAATTAGGCAGAAAATTTGTTGAATACTAACAATTTATTATATACATACAGGTTGGTTGAAAAGTTCCTGCGCTCGAAATGAAAGAATATTGTTTTTGTTACGAAATATATTTTTTTATTCAATATAATCTCCTAGAAGCTCAATACACTTGTTCCAATGATCTTCCAATAATTTTATCCCATCCTTATAATGGTTTTCCGGAAGCTCTGCAAAATAACTGTCTACGGCTGCTATGGCCTCTTCATTCGATGAAAAATGCTTTCCACGAAGGAATCGTTTGAGATTTCTGAAGAGATAGTAGTCACTGGGAGCCAAATCTGATGAATACCGTGGATTTTTAAGCAATTCGTACTTAAATTCTTTGAATTTAGCCATCGTCAAAACACTTTTGTGAGCAGGTGCATTGTCTTGATGAAAAATGATTTTTTTCTTCTTTAAACCAGGTCTTTTCTAACGAATTTTTTCATCCAGTTGATCCAAAGGCTGCAATAATATTCAGAGTTGATTGTTTTACCTTTCTGAAGATAATCAATCAACAAAATTCCTTTTGCATCCCAAAAAACTGATGCCATAACCTTCTTTGCTGATCGTTGTGACTTCACCTGCTTTGGAGCTGTACAACCAGCTTCAGTCCACTGTAAACGTTCTTGTTTCAATTTAGGATCATGGTGGTAGATCCAAGTCTCATCCATAGTTATAAAACGACGCAAGAAGTCGGTTTTATTCGGTAAAACGTTCCAAATTACGCTGAGAAATTTGTTTTCGATCTAGTTTTTGTTGAATTGTTAATGTGTGCGGCACTAACTTTACAAACAGTTTTTTCATACGTAATTCTTCATGTCAAATATGGAGTACTCATTCGTCTGAGATGCCTATGGCATTAGCAATTTCACGCTTAGTCAAACTTGGATCTTCACTAACCATATTATGTGCCTGCTCAATGATTTCTGCTGTGGTTGCAGTTTTTGGTCGTCCTTCGCGTGGATCGTCTTCAAGGCTGGTACCACCACGTTTAAATTTACCAGCCCAAAATTCAACGGTGCGTTTTGAAGCTGAGGACTCCTTATACACTTCTAACAATTGTTCATAAATTTCCTTTGCTTTTAAACCCATCAAAACAAAGAACCTAATGACTGCCCGATATCCAATTTTTTCCATATTAAAAAAAATCAATGACACGTCGTCAACTTCAAATGGCTTGTAAACAAAGAAAGAATTGACAGAATGACTTGCAACTTTGCATGTGTTCTCAGGACAGTTATACCAACTTGAGCTAAAAAACAGTTGGAGCTAGCAGTGCCATCTCTTGGTGAGCGCAGGAACTTTTCAACCAACCTGTATTTATTATTAATGCCTGAAAAAAAAACATCTAATTTGTTCTTCTTCATTTCTTTTTCTTTACAGATGACCGCATAGTCTACATTGAAATAGATATAAGAATGACCTAGACAAAATTACAATTTGGAAAAATCAAGTAAAACAAACATTACAATTATATGACATTGACAGAATAATAGAAAAATAAGTAAAGAAAACTAAATCGAAACACTAGTTAACAAATTTGTAAAAATTTTGTTCGACTATTTTTTTGTTATTGATTTGGGTCTCCTGAATCAGAAAATCGCATTTAAAAATTTTGTTTCTGAAGTAGTTTTTGAAAAATTTTTTGTTTTTATATATTAATTTTTGAGTACACGCAAAGAAAAAACATGATTGCAATATGATCACTGCTACTATAGTGTGCTTGCTGCAATCAGGTATGGTTGTCAGAGCCAAGTTATTGGGTTTCTAACTATCAACATGGTGGCTACCATCATTATTTAGTAAATATTTTACTATTTTATGATTGGCACCTTCTATTTTATAACATGATTGGCTGTAACCATACTGTGGTAACAAAAATTCTGACTATGAAAAAAATATGATAATTATGCAACGATAAAATGCTGGCAACAATCAATAAATAATAATAAATAATTATACCTCAAATAAAACATGACTTTAACATTTACAGTCATAATGTTATCTTGTTTTCATAAAAACCAAAAGTTTATCAGTTCAGTCAGTTTGGTTTTACTACAAAATGTCTTAAAAAAATAATCATATATTGTTTACTAAAACTAAACAAATTTTAGATGGGTAGAAAATACCTTTCACGTGCCATTAAAACATTTCATCAATTGACCCATTAAGATCCGGTTTATTTTTTTTTTTAGCTTTGGAAAATTCTTTTTAAAAGGGCTTTTCGAAAATTCCTTATACATATAATATTATTTTCACCAATCAATTCATTGTCAAATAGTTTTTATTGAAGGATTTTATATTTTTTAATTCATTTCAATAACAAACAATTAGATTTTTTTTTTATTTAAATAATTTTATTAATTCATTTCTTGTAAAAAGTTCTCTGTAGAACCCATGATTTTTTTTTTTTTTTGTTTTGTACGAAAAGGTTTCTTACACAACATAACATATATTTATTAATTTATCTGATAAAAACATTTTTAGATTCTATGGACTTTTCATTAAACTAAAATTCTCAGATTCTCCAAACTGTTTCTTAGAAAGAAAAATTCAAAGATTCTGTAGACTTTTCATCATGAAAAATACTTAAATTCTAAGGACTTTTTCTAGATTCTTAGATTCTAAAGACTTTTTCTTAATGAAAAATGTCTAAAAACTTTCTATAAAAATCTTAAAAATGTCTTACAAAAAAAGTTTTAAGTATTTTTCTTAAAAAAAGTCCACAGAATCAAAGTTTTCTTGAAACAAAAGTTTTTAGAATCTATGTTTTTTCCTTAACAATATTTCTTCAAAAAGTCCTTAATATCAATTTTTTTTTAGAAAAAACATTTCTAAAGGAAATATTCTTAAATTTAAAGAGTTTTTTTATTGTTTCTAAGAACTTTTCCTATAAGAAATTTTCTTAGACTATGGATCATATAATGATAATCCAAGAATCATAATATAGTTATGAGGGACCATAATATAGTAAAATTTTGAGCATACTATGATTACGTGTGATCATATTATGATAAATTCAATATAACATGTTTATTTAGGACCATAATATTGTAATTTTCGAATCATAATATAACTGTAGGGACTATTTTATGGTAAAAATATGTTTGTTTTATTATCATAATATGATAACCATATTATAGTTCGACTATTGTTGGTGCAACTATAAACCGATATATGATGCTCTTCGAATATGATTGCCCCAACCATGTTTTTTTCTTTGCGTGTAATTTTACTATTTTGACTATATCTCAAACTAGGACCAAGCTATTTTAATCAATCAAATTACAAAAGAATTGTCACTTGATGATCAACATTTTTCTAGAGTACGGATTTTAAATTGGGTCAGTAGTTTTGGACCTATGGCTCAAAATTTTACAGATTTTTTTGGCAAAAACCGAAATCTGAAAATTTCCAAAAAAAATAAAAATTGTATTAATCTTGAAAGGAAAAATATAAAATAATTTTTTTTCTTAAATGTAGTACTTCTATATAAAAAATAAGTCATTTTCAAAGAACATCTAAGGGTAAATACCAAAGCTATGACCATTTATGTAAAAGTACCTAATTTGAGATTTGAGTATTAAAAAATAAAATTAACTTTTTATTTATCAATATTGTTTATTGATTTTCTTTAAATTTATATAAATTTTTGTATTAAAAATAGTTGTTGGACCTTCTTTTACGTTTGTTTTCCCATCATTCTCTCATCTCAATATCCCTGATATCGCCTCTCGATGGATTTCGAACGGAACGATGAGCACGGAGGCTCATCACTTACATCACCGAGATTCTCTGGGAAAAAGCTCAAGTACGAATGTAAAAGATGAATCTTAAGTGACATATTAACACCTGTTGAAAAAGTAAAAGAGACAAATTAGCAAATAATATTTGTTAAATTAGAAAAAAGTATTTTATACCCATTTTTTCATAATTCTTAATCAAATCTTCAACAATGGTCTTGTACTCCAAGTTTTTGTTGTTTCCCAGTAAATCAGAAACCATCAATTTAAATGATTTCCAAGCTAAAGTCTCATGTGGGGACAAATATTTCTCGAATTTTGAATATTTTATAAGTTTTTTTTTTATTTGTGGACCATTAAAATTTCCTTTCTTGATTTTTGCAAAAGAAATACTTTTAAAGATTTTACTCAAAAAGGCGAAAGCTTGGCCTTCCTTATTCAATGCTTTGACGAAGTTTTTTAAGAGTCCAAGTTTTATATGTGGAAGCATAATGTTTTCTTAACTAATAAAATGCACATACTTTATGTTTTTTTTTTGGATCAATGTAATGGCTAATCTTTCCGGCCAATGTTTTCTCTTATAATAAAAATCACGAGCTCGACTGTCCCAGAAGCAAATAAAACAACAATATTTTGTTTATTCACGTTGCATTTCACATAGCATGCCCACCACTTTTAAATCGCAACAAACTTTCTAATTGTAATCTTCATAGGAGCGCCCCGGTAGGCTAGTTGGTAGCGTGCTAGCTTATCAGTGCGGGGGTCGTGGGTTCGATTCTCACGAGAGGCTCTTTTCTGTTTTCGCTACAACGAGCCGATGGCCTTTGTTGCTAGTGCTCGGTTAGGGTATTAACATATAATTTGTAATTGAAGCACCCAGTGCAACAACAAGATAACTCCACTTTTTAAAATGTTGAGAAAATCAAAAAAAACTTTCTCAAAAATAAGAAACCAAAAGAATTGCTAAATATTATTTAATTTTGAAAAGAAATAATCAAAACAAATTTGTTTAATTCAAAAACATATTACAAAGTTTTATTTTAAATAAAAAAAAAATAATTTTGCTTTTGGACTTGTCCTGTTTTTGCACCGATATTGGTAAAAATTAAAGGGGTCCTTCGTTGTCATCTTCATAGTCAGTGTTTTCAGCTTCTTGAATAGACTGCTGCGAGATTAAATTATCATAAAAATGTATATCCGATGGAGGAACATACTTTTGTGCCAAGCTCATAACATCGTCATATTTTTTCGGGTTGAGGGCTAGATTAGTTGTGTATAAAAGTTTTGGCTCCAAGGGGTTATCCTGGAAGTTTGTTTTCATTGCTTTCATTGCTATATCGAATTTTGTTAATGGCCCATGGTGATTACAAGAAGCTGAAATACTTGCGACATTTTCCTCTTTTTTGTAGCAAAATCTTCGATATTTTGAAATGGTCCATTTAATATGATCTTTGTTCGTGACTGTTTTTTTTTGTAAAACGGAGCCAAACTCGTTTTAAAATCAAATATCTTCGCATTGCTCACTGATATAACTTTAAATTTTTTGGAAGACTTTTCCACTAAATTCTGCCAGTCTTTTGGCAGGTAAAGGCGTTCTACTCGACGTTTCTGTTTCTCTATAACGCCAAAAGAGCGATCGCAGGGCAAAAAACTGTGTCCTGGTTCTGGCAAGTGATGTTCAATAAGGCTTATATTTTTGTGTTTTACAAGAGTGTTGTTTTTATTTTGAGCACCGCAATTATCGGAAAATAAATATAATTTTCTCACAGTTTCACTCATAATGTGTTCAATAAAATGATGCAAAAAGCTGATTACTTCATTTGGACCTTTTTTCCCGATTGTCTCATCATACATGAACATGTAGCTTTTTTTGGTACTGCATTGATAAATACAAAAATTAAACACCCATAACTGCCTTTTATAAAAGACATCACCCGATGGTATTAGCGGAAGTGGCAAATTTTGTTGGAAATCAAAAGTAAGGCACTCAACTGCCGGGTCTTGTAAGCAGCTTTTTTCGCGTAGATCATCATAAAACGCCTTAACCTTCTTTTCGTGAAGATCTTTCGCAACTTTGAGTGCACGTCTTTCTTCCTCAGAATCAGCTGCAGCTATTTTGTTTCCATGGCTATCACACGTCTGGCAAGTGTCTGATCTAGGTGCTCCAAAATAAAGCTTAAAATTTTTCGCAAAGTATTCCCTATAAAAATCGTATGTAACTGTTGGCTTTGGGTTACCATTTTCTTCAGCCATCAATGCAAAAGCGCTTGGCTCAAACTTTTCTAAGTAATGAGTATACATTTTCCTTACATTTAAATCGGAACTTAAGAACTCCGATTCTTTATTTTGGCTGTAGTGAGAAGATCTTTTTGGGAAACTTTTAATATGGCTGTCAATATTTTGAACAACATCTTCTGGAATCTTATTTACTCTGTTTGCGTGACGACCTCTCATGTCAGAGGGCGCAGTTACTTTTTCCAGCAAAAATCTTGAGAGTCTTTCGATGCGACTTTTATGGACTCCATGAACTGAACAAAATTCTCTTTTACATACCTCTATTTCATGTTTAATGCTACGTATAAAATATTTATTTTGGAATTTTCTCACTTCATTCCCACTCGCAGATCGACGCCTCTTAACTGCATTTTGCCTTATTAATCCACACAAATATGCATCTTGCTTTTCTTTATTTCCCAGCTTATTAAATTCTTGAAAAACTTTGGCATTATGATTCTGACGTCCAGAATCAAAACATTTTTTTTTTGCAACTGCAAGGCTGGCCCATTGTTTTGCTGCAACGCTATTACCCTTACAGTTTGTATACTTTTTGCCTTCTGCTCTCTTCCTTTTAACTACGTTCCTTTTCCACGCCTTCTGATTGCGCACACGCTTTTTTCCTAAAGCCATACAAACAATAACATTAACTGAAAACTTAAACATTTTAATGAATTTGTTACCTTTTTGAACAGGTAAAGTATCAACACTACTCGATGTCTCCTCATCATCAGATCCATTTTTATATTCGGAGCCCGATATGGAAAAATCTGATTCACTTTCAGTCATTGTTTTAAATTTATTATTAACACATGTATACTTGCTCCGTATCCTACCACCAAGAACCAACTGACACATTTTTTTTTAGAACGACGACATACAGTACAAAAGAAAAAACAGAGAGCGTAAAAAAGAGACGCGGCCGCTAAACACACACAACATACTCAACATACTGTAATCATTTTTCGCACACACACAGCACGAACGTAAATAAAAATAAAAACAGAACAGAACATGTTTTGAAAAATTTGTGTTTTTTGATTGCCGGCAACTAAAAGTTGACATGTGGCTTAAGGCTTATTGCTTGAAAAGCGGTGCAAAAACAAGACAACTCCAGGTGATGTCGTGTTCTTGCTCCGTTTTGAAAACAAAACTTCAAAGTTTCAGAGTTTCCGTATCCTAGAGTCAAGTTAGATGTGTTTTTTGTGCACCGAACGACGCAGATTTTTTTTGGGTTTTTTCTGCATTAAAAAAGCTATTTCGCAAAAAAGTGGAGTTATCCGGTTGTTGCATTGGGTGCTTCAATTATATGATTAATAAATAAAAATAAATAAATAATCTTCATAGAGTTAATAGATTTTAGCAATTTAACTATTGTTTCGTACGATTCTTTGGTGTTTACAGCATGTGCAATGGGTATAGATGGTTTTTTGTTTCCGTTATGTTAAGGAACTGCTTTGAAACATTCTTAACTACAATCAACAAATAGTCGCCATTCAATTGCATTGTAAGGCTATCGAAGCTCCAAATTGGGAATGTCCCTGCAGAATCATATCTCATCTTTGGTTAAATAATACCTCGCGTAAGGAGGAGAATCGCGGATTCTGTAGTATGTTACTTTTACATTTGAATCCAAAAAGTTGTATTGTTGTAAACGAGATGCAAGTACTTCTGTTTTTTTTTTTTTTTTTTTTTTGTGAGCTCCAAGTCTCTGACCACATCATTTAATTGAGCCTTTAGGTGAGTTTTAATTTAGTTAGTTGATTTTGGATATTTAGGAATACATCCGAATGAGGAACTACATTAGGATAAAACCACCATTTTTTTTGGCTCAAAATCCAGAACTCTTACATTGACAAAAATAGCAATCGTCGATATGATTAGACGGTTCTCTCCAAATAATTGGTATTCCGAACTTCATGCATCGGCTAATAAAAACAAATTTTAACACATGAGCTATTTCGGCTTTAGGAGGGCCTAAATACATAACAAAAAAATATTCGCATGCTTGTCGCATTTTGGCTGTAAACAAGTGTAATTAAATGAAGCGAACAAAAGAAAACCTAGGAAAATATATATTAAAAAAAAAGTATCAAAAATTGAGTCGAGTTGAATAAAAAAAAAAAAGTGTACCTTAAAAGTATGCTAAGAATATAATATGCACATGGCAAAAAGTATGCTAAGGAAAACACGATTTTCTGTATGCTAAGGCGAAAAAAATGGTAAACATTTTAAGCCTTGTAGTATGCTAAGAAAATAAACCTTTCTAAAGGTTTTTGTATTCTATTTACAACTATTTGTTTATTATAAACAATATACAAATACTTGATTACAATAACAGGGTTATAAAAAAATAATATTTTTGTTGTATATGTACACTCAAAAAAAAAAGCAACTAGAATTAAAAAAAATTAACTTATTTAGAGAAAAAATTGAAATGAAAACGGCGCCAAAGATACTTTTTACCAATATTTAATACAATTTTCCTTGAAATTAAGAAACAAATTTTACTTAAAATTTGACCAAAATTTCTAAATTATAGAAAAATTTTACTACTGAGAAGTAAATTTTTATTAGAAAACAGTAAAATTTTCTCCTAATTAGTTCATACATCATCTAAAATTGTACTGTTAGTTAGGAAATATTTCCTTGGTTTTAAGAAAAATTTTTGTTTTATTTAAATTCATTAGATAATTTTTTTTTACTAAGAACAAGGACTTAACTCCCTAAAAATAAGAAACTATTTTTTAACAACAAGTTAAATAGCACTTCTTTTAAGTGAAAATTATCCTTATCCTGCTTCTATGGTAAAGGTTCTTTATACTCATTGAGTCAGAATTTTCAAACTTACGGAGCTTTTTGCATTACATTTTTGTCTTAATATTAAATTGAATTATACTAAATTCATGTATTTAAAATATAAATTAAATTTCATTAGCAAAAAGGTAAACAAATTAAAAAAATGTACTGCAGGATATCCTGAAACGTAATAAATTGTGACAAAGTCAGATCCTTTTCGTATTTAATTAAGAGAACTACAAAAAGAGACGCCCTACTTGACACATGGTATCTATGGCTAAGGAACACTGGGGATCCTTTGTCTTCTTAAATTAACTAATTTAAGGAAATTGTTGCAAAAATACAAAATATCACAGTTACATTTCTTGTTATTATTAGAAAATGGAAAAGTCATAAGTTTATTTTATGGGATTTTTAGCTTAAACTTTATTTGACATATACAAATTTTAACTTTTTTATTATTAAGTGAAAAAAATAGTTCGATAAATATAAAGTTTAACAAGAAAAAAAAGGCTAAATTCGGCCGTGCCGAATCTTTGAATACCCTCCACCAATATCCTAAATCCATGCCTAGGTCGCATGGCCCTGTATTTGGCTTTCAGTTGTCTTAGTAACCACTGATATGAGATTTAATACATATTTAAGCTGTCACTAGCAGACTTATTTCAAAATACTAAAGTCAATTTTTGAAATGTTCGACGTGATAAAAGCATTTGTTTCACATTTTCTGTAAAAAACAAATTTTCATCGATCAAAATGGTATTTTTTCGTTAAATTTGTATAATTTTGAAGTATTGAGGCATTGGAAAATCCATATTTATGTTAATTCTTTCTTTCAAAAAAATAAATACACATACGAAAAATTGCAATACTGTGCTCTTGAACATCTAAATGAATATTGATTTAGAAAACATATATTTTGCATAGCTTTTGGCAAACATTTTTTTATGTTACGAAATAGAAAATCAATAATACCCTGTTGTGTATTGTAGCAGAATATGCCTAACAGATGCGCCACCTATTGGGAAATAGTTTCAACTAATGTTCTTTCTTTAACAAATTAATGTCTTTGATTTATGTAACAGAACTTTTGTTATTTAGTTTTAGTAATGTTATTTACAGAGGTCTGCTCTGTTGGCGACTTTAACATTTTTACTTACTTAACAGAAAAAAAAATAGATACAGAAAAATTGTACCAATTTGTATGGAAAATTTAGAGGTATCTTCACATTTTCACTCATAACTTTTGAACCGCTTTTAAATACCAAACTGCTCGGGAGGATGTTCAATAATCTGGGTAAAAATAGGCACCCCCGCTTGCGTCTTCGTGTCGTGATCGTGATTTCAACAGACAGACAGACAGACAGACGGACAGACGGACAGACAGACGGACATCGTTAAATCGACTTAAAATTGCATAAGAATCACGAATATATATACTTTATGGGGTCTTAAACATATATTTCGACATATTACAAACGGAATGACAAACTGATATATACCCTTACCATATATGGTGGAGGGTATAATAAGCGCTACGACAATTATAGTAAAGCCATTATGCCGTAATGTATAAAATGTGCCTGCGATATTTTGTATTGTAGTCAACAAACAAATTTATAACATAAAAGCCCAAACTCGAAATATATTACACTTTTGCTAACAAAATTTTAAAAAATATTTTAAGCTATTTAGAGTTTAATGTTAAAGACTGTTAAGATAAGAGATGGGCACGTGAGAGATTTTTGACTCACGGTCACGCGTGATCACGAACCAACAATTACAATCATGCACGATAGTTTTTTTTTTAATGGTTACTTTAATTTCTTTTATTTAATAATATTTTTTCTTGAAAAATAAAAATAAGGAAAACTGACTGTTTTTTTTGGAATAGAATACTGAAAATAATTTAAACGTTTTCCAACAAAAAATATCCTTTATTATTTTTTAAAAATTAGAAAACTTTTATTCGAAAAAAAGAATATTTTATTAAAATTTATCTGAACTAAGTTGCATGAAAATTTTCCTTAGAAATAGTTCATCAGTTTCTAAAATCAAGTAAATTTTTATTATTACATGGGAAGAAATTTATTACTTTTTGTTTTTAATTGCCTGAACTAATTTTTAGAAAATAATTCTTCAAAATTAGAAAGTGGTAGACTTAAAAACTGAATTTAGAAATGGCTTTCTAAAATTTAGTTAATTATACTACTCGCGAACAAAAAATGAACACACATTAAGTTCAAGTACTTTCTCAATTTAAGTTAGACACATTTTTTGAACTAAACTTAATTTTATTACATTTGAGTATGCAAATTTCCTTAAACTAAGATGATTTTTCTTAAAATTAGTAAATTATGTTTTATATGACTTGTTTTTTTTTTCCTAAAATCAAGAAATATTACTTAAGAAAAATATGAACTATTTCTGAGTATATAAACTATTTCGTTTTTTCTCAAACTTAGGAATTTTAATTCTTTTTAAGAAAATTTTTCTAAGTTTTAATAAAATCTTACTTAAATTGAGGACAATTTATAAACTATTTTGAAGGAAATTTTTGATTACATTTTAGTTCATGTCTTTTTTTTTTTGAGTGTATAAGGGGCTAGGAAAATAAAATTTTGCTAGGCCTTCAGACGCATTAAAAATGTGTGTTTATTATAAATCTTTTAATTTAAGTTTTTAATTTTTTTTTTATTTAATTTAGTTATTTTACAAAAACAACAAAAAAAAATATTCATAAATTTACAACAATAAAAAAATTTAAGTTTATCAATATTAGTCTAAATACAAATATTCAAAAAACTTGCTACTCTTAAAGTAATTATTATACAAATCTAAAAATTGATTTCAATATTCACTATTTTGTAGCATAGCCTTTATTTTTTTTATTACCTCCGAACATCTTTTAAGCATTGAGGATATGAGCTTTTTAATATAATCTTCGGGAATTTTATTCCAAATTTATCACTATTTCGGGATACTTTATTGCAAATATTCCGTTTTGTAATCATTCACATGTTCTCAATCGGGTTGAGATCGGGAGATTGTGGCGGTCACGACATGACCTTAATATTATTTTCCTCCAACCATACTTTTACAACCCCTGCCGTATGTTTAGGGTCGTTATCGTGCTGGAATGTCCATGAAAGTGGCATTTTCCATTCAGCATATGGAAGCATAACTGAGCTTAAAAGGTCTCTATATAATGAGGCCGTCATTGTATTAGTAATCCGGTGAATTGGCCCAATCACATTTCCCAAAAAACACCACCACACTATAATGTTTCCACCTCTGTGCTTCACTGTGGCGGTTGTGTATCTGGGATTAAACTTTTCGCCTCGTGGACGTCAAATGTAGGCTCTTCCGTCTAAATCCCGGTCCATAGTACGTTCTTCCATTGCTGTTGAGTCCAATTTAAATGGGTGCGGGCAAAGTTTTCCGACACTAAGGGTTTTTTTGTGCATCTAAAACCACTAAGACCATATTCTGGGGCTCTTCTTTTAATGGTGGAAAGACTGGCATCTATGGAAAGTTAAGTTTTAACTTCTCTAGGAACTGCTTTAGGGTATTTCGTGAAAAAATTCTTAATTTTTCTGTCTTCTCTTACAATAGCAGTACGGGGTCTTCCGCCTTTGTGAGTTGCATGGCTGTTACCACTATTAACAATGCGGCAAATTGTTGTTTATGGAAGGGAATATTTTAAGGAAATGTTTTTTTGAGAAAGTCCATTTGATAAAGTCATTTAAAACTTTGACTTTAAAATCTGAATTGTATTTGTTTCCTGCCATTTTTCACAAAAGTAATTCTTACAATGTTAATGCTTCCAATATCTTAATAAAACTCTTAAAGCAAAATAATTATGATGAGTGTTTTTAATAAAATGCAACAATCTAAATCACGAATTAACATAAAAGGAATACGATTATCGTTATTTTCTAGCATTTGTTAGTGTTAATAGTACACGCTGAAAAAAACGCCGTGCTGGAAATATAATATGCTGGTAATATACATATATTTGGTAGCACTGTAAGTTATATTTGCCGCATTCATAAACCAATTTGCTTGCATGCAAATATAATATGTTTGCTTGTAAATATATATATGTTTGGATCATCTGAAATGCATCCACCGGCAATCATATATATGTTTGCCTGCAAATAAATATATGTTTATCATTATTATGTTTGCATCCCACAAGTATAATACTGATCAAATTAGAATTGCAAATATATGTTTAGTTAGGTGGAAAATTACAAATATTACAATAAAGGGTGGTTAAATTTTAAGGGCCGATGTTGATTTTGAATAAAACACAAATTATTTAGGAAATTATTGTCATTTCTTTTTATTGTGATAATATGGTATGGTTCAATTATGTATGGAACAAAATATCGGCCAAATGGCCGCCGCGACCTCGGCGGCACTCCTCCATTCGATGGTCCAAATTTTCGATGACGCTGAGGCATTATTGAGGTTCTATGCCGTTAATGTACCGAATTATCTCATCCTTTAGCTCTTGAATTGTTGCTGGCTTATTGACTTACACCTTTTCTTTCAAATAACCCCAAAGAAAGAAGTCCAACGGTGTCAAATAACATGATCTTGGCGGCCAATTGACATTGCCACCACGTGAGATAATATGGCCATTGAATTTGTCGCGCAAAAGAGCCATTGTTTCGTTAGCTGTGTGACAAGTGGCACCGTCCTGTTGAAACCACATATCGTCCAGGGTCATATCCTCAATTCCTGGCCACAATAAGTTCGTTAGCATCTCGCAATAGCGAACAACATTCACGGTAAATGCTTGGCCGACCTCATGACACACTATCGCGAACAACAGCAATGTTTTCCCCGGACGAACTGGGCGAACATGCACAGTAGACCGTACCTCAAAAAAAAAGTTCACCGTACACCCTCAAATATAAAGTATTTTAACAAGAAAATTTCGAAAATGTTTTTTTTTTTTTTTTTTGGCCGAACGTAGGGGTCGCCATTTTTCAATCAATTTTTGGTGTATTTGACCTATCAAAAACTCCTACGCGCATCCATAGATAATTTAGTTTTCCATATGCATTATAAATTTCAGAGAAATCCACCAAAAATTGATTAAGTAATGCTGCGTGCCGTGGACCTCTATTGTAAATATACTATCATTTTGTAAAACTTTGTGTAAAACAAATATTTTTTTGTACTCCTTCATAAATCATACAGAAAATGAAAAAAAAGGAAGTTTTTATATATAGGCTTTTTACGTAGGTGTTACCCCTTAAGTGGTATAAAAGGGTGCTTGAGGTCAATGATTTTTGATGTAACAAATTGGTATCATTGCGTCAAAAACATTGATATATAACCCTTTAAGATCCGACTGTAAATACAGAAGATATGACAAAAAAATTAAAAATGCCCTACATTCGGCAACAAAAAAAATTAAAAAAAAATAAAATAATAGTTCCGCTGGAATTATTGGAATACTTTCCTAGCAAAAGTTTATTGCTTTTTTGCGAGCTTTCATTTTAAAATATTAGGGTAGTACATTAAGGTGGTAGCAACTGAGATCTGGTGGGTTAATACTAGATCGGGTTACTTGAGGTCAATGGCTCCTTCGAGGAAAACATCGGTCTCCGCGAGACAAAAAACATTGATATACAACACTTTAAGATCCGACGGTAAATGGCGAAGATATAAAGAAAAATATAAAATGGCGACCCCTACGTTCGGCCAAAAAAAAAAAAACATTTTCGAAATTTTCTTGTTAAAATACTTTATATTTGAGGGTGTACGGTGAACTTTTTTTTTTTGCCTATAAGGTGGTACGGTCTAATGCACAGGTGTTTTCACAGACCCGATTTGCTGAAATTCGCCCACAATTCTCCCGACTGTGGACACATTTGATCGATTATGCTGACCAAAAAAAAAATCACGAAGTGGTACGAAATGCATTTTGATTTGAACGCCCATTTTCATAATAAGGCTGAATAACTTTAACGCGTTGCTCGATTGTGTATCTTTCCATGGTTCAAATTGAGTTAGTTCGAAATTGAGAAATGTCAAATGAAATGCAGAAAAAAACTTGACGTTTAGGTGTGGTTCACATTCGACATCGACCCTTAAAATTTAACCACCCTTTATAAAAACCATAAATATAAAATACTTGGAAATCTACTTCAAATATACATATGGTAGTTTCTAAACAAATATATATTTGCTTGTAAACATATTCAAAAATGTATTTTTTCTGCGTGTATAGTTAAGAGTAAGAGTAATAAGTATTTCAAACGTTTTGAACAGCTGCATTTTGAATACATCTCTTAAAATTAATTTTTTGTTATTTTACTTTAACGGAATATGTTTATTTTTTTTTATATATTTTTAACAAAAACAATGTATGACGGACACGAAGAAAAATAAATTTGTGAAAAATAAATGCGATTTGGAGCAAATTAATCAATGAAAATGTTAAAATGCGATCTAAGTTTCAAATGTTTTGACCAATACTGTATATATGAACATACATGATCATACATGGGCTGGTATATGAATATACATGGACATATATGAGCATACACGTCCATGCATAGTTCAATATACGACCATACATGATTTCATATATTTCCATATAGATGGTCATATATGACTATACATTATTCATATATGTGAATGCATGATCATATATGAAAATATTCGGTCATATGCTCCCATCTGTGATCATATATGTACATGTATGATCATATATAATGATATATTTCCATGTATGATATTGTGTGTTCATATATATTTCGATTTTGTCACCGAACTGTAATTTTAAGGTTAGTTTAGTGACCTATTCAATGTTCGTTCTGAATTAAGTATTGGAAATGGCTTTTAAACTTGGAGCCCCTTTTATTTGTTGACATAAAATTCAACCTTCTTTTTGCATTACTTTACCAATGTCGACATTAAAAGAAAATCTCCTTTGAATTTGTTGTGTATTAATAGAATATATTTAAAAATACCCCAATTATTTATTTTTTTGCCCAAAGTAAAATTAAACAAAAACTTATGTACCTGTCTATTATGTCTGATAATAAATTAACTTACCTTATAGAGTCCATGAAATTTCTATTTCTATTTCTATTTCTATTTCAATTTTTTTTTTTTTTTTCCCCTTTTTATTTTTGACCAAACAGAATATTATTAACGAACCTATAAACTTACCAATAACATTATGTAATAAAGAAACATAAAGAACACATTCTCATACTTATAATGAAGATAATGTTGTTAAGCAATAAACTTGGGTAAATTGTATAGCCTACATATAGGCTTAACATATACCTACATACATATCAGCAAAGCAATACGAAGTATGCTTTAATAGAAATTGCCTGTAGCTAGTAAATGTCTAAAAAGGTTTTTCATGCATATACATAAAATACTACAACAACTACTACTACTACAAACTCATTCTTGTTGTGATTTTAATGGTCATGTTAAAGAATTTTTGATTTCTCATTTAATCAAACTTCAACTGTTCAATATTGTTTTAAGCAAATTTTCTGGAAAATCCAATAAGGAAAATACTCAAGTCTTATTATTGCTGAAATTTTTTGTTTGTTAATGAAATTTTAATCATATACTTTAGGAGAAAGTTAAAACAGAGAAATTTTTTTAATGAAAAAAGTTTTACGTTTGAAAGAAAAAAAAACAAAGCTTGCAAAAAATTATAAAATACACTCACAAAACATATTTCCTTAAAATCTTAATAAATAATTGTAAATCATATTAAAAGTAAACTATGAATTTTTCATTTAAAATAAATCAATTATCGTTCAATTGTTAATAATTTTACTGATAAAATTGTTAAAAAAAAAAATAATTGATTTTTCGTTTATTTTAATTCTAAATAGCATAAAACAAGTATTTTTAAATGAAAATTAAAACTGAATATTTTAACAAATACAGAAAGTTTTTAATATCGTGTATTTTGTTTATTAAATGACTGATAGAATAATTTAAAAAAAAATATATATTTCCTTAAAATTTATGTATTTATTCAAAATTACAAACAATTTATTAAAAAAACCGAAAATTGGTTTATATTACAAAAGTTTTTTTTTTGTTTTGACACTAACATAAATTTTTATGATTTTGGTGTCTAACATAAAATGTGATAAAATTAGAAAATTTTTAGCTAAAAATTAGTAAATCTACATTTTTTTTTTTTTTGTAAATTTATTAATTTTTAAGTAAAAACCTTTTAATTTCCATAGATTTTATTTTAGTTTTAAAATTAAAGGCATTTCTTTGTAAAACACATATATTTCTTTGAGTGTAAAACAAATATAAAAAACTGGTATATAAAATTTTTATGAAAGCTTAAAAAAGAATATTTGATAAAAGTTTAAAAATGTTAAAACCGCTGAAAAAAATATTTCAAAAAATTCTAAACCAAAAAAAAAACAAAAAACTGTTTTTGGGGAAACGAATACATCTTTCTAACAAATTTCGTCCAAAAAATTCCCACGGGTTTAATAAGTAGTATAAAATGGTTAAAAGGGATATATCCCAACAAACAATACGTTCCGTTTACGTACCGTTTTGGGTGCGTCAAAAACGGACTCCAACTCCGTTTACGTATTGTTTTTTGTATCCGTATACGAACCAGAAAACGTATCGAAACTGATTCGAATTCGTTGAAATACCATCAATGACTAACCGTTTACAAACCGGTATGCCGTGTGAAAAACTCATTTGTGTCCGTGAAAGATCGTCGTGTAAAAAAAGTACTTTACTCAATTTTTAGGATACGTATTCGGTCCGTCTTCATACCGTTTTTTTTTTTTTTAAATAAATTTGTTTTAAATTTTATAAATATGTATTTACCTCATGGATATCACTTAACTTTATTTTCGCTGTAAGAGAAAATACTCAAAATATACATTTATTTTCTTAACTTTAGCGCCCGACAGACATTTCTTGATTATTTTTCTTTTGCCAACAAAACGAATTCAAAAGCAACGAAAGAAAAACTGATGAAATTAGGGGAAGTCCGTATTTGACGGATACACCAAAACGGAGTGAAAACGTATTGTATTCAAAAATGCAATTCTATGGTCCGTTAATGTTTCGTTTACGTATAAACTTTGACGGATACGTATGTATGGACCGTAAACGTACCGTAGAAGCCGGATTTATGAATCAGAACGTGTCGGAGAGTCCTTAAAACTGTTTCTTGGGATTTTACAAATTATTTTTTTATTACTTCCCAACACTGATTGTAGGTTAATTGAGTAGCAAGTGAAAGGTATTTGAGAGACCAATTTTAAAATGCATAATAATTTTATTTAAAAAAAAAAATCAAGATACAAAAAGGTTTGGTACATGCTTGTGTGCCATTTTTACTCCTAGATTTCTTATGCGACCGCTAAAAATGTATTTTGAGGTGGTTATTTTCCTCCCTCTAGCACATATTCCTAATAAGAGGGTTAAAATTGGACCCGCGCTCCGACAACTAATTTCAAGCCAGGCCACCTCAAGGCGGGGTTAGGCGTCATGTATATTAGGACACTTAGACCCTGAGGTCTGAGACTCCACTGTTAATATTTTTTTAGTTCCGTACAAAGCTTGAGGGGTGCAAGATACAAGTATTAGCTCCCAAGGGATGACTGAGGTCATGAAAGTATTCTACGCCTCGCTCGAGACGTACACGAACATAGAAAGAGTTTGATGGTCTCCTCCTGCTCGTACATGCCTTTCCGTTAGCCCTTCAAAGATTAATCGCCCCTCCGAGTAAAGCCGGTAACCAAACTTCTAAGTTGCCTGGGGACCAACACTTCTGAATTTCACAAGAACATTTAAGGTGGTTGCCAGTTTTTCAATTACATCGGCTCTACAATTCCCTAGTATGCTTCCCTGTCTTAGTTGTAAGCCGTCACAAAATCAAAGACGTTGTCCTCACTTGACTAGCATATAACATATTAACGCTTGTCGTGGACAGAACGTTGCATCCAAGATACGCGGCCCCAATGCCCCCCCCCCCCGCGCCTTTCGCTCTTAATTAGATGTGTTGTGCTGTCCCAAATTACATCAGCAAATTTGACTCAGTTAGAAATATTACAAGCTCCGTTTTGTAAGGATTGATTCCAAGTTCACATGCCCTTGCTCAGGCAGTTTTTGCGCATGGTGGAGAGACTTCCCTTCACCACTATCGCCACGCAATTAACGTAGACCACCACATCCCTTCCACCCACTACAAAGCAGAAAAGTGCAAGATTCCACAGAAGTAGAACTAGGACACCCTCTGTTCACGAATCGAACTGTTATGCTCCTATTGGTTAGCAACTTCTCAAATAGTGAAATATTTCCCCATCCCTGGTCTACCTGTTATTATAACTCAAAGTTTATTATTTTTTAAATATTTGTTTGAAAACTCAAATATCTTCAAATGAAAATTTCATTTTAAACAAAAAGTTTGGTTAATTTTTTCGAAAAATTAGAATTATTTTTAAACAAAATTTTACGTGAACTTTGGCAAAAAAAATCTCCTTTCAAAAACTCAAAAAAAAAAAAATCCGCAAAATTTAAGACAAAAAAATGGCTTTAACGCGCTTATTAAAAATTCCCCTACTAATGGAATATTGGTCTAATCGTGCATTAACTTCAGCAACTTCCTCACGAAATCTACAACAACAATTTTTATTGCATACAAATAACTGTAAATCTCTAGAACCAAAATGTGGTGATCGTTTTAAAGCACAACCCTGCAATCCCGAACAACTGAAGATAATATTACCCCAACCGGCAGCTAAACCTCTGCCAGCCGCAGAACGGGTTATTACATCTAAAAATTCCCCCCAATGTTGTGGTAATCCTTGTGCCGATGCCTATCCAAGATTTGATTTACTCTATTATAAACGTTCTGATAAATTAAAACGTCAATATCAGCAGACTTGGCATGAATTTCCGGAACTTGTACGAAAATCCAAAGTTTTATGTTGTTTTGATAAAATCAAATATCCGAAATGGAAAAAACGACCACGCCATCAACGTCCACAAACGGCCTGTGAACAAACATGTGCTAGTACAAAAGCAAAATGTCCTCACATAAAAATGCCCGGCTGCCTAAAAGGGCGCTATCCACCACATTGTAGATTAATGAAATCGTCGCAAGATTGTAACAAACGTAAGGCACCTTATCCATCATTTTCAGAGTGCTCCCGAATGTTACCCAGACCTAGACTGGCCATGGAATGTAAATGTTTGAGCGTACCCTCAATGTGTGAAGTTTGGACTTATCATCATTATATTAAAAGAATCAAGAAAATTGGTTTATGTTAAGATTTAAAGGTAGTTAAGCAGTTAATTAAGTCATTTAACTGCTAAATTATAAATTAAATATAATATAAATTAAGTTTCTTTTAAGAGATGAATTTACAGTACTATAATTTTACTATTTTTACTAAAAAAAAGGAAAAATTCACAATAAACAAAACTTTCCAATTGTAGCACAAATTTTGAGAAAACGAACACACTAGACCTGTTTGTTTATCTGCTACAATTTACTACAGTTGAAAATTTTTGATGCAAAAGTAAGGAAAACTATACAATTGTAATAAAAAATAGTAAAAATTTTAAGTAAACTAACACAATAGGCTTATTTGTTTACTTACTACTATTTACGGTTGAAAATATTCAATATTGTAAAAATAGTAAAAATTTTGAGTAAACGAACACACTAGGCTTATTCGTGTACTTGCTATAATTTACTAAAATTTACTACTTTTACTGCAGATGAAAAAATTCAATACAAAAAGTAAACAAAACTTTCCAATTATAATAAAAATAATAAGAATTTTGAGAAAACTAACACACTAGGCTTATTCGTTTATTTACTATAATTTACTATTTTTACTACAGCTGAACAAATTCAATAGAAAAAGTAAAAATAGTAAGAACTTTGAGTTAACGAACATAAAATTTATTTATTTGTTTACTTACTACAATTTAAGAATTTTGAGTAATCGAACACACAAGGCTTATTCGTGTACTTGCTATAATTTACTAAAATTTACTACTTTTACTGCAGATGAAAAAAATTCAATACAAAAAGTAAACAAAACTTTCCAATTTTAGTAAAAATAGTAAGAATTATGAGAAAACCAACACACTAGGCGTATTCGTTTATTTACTATAATTTACTATTTTTACTACAGCTGAACAAATTCAATAGAAAAAGTAAAAATAGTAAAAAATAGTAAGAACTTTGAGTTAACGAACATAAAATTTATTTATTTGTTTACTTACTACAATTTAAGAATTTTGAGTAATCGAACACACAAGGCTTATTCTTGTACTTGCTATAATTTACTAAAATTTACTACATTTACTGCAGATGAAAAAATTCAATACAAAAAGTAAACAAAACTTTCCAATTATAATAAAAATAATAAGAATTTTGAGAAAACTAACACACTAGGCGTATTCGTTTATTTACTATAATTTACTATTTTTACTACAGCTGAACAAATTCAATAGAAAAAGTAAAAGTAGTAAAAAAAATAGTAAGAACTTTGAGTAAACGAACAGAAAATTTACTTATTTGTTTACTTACTACAATTTACTATATTTGCTACTTTTACTACGGTTGAAAATATTCAATATAGTAAAAATAGTAAGAATTTTGGGTAATCCAACACACTCGGCTTATTCGTTTACTTACTAAAATTTACTAAAATTTACTACTTTTACTGCAGATGAAAAAAATTCAATATAAAAAGTAAACAAAACTTTCCAATGATAGTAAAAATAGTAAGAATTTCGAGTAAACCAACACACTAGGATTTTTCGTTTACTTACTATAATTTACTATTTTTACTACAGCTGAACAAATTCAATAGAAAAAGTAAAAATAGTAAAAAATAGTAATAAACGAACAGAAAATTTACTTGTTTGTTTTCTTACTACAATTTACTATATTTACTACTTTTACTACGGTTGAAAATATTTAAAAAGAAAAAGTAAAAATAGTAAGAATAGTAGTACAAATAGTAAGAACTTTAAGTAAACGAACAGAAAATTTACTAAAGTCCCTTACACAAAAATTTAGAAAATGTTTAAACTTAAATTTCTTTGATTTTATTCCCATTTATAATTCCTAATAAAATTTTCTACTATTTTTTTTTTTTATTCTCTATCATTTTATTTTCGATTACTTTTAACAAATTCAATTACATTTGATTCCTTTGTAACCACAATATATTTTCATTTAATTTTTGTAACAAATAAAATCATGCATAACAAATTTATCCCTAAATAAAACATAATTTGTAGCATATTTTTAGGCCTCATTGACTTTTGCATTCTGTCCGGCTGTTATATGAGATGGAAAAAAAAAATATACATAAAGAAAACTTTATATGAATTTCTAGACTACAATTAGTAAAATAATTTTGTATGCTTGACCACATAAAAGAACCTTTAAACCTTTATACGTATAATGGCGTTTATTTGGAAAAAAAATATTGATTGAAGATTTTTAGACAGCTACAAAAACTATAACAAAGAATATAAATTTCTTTTATTGTCTACCCAAAGTATGGACGAATACATTTCATTCCTTTTTATACGGTTATCAATCACCTCTGTCACAAAATTCACTTTTTTATACTAAACAAAAAAATTGGTAGTGAAAATTTACGAATGTTTTTGCTATTCCAAGATTCACATACGAACTGTTTGTGTTAATTTAACAATAATAAAACAAAACTAGTTTCGAAGGTTTTGAGATATTTAAAATACATTTGAACAAACAAAATATTTGAATGAAGGAATCACTAATTCCAATTTCGTGCAATTTCATAAATTCATTCGAACTAAAAACGAAAATTTTCGGAAACAGTGGTAAATAAAAAAAAAATAAAAATGAAAAATACAGAAATGGCTATGAATAGATAGATATTTCATTAAGGTTGTTTGTTTGTTTATTTTTTTACAATAAATTGGGCAAATGGAATGTTTCTAATTTTTTTCTTTACTTTATATAAATATTAAAAGAAATGAGAAAGTTGATGTACAATAGTAACCTTAAATATAGATGAAATCTATGTAGGAAATAAATACAAAAGAAATATATAGAAAATAAATGATGCTTCATCATCACAATAGTGTTTTTTCACAATTTTATTTTTGCTCGTGTATAAAAATATATTAGTTTGGCTCTTGTAGAAATGGAGTATTTTAATGTTAATCTACTCCATGGACTCTAAAGAAATTTTTGGTTCGAAGGACCCATAACATTAGCCGAGTTTAATGACGTATTAACGTTTTATCTGAAATTGCAAGCATACCTCAGGGTGCTCGTATTTATGTAGTGGTATCCTGAAGGTTCTAGTCTTTGCTATGTCGAAGCTGCCAGCAAAGACATTACTGCAACATTAGTCTTAGTCGCCATGTGAAGAGTTGCCATTGAATGTTTGTAAACCTTAGGGCTAACATATGGAAATTTCTGGAAATTTAATATCTTGAAATTGACTTGCTGCTATGGCTTCTTGGAAGTTTGAAAGTTCTAGACATGCTTGACTTCTCAATCAGCTGTCTCTGTAGTTCAGACTGCAATCTGACTACTTCAGGGATTGGCTTCGATAGACCTTTTCGCGTCAGCTTTACTTCTAGAGAGCAATGGGACTGGAGGGATCAAACAGTTGGACTTGACACTAGGGTATGCGCACCCACTATTGAAGGATGAGTTGTGGGGTAGGCTATAGGGTCTTATCTGGTGACTGCGTCATACAAGGCTCTTTCAGGTTAACTGATTATGCTAGTTTTTTTTCAGGCAAAGATTTTGGCTATTAGGGAATCTAGCAGACGCGTCTGTGGGTTGGATCACGTTGAACCGTGGGTGTTTTTTTTTGACGCTTATGTTCCTAGACTCGTATATTACATCTTTCATCCTCATCGGTCAGGCTAAGTTGCAATTCCCTGATTACGTTGGAATGGTTCTCGTTTCACAGGGACTTTTGCGGTAATGAGCGGTTAGATGAGTTAGCAAGGGGAGAGGGTCTGGACTGGATACTTGTAGGACCCCAAGGCTGATGTTACCCCATTACGATCTGCTGTGTATTTAATCTCTCCTCAGTGACGTTACCAGACTGGCGCGTATTTAAATTCTCCTCAATAAAAGTAAGAGAGAAGTTTCATTAAAGATTGTCGTACTGTCCGGTCACTGGCTATAGAATTGAGCAGGTGCGCGACGTACTGTCCCATACCTGTGGCATGCGGAAGGTGCCCCGCACTGCAGGTCATCCGATACGAAACTTTGGACAATCCTAAACTGAACGTCGGTGGTATAGGACGTAGCGTATTATCCAAAAAGTAGTCGCATTTTGACTCCACATAATGCTTACGAGAACGTGAGCTCCCGCTTTACTAATAAACCAATAAGGTACTTTTGGAACTATCGGCAGGGGGAAAGTCTCCCCCTTAGCGGTCTGCCCCATCCTAATTTTTTGTCAAGAAACTTTTTGAAATTTTTGCCAGGAACGTATTAAAAATGGGGCTTCAAAAGGAAAAATACTTCCCCTTAACAGCCAGCATAAATAGCTTTGGTTAGACATCTAAAATATAGAATATGAGTTCGTTGCATTTTAAAATAATTCACTGATAAGGCAAGGGTAGTTTTTAGTTTTCGCCAGTAATGTGGAAAAATGGGGGGGGGGGAGGAGAAAGTCCTCCCTTAGCGGCCTGCTTAAACAATATCTGCTCCTTGGATTACGGGCTTATATACTGAGGAGATATACTTTTGGAATTTGCAATAAGAACGTGGTGAAAAAAATAGTTAAAACGGTGAAAATGCCCTCCCTAATCACTTAGCCCCAATCGGCGCAAAAATCCATCGGTGAGTTTTTGTTATAAATTTTTACGGGGATGGGGCAAAAAGGGAAAATTTCTCCCCTTAAAAGCTCTGCCCAAACTCCTTGGGGCAAATAATTAAAATTTATAATATATGTTCCTTAACAAAAGAGATATTTTTGTAATTTCCAATAAGAATGTAGAAAAAAATTTGGATTATTAACGGGGAGGAGCAACAATCGAAAAAGCCTCCACCTTTATGTTCCATCTACACCACTTCTGCTATAAATCAGAAAAAGGGAGAACACCTCCATTCCCCTTAAGTAATAGCTTATTCTGTGATAAGTTAATTTTTGTAATAATCCATAAGAGCATGAGAAAAATAGCGTTAAATAAAGGGAAATAGTGATCCCCCACACCGTTGCCGCAAAGGAACTCTAAATTTGGCATGTAGGTTTCTTTTTCAGCTTAGAGATCCAATTTTTTGAAATGTTTAGGGGAAAATTCAAAAAGGAAAAATTTTCTGCCTCTGCCACAGTTCGATTTGAGACCTATTCCGGTAAGCGGATCAAATTCGGGGAAAGAAATTTATTTATCGAAGCTATAAATAAAGTGAAATATATAATAAAACAGGTGTAATAAAAAGTAGGTCTGGTTGAAATAATTAAATTTATTTTTTATAAAAAATATTTTTAAAGTTCAAAACCTTATTTCCCCAATATCGGAACGTTTCTGAGATAAATTCAAAATAGCAATCGTGGATTGGGGCTTTTGTCTTTTTTTTTTTTTGTTTTCGAACTATTAAGTTTTTTAGATAACTATCAAAAATTGCCTGTTTACTGAAAAATACGGTTTTGGTAGTTGTTTATTAAAAAACTATTAAAAATAACTGGTTTAAATTAAATAACTGTTAAGAAATACAATATTTTTCGTTAATTTTTTTTTAACAATTTTGATAATATTTGTTTTGTATTTCTGAAAAGAAAAGCAACTGTAATGACAGTGAAAAACAACAACAACAACTACTGATTACTTCACAAAGAAATGTCAAGTATTCGGCCTGATTACGGTTGTCGAATTTGCAGTCGAAATTTTTGACTCAATACAAAATTGTTTTGCGTAAATTAAAAATTATAAAAAAATTAAATTTAAATTATTTTTATTTAATAATCCAATTGTTATTTATGATAAATTCAGTGGTAAAATTTTTAAAGGTGTGTTTTTAAAGACTTTTCAGCAAATTCGACTACGACAACCGTAATAAGGACTATTATTTTAAGTTTACATTTTGCTTTC
Organism: Eustalomyia histrio; assembly: GCA_949748255.1. Classification (NCBI taxonomy): domain Eukaryota; kingdom Metazoa; phylum Arthropoda; class Insecta; order Diptera; family Anthomyiidae; genus Eustalomyia; species Eustalomyia histrio. Next base: position 136,665,713 of record OX456524.1, on the reverse strand, counting down.
TATCAAAATGTCTTGAATTCTTACACAGAAAAAACTAAAATCGAGTTTGAATCAAAATATTTGTAAATACACTCAAAAATTTAATTTATCAAATAATTTTTTTTTTTTTTTGTTAAAGTTAATTGAAATTTTCATTAAATTTTTTAATAATATCAATTAAATTTTAATCAAAAATATTCAACATTTTCAATTAAAGTTTTAATTATATCAATTATAACTTTTATTAAAGTTCTAACAAAAAATCAATTAAAATTTGAATCAACTTTTTAATTGAAATTCCAGAATCAAATTTATTAAAATTTTAATAATATTTTTAATTTAAATTCCAGATTTAGATCAATTAATTAGATTTTAATCAAATTTTCAATATTTTTTTTTTTTGTTATCAAATATTCATATATTTGTGTGGAATTTATCAACGCATGAAAATTTCTAAATACTTTGTACCAAATAGTTCATAGGAGTACCATAGTACTTTTGAGGTTCCAATAGCAATACCAAAAATACTTTGGTACCAACATTATCATAACTGGTGCATGCGTATGCGCAGAGTGTTGCCAAAAAAGTTTGTTCTCATGTGCCCATTTTCAAAGTTGAAATACCCAAAATGATTTTTCGAAAATTTTGTTTGCTTAAAATTAAAAATAAATGTTGCCGAAAAAAAGGGTGGCATCATAAAAGAATTCAAATTTTAATTTTTTTTTTTTTAATTTTAAAATAAACCTTTAAAAACATGATACTTAGATTTAACTTTTAAATCTGATTCAATTTTTAACAAATCGATTTGCAAAATTCTGTTCATTATTTGAATAAAAATCAATTTGATTTAATTGATTACATTTTAACAAATCAAATAACCAAAAATCCCGAATAAAATCACAAAATAAATTATTTAATTTATATTTTTACACCAAGTTCATTATCAATTAAAAATTGAATTAATATGAAATATTTGCTATTAAAAATTAAAATAATATGCCTTTACACAAATCCGTTTTTTGTTGAAAAAACGGTACGAATGCGGATTGAATACGGATCCGTAAACTGTCCGTTTGAACGGACAACTCCGTTTTTCATCCGACATATCGGTCCGTAAACGGCCCGTCATTGACGGACTTCTAAAGGACAACTCCGTTTTTCATCCGATATATCGGTCCGTCATTGACGGACTTTTAACGGATTCGAATCAGTTTCGATGATCCTTAAAATCCGTTTTCTGGTCCGTTAACGGATAAAGAAAACAGTACATAAACGGAGTTGGATTCCGTTTATGACGGACCGAAACTGGTACGTAAACTGTACGTATTGTTTGTTGGGTTTGTTCTGTAGTAAGAGGGTTAATCTCTGAACAGAGAAATGTCTAAATTTAAAGATCACTAAAAAAAAATTTCACACTTCTGTAGTAGTTAAATTTTAAGTGTCTCCTTAGTTAACACGTATATGGTTTTTATTTATATATAAATAAATTGTTATACTTTTATTGTTGTATTTTATGTTGAAGACGACGACCAAAGTGGAGTCAGGACAAAAAAATAAAAATGAAAATCTTTACATGCTGCTAAACTACATAACAAAACGTGACTTTTCATAGTTTTTTCATCAGGCCAAAATACAATTTAGTCAAAATGATAGTCTGTCTGACTAGTTGTCTGTCTTTCCATTTATGTTGTATTTGTTATAAACAAAATACTTATACATACATAATACATATAATGTCAAAGTATTTGTATACAAACACTCAAAATGAGATGTCAGAAAATTAAGTGATTTTAAAATAAAAATTAAATTAAGGCAAATTTAATTTGTGGCAGTTAAAAATTTTGTAAATCGACCAAAAAAATATTTAAATTCAATTAACCTTTTTGTAGATTAACTAAAATGTAAAATTTGTTGGAAAATCTGTTAGAATTTTTTTTTTTTTGAAGATTTATTAAATTTTGATATTTTTTTTTTTTTTTAATCAAAATTGAATTACCCAAATGACTTGAGAAAAATATTATTATAAGCTTACAAACACAAGCCTTAAGCTTGAAAAAGACTTGAGAATATATTGAAAAAGGCTATCGTAACAATTGTAGAAAAATCAAAACGGAACCCTCGTGAAAATATTATGTGTGTGTATGATTACTATAAGCTTATTCTTGCAATTGTAGAATAAGCTTGCAAAAATAATATATTATTAAAAGTTGAAAAAGAGATATCATAATTATTTTCTTTAATTTAATTTATTTTTTATTTTAGTTTTAAAAATAAATAATAATAATTTATTTTAAATATAAATAATAATAATTAATTTTAACCATAAATAAAAATAATTAAATTTAATACGCAATTGCACGTTCACTACATAAAATTTACAACTAAATGTACACGCAAAACACGTTTGACAAATTTAAAGAAAAAGTGATGGCACTTGTTGTATGCATTATAAGCGTAGAACAAAGACAAGACTAGAATGTATTGAAAAATATTTCTATTTCAATCGTCATATTGCGTTGTTCAATATGTGTATGTTGTTTATAAGCATACTTTAGAAAAAGTTATGTATAATAATCTTTTCTCAAGTATTGTTAAATACTGCTTGTGAATTCACATTTTATAAACATTATAATAAGCGAAATTAAGAAAAGCTTAAAACACACTATTTTTATAAGCTTATTCTCAAGTTGTATTGCAGTTTGTTTGCTATATGGTATATTGGGACTGTTTTATAACTTTGAGTGTATTATAGTTTATCTGTAGTTGTAAATAGAAAAAATGTAGTGGGTGTTTTATTATGTTTGTTGCAACAACATATTTCTTTTGCCAGTTTTCTTATTTCAGTGCTTCTAGAATGCCCCTGGCTAGTTTTGTTTGTATACAGATTGTTTAGAGATAATAGTAATAATTGATAGTGTTATGATAATATAAATTAAACTAAAGATCTGACAAAATTCTAAATCTACTCAAGCATGAATAATAAATAACAATAACAATTTGTAAAAATTGTTTAAAGAAGAATAAGGATTTAAAAACCTTTAAAAAAATGTATACTTTAAAAATTAAATTTGTTCTTATAACATTATAAATGTTGCCGACTTGCATTAATATCAATTGGCCAATTAAATGCTATTAAAGACTTGATATTAATAGAAAAGTTTAACCTTGGGCCCCCGGAGTGTAATCGCAAAAAAATCATCAAAATGTTTTAATAAAACCATTAACAATTTACGTTTTATAGTTTACCTGACGCAAACTTACCCATTGTCAGCTTTCATTTATCTCACTTATTTTTCGAGATACGGGACTTAGTTTTTTAAAAAATTTTGATCTAAAATTTCTGCCAATTTTTTTGATATTTTTCACCAATACTGATGCTTTGAGGATTTTTTTTTAAACTTTGGTAAAAACTTGCCCTAAGTACAAACATCCGAACACATATTTGCTCTCTTTTTTAACCAGGTGTAAATAGGGAAGTATCCAACATATATGTGAGGTGACAGTTCATCACCTCCACGTACATGAACTCCATTTTCATATTTGGAGATAATTAATAAAAATTTTTGGATACATGACTTCGTTTACAAAAAAGTCTTTGTTAAAACCGATTTGTTGTGGGACCATTAATCCCAGTAATTCCAGCCAAAGCCCGCTTGTGACATTTCACAGAGAAGAAAACCGGCCGAAAGCCGCTTTGCAGAAATCCTTTCCCTACACTGATAATAATCCATCCATAAAAATAGGCAAAAAATTTCAAAATAACAAAAATTTTCGTTAAAGAAAATCGATTAATTTTAGAAATTTTTTTTTTTGTTTTTATATTAAATTCGTATTTTTATGCATAAATTAAAGGGTGGTTAAATTTTAAGGGCCGATATTGATTTTGAATAAAACACAAATTATTTAGGAAATTATTGTCATTTCTTTTTATTATGATAATATATACCATATTATCATAATAATGCAATTATGTATGGAACAAAATATCGGCCAAAGGGCCGCCGCGACCTCGGCGGCACACCCCCATCCGATGGTCCAAAATTTCGATGACGCTGAGGCATAATTGAGGTTCTATGCCTTTAATGTGCCGAATTATCTCATCCTTTAGCTCTTAAATTGTTGCTGGCTTATCGACGTACACCTTTTCTTTCAAAAAACCCCAAAGAAAGAAGTCCAACGGTGTCAAATCACATGATCTTGGCGGCCAATTGACATCGCCACCACGTGAGATAACATGGCCATTAAATTTGTCACGCTAAAGAGCCATTGTTTCGTTAGCTGTGTGGCAAGTGGCACCGTCCTGTTGAAACCACATATCGTCCAGGGTCATATCCTTAATTCCTGGCCACAATAAGTTCGTTATCGTCTCACGATAGCGAACACCATTCAAGGCAAATGCTTGGCCGACCTCATGATACACTATCGCGACAACAGCAATGTTTTCCGCACAACGAACTGGGCGAGCATGCACAAGTGTTTTCACAGACACGGTTTGCTGAAATTTGCCCACGATTCTACCGATTGTGAACACATTTGGTCGATTATGCTTACCAAAAAAAATCACGAAATGCATTTTGATTTGAACGCCCATTTTCATAATAAGCCTGAATAATGCGTTGATCGTTTGTGTATCTTTCCATGGTTTAAATTGAGTTAGTCTGAAATTGAGAAATGTCAAATGAAATGCAGAAAAAAACTTGACGTTTAGGTGTGGTTCACATTCAACATCGGGCCTTAAAATTTAACCAACCTTTTTTAGCTGGCTTTGAATATCCCACAAAATCTGTGGTATGTTATATATAGTACGAAGGCGATTGTTTCCTATTTCCAAACCTCTCGGCTCGGTGGAAAGAGATTTAGCTCCAACGATGAAATTATTGATCAAACAAATGCTTTTTTTATGGACCTCAAAAATCCTATTTTTTGGAAGGGATACAAAAATTGGAGAAACGTTGGACTAAGTGTATTAAGATAAAAGGAGATTATGTTGGAATTTTTTTTTTTTTTTTGCATTCAAAAAATCACGGACTTATTGATCCGCCCTCGTAAATTGTGTCAAAGTCAGATCCTTTTCGTGGTTAATTAACGGTTCTGCTTGAGAGAACTACAAAAAGGAACGCCTTAAGTAACGCACGGCATCTATGGTTAAGAAACACTGGGGGTCCTTTGTCTTCTTAAATTAACTAATTTAAGGAAATTATTGCAAAATACAAAATATCACAGTTACATTTCTTGTTATTATTGGAAAATGTAAAATATCATAAGTTTATTTTATGGCATTTTTAGCTTAAACTTTAATTGACATATAAAAAGTTCCCATTTTTTAAGTGAAAAAAAAAATAGTTTAAAGCCTTCGATAAATATAAAGTTTAATAGGCGCAACGTCAATTATAGGAGAGGCGTATTGTATAAAATTTGTTTGCGATATTTTGTATTGTAGTCAGCAAACAAAATTATTACATAAAAGCGCAAATCCGGAAATATTTTGCCTTTGGCTAAGAAAATTTTCAAATATATCTGAAGCTATTTGAAGTTCAATATTTAAGACTCTAAAGATTAGAGATGGGCACGTGAGGGATTTGTAGCTCATGTGTACTTTAATTTATTTCCTTCAATAATATTTTTTCTTTTAATTTTAATTTATTGTTTTTTTTTTTTTTTTGAAAAAATATTGAAAATAAGTTAAACGTTTTTCAACAAAAACTAAATTTTTCCTCGGAAAATTTTTAAGAATAAAATTTAATACCTCAAGCTTATTATTTCTCAAGAATTAGAAAACTTTTACGTGAAAAAAAAATAATATTTTATTAAAATTTTTTAAATTTATCTGAACTAAGTTGCATGAAAATTTTCCCTAGAAATAGTTCATTAGTTTCTAAAACTAAATAAATTTTTATTCTTACATAGAAACAAATTTATTACTTTGTGTTTTCAATTGCCTGAATTTATTTTTAGAAAAAAAATCTTAAAAATTAGAAAGTGGTAGACTTAAAAACTGAATTTATAAATTGCTTTCTAAAATTTAGTTCATTTTACTTGCCGCGAAAAAAAACCAACACACATTAAGTTTAAGTACTTTCTCATTTTAAGTTAGACACATTTTTTGAACTACATGCAAGTAAATTATGTTTTAAATTTTTTGGTTTTTTGAACTAAACTTAGTTTTATTACATTTAAAAATGCAAATTTCTTAAAACTTGTATGTTTTTCTTAAAGTTTAATACATTTTTATTAGTTTTTTTTTTCCTAAAATCAAGAAATATTACTTATGAAAGGTATGAACTAGTTCTGAGTATATAAACTATTTTGTTTTTCCTCAAACTTAGGAATTTTTATTCATTTTAAGAAAATTTTTGGAAGTTTTGATATAATTTTACCTAAACTGTGGAAAATTTTTAAACTATTTTAAAGAGAATTTTCTTAAGGGAAATTTTTTAAAGGGAAATTTCTTAAAACTTGCATGTTTTTCTTAAAGTTTAATAAATTTTTATTTAATATACTTGTTTTTGTTTTCCCTAAAATCAAGAAATATTACTTAAGAAAGGTATAAACTAGTTCTAAGTATATAAACTATTTTGTTTTTCCTCAAACTTGGGAATTTTTATTCATTTTAAGAAAATTTTTGGAAGTTTTAATAAAATTTTACCTAAATTGTGGAAAATTTTTAAACTATTTTAAAGGGAATTTTGGATTAATTTTTAGTTCATGACTTTTTTTTTTTTTTTTTTGAGTACATATTTTTGGGCATTTAAAACAAATTTAATTTAAATAAAAAAAATTTCTATATAATGAATTTTATTATAAAAATTTAATCAAATTTCTAAATAAATTTTCTTTTCTCTCTTTTTTTTTATTTTAGGATTTGTTGTTGTTTTTTAGAATGGAAAAAGTCCAGCACTACCAAAGATATATATAAATTAAGCTATAAAATTGATATATAAAATAATAAAAATTTTAAGCCAAAAAAAAATATATATATACGAAATTCGATAATTCAACAAGAAAAAACAAATTGAACAAAATATCTTTATAAAAGCAAATAATCTTTAAATAAAAATCAAATAATATATGAGTGTGTTTGGGAACACAAAAAAATAAAATGCAAAAAAGGAGTTGGAAAAAAAAAGTTGCATAAAATAAAAATAAATGCATATGAAATTGGCAAACATTAACATTGAAAGCAGAACGTACAACTTTCAACAAACAATAAAAGAAGACACATAAAAGAAAAGAAATTTGTTGCAACAAAGCAAATTTATATTTTTATCTCACACTTGCAATATCATATATGAGGAATTTGTGGAACAACAGACAGACGGCAAACAACATTTTGAAATTTCAATGGAAATACTAACAAAAAAGTAATAAGAAAAAAAAAAAAATACTGCAATCATTACAAAACTACAAAACATTAAGATAAGCCGTATTCAAAATAGAAGAAGAAGAAAAAAAAAACACAGCAGTCTTGATGACATTTTATATGCTATATTAACAGTCATTTGCACTCCCAACATACACAGACATATAAGTATTTAAACTTTTCTCAAACTATTATTACTGCATTGCACAACAACACAACAAGGATAAAGAACGTCATCAGCAGCAGGAGATAAAATATCAGAATATATCTTTATAACAAAAGTAGCAAACATTTAACACACAGTGTTGCCTTAAGAATTAGGCTTCAACATTCTAGCACTCGTGGAGAATCTATAACATTAACACAGCAGCAGCAGCAGCAGCAACATGTTGCTACGATATCAACGTGGCATACTAATCGGATTTACATTGTTAATTTATAGCTTACAAGGATATACAAATGTACAAGCAGTGGGTAAGTGTATACATTTTCAACAATACAACAACAATATGCATACAAAATAAATTTAGTTACGTATAAAATATAAATAACTTTTTAATTTATGAAAAAAAAAAAAAACAAATAGAAATTTGAGCGAGAAAAATATCTTTGAAAGGAAATTATAAATCTGTTTAACAAATAGGATAAAAAGAGTGTAACACCTAAAAGTAGATTATAGAGATAAGAAAATTTTCTACTAGAAAACACAATATGTCAAATGGAAAATTAAAGATGAAAGTATTAATGAAAAATATTAAAAGATTTTCAATTTAATATTTTCAATCATTTTTAAAACAAAGTAAATGAACAGCGAGAAAAAGCAGAAAAATAAACATTCGATGGGACATTTAATAAGGTTGGCGCTATGACTTTGTTTTCTTAGTGTAAAGGTTTCAATAATTTTTTCTAAGTGTTTCAGAAAATTTTTCATTGATATTTTCTTTATTTTAAAGTACACAAAATACAATTTTTTTTTTTGTTGTCAATACAACAAAAACTAAATTGTAGAATAAACCAATTTTCGTTTATTTTACGAAAATTTTTGTTAATTTGATATGTTATTTTCGTATATGGATTATTATCAGTGTATATGCGAGAAGGGAAAAACAAATGATAGTCGGACGGTCTGGACTATAATTCGGGTGAGACAAAACTTCCCAAACACTATTTTCCCCAAATAGTTTTTATTCGGTCTTGCAGCATGTGGTATATAAGGCTTCATGATGGAATATTAGGCTTCATGCCTGTGCGTTTTTCGGCCCATGCTCGCTTCAAATGAATCAATTGTGTTCGGTACAGGTCGCCCTGTGATCATTTGGCCCGATTTCGGCAGCTCATACTAGATGGGATCCTTCTGGTCCTGCCAAATAAACAGCATTACCTTGACGCCATGGATATTCGGCTTTGGCGTTGATTTGACAGGTTGGCCGGGCTTCACATACGATTTCTTGCGCTTTGGGTTGTCGTAATTTCATCGCGAGTAATAATTTGATGCAAAAATGTTTTATTTTTTTTTTTTGGCGTTCAAGCAGCATTTCGGACATGAAAAATCGTCTTTCATCTCGGCTCGGTATCTCGGCTTTAACTCATGTAGTACCCAATTTCCTTGCTTTTGGATAAATCCTGCTACTTTTAAACATTTTGAAATTGCTGCTTGAAGGACATCCAATAATTTGGCAAGTTTTTCTTGAATTTAACAACAATCTTCATCGATTAATGCCTCCAATTCATCCATCTTTTATTTGGCAGCCCTGGTTGGTATTTGTCACAACTTCTGAACCGCACAAACCATCTCCCGTACGTGGAAAACCATGGAACATATTCAGTATAAGCTTCGGTGAGCCACACTTTCTTTCAAAATAAAGAAGTAAAGCAAAACTTCTTTAGTGTAAACAATATTTCGTTCAATGACTAAGCGAAAATAAAACGGCAGACGTTTACCTCCAAACTGCCATTTAAGTTATTAAAGACACAAACCATGTGTAAAAGACACGCCATCTGTAGTGAATCCCGAATTTTTAATTTTTTGTAGCCCAAGTTTCAGATTTATGGCTTACAGGTCATTCAAGGGCTACCTTTTCTCCTTTTAGCTTAAATTTTACCACGCCTTGATTACAAATTCGAAGATGCAATACGCATTGGACCGTAACACAGAAAGTTGAGGGTTCGATCCTCAGCGATAGCAACATCAATCCATATTGTTGGATTTCTAGGCCGGAGTAGGGATCTACATGCTAAATGTCAAGTTCCTAGCTACTGCGATGCTTAGTAATTTAGTGCACGTTGTAACCCCCTTTTTACCCCAAATAATAGATATTCTAAATTTTAGATTTCCAGTCAAAAAGGATTTGGTCAGGCCTTTGAACTTCCAGAACTAAAATTTTTATCACTTTTCTGGTGAAAATTAATAAAATTATACCTTATTATCCAATAATTTAGGCAAACACATATTTTGTAGGCAAAACGGCTTAGACAGGACGTTAAATGAAGGAGATTCTTTCCTGAATTCAGTGAATATTGCCATACTTTAGGGAACATACATTCGTGTTTCTCCATTTCGTTACCTGTGCTAACTTTTTTAATTTCACTCGTTACCCATTCCATTCCATTTGGGTCCATTTGTCTAGTGTTTTAGTATCACTTGTTCCCCATTTCATTTCGTTCCCCTTGTCTAGTATTTCAACTGCACTCGTTTCCCTCTGGCTCTGTCTAAATCAGTTTGGGCGATCCTTTAAGGAGGAGGCTTTTTCGTCTTTAAGACTACATTTTTTTCACGTCCCTGACGAAAATTAAAAAAAAAATATATATATATATTTTAAATAACAAATTTCTAGTCAAAGCGATCAAAACTTTGTTGTGGTTTTTTGATTTTTTTTTTTTGATATTTTTATAATTTTTATAATTTTGATGTTTTTATAATTTTAATATATTAGTAGTTTCGTTAAATTTATGTTGTGATATTTTAATATTTAAATATTTTAACATTTTAATGTTTTGATATTTTAATATCCCACGTAAAAATCAAAATATATATGAACATACATGCCCATACATGAACTTGTATATGATCATGTATGGGCATACACGGCTATATATTTTGATGCTTGGTTCAATATATGACCATACATGATCTAATATATGCCCATATATCTTGGGATCCGAAATTCGAGGGTATATGGCCGTATATGGTTATATATAATCATATACGCTCATATATGCGCATATATTATTCATGTATACTTATATATAAACATATATGACCTTATACCCTCAAATTTCGGATTCGAAGATATATGATCATATATGAGATCATGTATGCTCATATATTGAACCATACATTGACATATATGACCATGTATACCCATATATGATCATATACAAGCCCATGTATGTTCATATATATTTTGATTTTTAAATGGGATTTTAGTATTTTTTATATTTTTACATTTTAATATTTCAATATTTTAATATTGTGATATTTTAAAATTTTAATATTTTAATATTTTAATATTTTAATATTTTAATATTTTAATATTTTAATATTTTAATATTTTAATATTTTAATATTTTAATATTTTAATATTTTAATATTTTAATATTTTAATATTTTAATATTTTAATATTTTAATATTTTAATATTTTAATATTTTAATATTTTAATATTTTAATATTTTAATATTTTAATATTTTAATATTTTAATATTTTAATATTTTAATATTTTAATATTTTAATATTTTAATATTTCAATATTTTAATATTTTAATATTTTAATATTCTAATATTCTAATATTTTTATATTTTTATATTTTAATATTTTTATATTTTAATATTTTAATATTTTAATATTTTTATATTATAATATTTTAATATTTTAATATTTTAATATTTTAATATTTTAATATTTTAATATTTTAATATTTTAATATTTTAATATTTTAATATTTTAATATTTTAATATTTTAATATTTTAATATTTTAATATTTTAATATTTTAATATTTTAATATTTTAATATTTTAATATTTTAATATTTTAATATTTTAATATTTTAATATTTTATTATTTTAATATTTTAATATTTTAATATTTTAATATTTTAATATTTTAATATTTTAATATTTTAATATTTTAATATTTTAATATTTTAATATTTTAATATTTTTATATTTTAATATTTTAATATTTTTATATTTTAATATTTTAATATTTTAAAATTTTAATATTTTAATATTTTAATATTTTAATATTTTAATATTTTAATATTTTAATATTTTAATATTTTGATATTATTAAATTTTTTTTGTACTTAAGGACTAAAATATTTACAAACTAGCAGTTTAAATTTCATAATACAGCAAACGAAATTTTTTACAAAAACCTTTTACTGGTTGAAGCGTCATTTAAGGTCGTGGGGTTTGTAGCGGTTTGATCTTGTTGGCAATCCTGAAGTATTTAAGAGGGCCGGATTTTCACTATTTTGGTGGTGTAAAAGTTTAACTTCATATTTTAATATTTTTAATATTTTGATCAATTGATATTTTAGTATATAGATTTTTCCATACTTTACATTTTTATGTATTTATATTAAGATATTTTGTTATATTGCTATTTTGTAAATATTTTAATTTTGATGACTAATCTTTTAATTATTTTATACATTAAATGAGTGCACCATCACTCTAAAGCATTTTACATCATTACCCCATGTTGCGTTCTCTAAATATATATTTATAGATAAATATTCAGTTAACGCATAATTTGTGTATTTTGTTAGGGGTGTAGAATAGGGTTTGCCGAATAGTTATTTTTTTTTTCTAAGAGCAAGTAAATTTACATCTGAGCAACTTAACGTATGAGTTATATTAACTCCCAAACAATGTGTCATAACTTCAGAATTTGTGCGTAGACTTTCTTGAAGTATAACTTACTTTCTTTACAAGTGGAGTGCATTGCTCTCAAAATTTTAATTGCTTAAAATTTGTTATCACGTATGCCAAATATTAAATAAAATATACAATATATATTTAAAAAAACTCAAATTTTCTTTTTAACACTTGAAAATCCATTAAGTTTTTAAAATTGCAAAAAAAAATATATATATTTAACAAAAAAAAAAATGTCATTTTCACTTTTTGTTCATATCATTGAAAAAATAAACTATTAAACGCCTTAGTGTAATGCTTATGGCGCCACACGCATTCATGTTTTTTATGTTTTATATATATTTTGCTCTTTATATACAACCAGAAGCAATGGCTACTTAAAATGAACGAAACGAGCGAAAAAATAAAATCGCTGCGGGATGGTATAAAAAAAAAATACTGATTGATGAAATAAAAAATAGATATGTATATACTAAATATAATTTTAAAGAATACAGCATCACTTTACAAACTCATGTATATCCATACAGTTTTATGACACACATTTATGGCAAATATTATTCACGAAATGAGAACAAATTTAAATAAAACAACTAGAATACAAACACAAAAAAAATGTGTTTAAAGAGCATCCATAACTGCATAAAGTGTGGGAGTTTTTTTTTATTTATATTGTTTTGGTAGTACTATTGGCAGCACAAATACTAAATATTGCTACTAGTAACAGTAGTGTCTAGTATGTACGTAGAGTTGCTCTACTAAATCTGCTGGTGATGACGTTGATTATAATGACGACGTAGTGCCATGCAGTTGTCGCGCTGTGTAGTTAAGATTTGGGTAAATGATGCTAGTCTAAACGGCGTCAGCAAATCGCTTACGATTTGATAGTATAGTTTTTTTTTTAAGAATTTTTTTGTGTGTGATACAAATTGAGCGGTACTTGAAAATTGAGTTTTTTTGTGGGTTAATAAAATGTGATATGAAAATAAAATTATATATTTTGGATTCTATTCTTATGAAGAATTTTCTGCGGAGGAGGAAAAAATAAATTTCAATCTAAAACAAAATTTGAACTTTAAATGATTCAATTTTTAACCGAATGTATTAAGTTAATTATTAAAATTCAAATATGAAAATGTAAAAAAATATTAAAATATGAATAATATCAAATTATTAAACTACCCATGTAAAAATCGAAATATATATGAGCATACATGATCATACATGGGCCTGTATATGATCATACATGGGCATACATGGTCATATACGTCCATACATTGTTCAATATATGACCATACATGATCTCATATATGATCATATATCTTCGGATCTGAAATTTGAGGGTATATGGACGAATATGATCATATACGAGCATACATGAATAATATATGAGCATGTATGATAATATATGCACATATATCACCATATACCCTCAAATTTCGGATCCGAAAATATATGGTCATATATTAGATCATGTATGGACATATATGACCATGTATGCCCATGTATGATCATATACAAGCCCACACTCAGAATATTATGTAGTTAACTGTTTGTAGTTTAATAAAAAAGTTTTCCGTTCCATTTAAAAATAAAGGAAGATACATTTATTTTTCAAAGAAATATCTATATTAACTTTTTTATACATTTATTCGAAATAATTTACTATCATTTACCGATTTTTTTCAGTTTCATTTATTTTTTTCATTTGTTTGAAATTTAATAAAAATTTACCCACAAAACGGAAACTTGTGGTTTATTTGTGTCCGTAACAGTTATTACAAATTTAAATTTTGTTTGCTGTATGTTTCAAAAAAAATATTCAAATAATTTCAATTTGTTTTTTTATTTAAATTGGTTGTATATATACAAAATTTTTCAATACAATTTACAAGAACTTCATAAACACACATACATATACAAATACATTCACACAAAAAGTATTTATAGCTTCATATGCATACATACATTTTGTATTGTACAAGTATATTAAAAAAAAAAACAAAAAATACAAAAACGGAAATAATTTCAAATAAATGAAAAAAACATTTATTTTTTAAGGATTGGTGGGTAAAATTTTGACATTTATTTTAACTGATTATATCAGTTGTTTCTTACGGATGTGTCAGTTGATTAATCAACATTTAAAAATAAATAACAAATGGCATTTAATTTAAATGAAAATTAAGTAGACCGGTTTTTAAATGAAATATCATTTCTTTTAAATGATATTTTCAGTTATTTTAACTTACAAACTTTTTTAAGTGCATGTATGATCATGTATGTTCATATATATTTCGATTTTTACATGGGTATTCAAAAAATAAAAAAATTAAAATATTAAAATATTAAACTAATAAAATATAAAAATATTAAAATACTAAAATATTAAAATATTACAATATTAAAATATTAAATTATTAAAATATTAAAGTTTTAAAATATTAAAATATTAAAATATTAAAATATTAAAATATTAAAATATTAAAATATTAAAATATTAAAATATTAAAATATTAAAATATTAAAATATTAAAATATTAAAATATTAAAATATTAAAATATTAAAATATTAAAATATTAAAATATTAAAATATTAAAATATTAAAATATTAAAATATTAAAATATTAAAATATTAAAATATTAAAATATTAAAATATTAAAATATTAAAATATTAAAACATTAAAATATTAAAATATTAAAACATTAAAATATTAAAATATTAAAATATTAAAATATTAAAATATTAAAATATTAAAACATTAAAATATTAAAATATTAAAATATTAAAACATTAAAATATTAAAATATTAAAATATTAAAATATTAAAATATTAAAACATTAAAATATTAAAATATCAAAATATTAAAATATTAAAATATTAAAATATTAAAATATTAAAATATTAAAATATTAAAATATTAAAATATTAAAATATTAAAATATTAAAATATTAAAATATTAAAATATTAAAATATTAAAATATTAAAATATTAAAATATTAAAATATTAAAATATTAAAATATTAAAATATTAAAATATTAAAATATTAAAATATTAAAATATTAAAATATTAAAATATTAAAATATTAAAATATTAAAATATTAAAATATTAAAATATTAAAATATTAAAATATTAAAATATTAAAATATTAAAATATTAAAACATTAAAATATTAAAATATTAAAACATTAAAATATTAAAATATTAAAATATTAAAATATTAAAATATTAAAATATTAAAATATTAAAATATTAAAATATTAAAACATTAAAATATTAAAATATTAAAATATTAAAACATTAAAATATTAAAATATTAAAATATTAAAATATTAAAATATTAAAACATTAAAATATTAAAATATCAAAATATTAAAATATTAAAATATTAAAATATTAAAATATTAAAATATTAAAATATTAAAATATTAAAATATTAAAATATTAAAATATTAAAATATTAAAATATTAAAATATTAAAATATTAAAATATTAAAATATTAAAATATTAAAATATTAAAATATTAAAATATTAAAATATTAAAATATTAAAATATTAAAATATTAAAATATTAAAATATTAAAATTTTAAAATATTAAAATATTGAAATATTAAAATATTAAAATATTAAAATATTAAAATTTTAAAATATTAAAATATTAAAATATTAAAATATTAAAATATTAAAATATTAAAATATTAAAATATTAAAATATTAAAATATTAAAATATTAAAATATTAAAATATTAAAATATTAAAATATTAAAATATTAAAATATTAAAATATTAAAATATTAAAATATTAAAATATTAAAATATTAAAATATTAAAATATTAAAATATTAAAATATTAAAATATTAAAATATTAAAATATTAAAATATTAAAATATTAAAATATTAAAATATTAAAATATTAAAATATTAAAATATTAAAATATTAAAATATTAAAATATTAAAATATTAAAATATTAAAATATTAAAATATTAAAATATTAAAATATTAAAATATTAAAATATTAAAATATTAAAATATTAAAATAATAAAATATTAAAATATTAAAATATTAAAATATTAAAATATTAAAATATTAAAATATTAAAATATTAAAATATTAAAATATTAAAATATTAAAATATTAAAATATTAAAATATTAAAATATTAAAATATTAAAATATTAAAATATTAAAATATTAAAATATTAAAATATTAAAATATTAAAATATTAAAATATTAAAATATTAAAATATTAAAATATTAAAATATTAAAATATTAAAATATTAAAATATTAAAATATTAAAATATTAAAATATTAAAATATTAAAATATTAAAATATTAAAATATTAAAACATTAAAATATTAAAATATTAAAATATTAAAACATTAAAATATTAAAATATTAAAATATTAAAATATTAAAATATTAAAACATTAAAATATTAAAATATCAAAATATTAAAATATTAAAATATTAAAATATTAAAATATTAAAATATTAAAACATTAAAATATTAAAATATTAAAATATTAAAACATTAAAATATTAAAATATTAAAATATTAAAATATTAAAATATTAAAACATTAAAATATTAAAATATCAAAATATTAAAATATTAAAATATTAAAATATTAAAATATTAAAACATTAAAATATTAAAATATTAAAATATTAAAACATTAAAATATTAAAATATCAAAATATTAAAATATTAAAATATTAAAATATTAAAATATTAAAACATTAAAATATTAAAATATTAAAATATTAAAACATTAAAATATTAAAATATTAAAATATTAAATATTAATATTAAAATATTAAAATATTAAAATATTAAAATATTAAAATATTAAAATATTAAAATATTAAAATATTAAAATATTAAAATATTAAAATATTAAAATATTAAAATATTAAAATATTAAAATATTAAAATATTAAAATATTAAAATATTAAAATATTAAAATATTAAAATATTAAAATTTTAAAATATTAAAATATTGAAATATTAAAATATTAAAATATTAAAATATTAAAATATTAAAATATTAAAATATTAAAATATTAAAATATCAAAATATTAAAACAATAAAATATTAAAATATTAAAATATTAAAATATTAAAATATTAAAATATTAAAATATTAAAATATTAAAATATTAAAATATTAAAATATTAAAATATTAAAATATTAAAATATTAAAATATTAAAATATTAAAATATTAAAATATTAAAATATTAAAATATTAAAATATTAAAATATTAAAATATTAAAATATTAAAATATTAAAATATTAAAATATTAAAATATTAAAATATTAAAATATTAAAATATTAAAATATTAAAATATTAAAATATTAAAATATTAAAATATTAAAATATTAAAATATTAAAATATTAAAATATTAAAATATTAAAATATTAAAATATTAAAATATTAAAATATTAAAATAATAAAATAATAAAATATCAAAATATAAAAATATAAAAATATAAAAATATTAAAATATTAAAATATTAAAATATTAAAATATTGAAATAATAAAATAATAAAATATTAAAATATTAAAATATTAAAATATTAAAATATTAAAATATTAAAATATTAAAATATTAAAATATTAAAATATTAAAATATTAAAATATTAAAATATTAAAATATTAAAATAATAAAATATTAAAATATTAAAATATTAAAATATTTAAATATGAAAATATTAAAATATTAAAATATTAAAATATTAAAATATTAAAATATTAAAATATTAAAATATTAAAATATTAAAATATTAAAATATTAAAATATTAAAATATTAAAATACTAAAATATTAAAATATTAAAATATTAAAATATTAAAATATTAAAATATTAAAATATTAAAATATTAAAATATTAAAATATTAAAATATTAAAATATTAAAATATTAAAATATTAAAATATTAAAATATTAAAATATTAAAATATTAAAATATTAAAATATTAAAATATTAAAATATTAAAATATTAAAATATTAAAATATTAAAATATTAAAATATTAAAATATTAAAATATTAAAATATTAAAATATTAAAATATTAAAATATTAAAATATTAAAATATTAAAATATTAAAATATTAAAATATTAAAATATTAAAATATTAAAATATTAAAATATTAAAATATTAATATATTAAAATATTAAAATATTAAAATATTAAAATATTAAAATATTAAAATATTAAAATATTAAAATATTAAAATATTAAAATATTAAAATATTAAAATATTAATATATTAATATATTGAAATATTAAAATATAAAAATATTAATATATTAAAATATTAAAATATTTTAATATTAAAATATTAAAAAATTAAAATATTAAAATATTAAAATATTAAAATATTAAAATATTAAAATATTAAAATATTAAAATATTAATATATTAAAATAGTAAAATATTAAAATATTAAAATATTAATATATTAAAATATTAAAATATTTTAATATTAAAATATTAAAATATTAAAATATTAAAATATTAAAATATTAAAATATTAAAATATTAAAATATTAAAATAATAAAATAATAAAATATTAAATTATATAAATATAAATATAAATATAAATATATTAAAAATATTAAAATGTTAAAAATATTAAAAACATAAAAATATTACAATAGAAAATCATTACCATTGGCTCCTTCGAAAAAAATAAGGTCCAATTACCTTTTCCGACGTATCTGTACACGTTTTTGACAGGGTGTAATGGTACTTCAGGAATTGTGCACCAGAACCGCGCGTACTTAAGGCGTATAGCGATTCATTGTTATTCACTAAAAATTTCGCAAGTGTCTGCTTCAAGAATGTCAAAACCAAACTGATATGCGATGCCATTTGCAAAAATGACAGCATTTTCCAATAGGATGGATGATACTTATTGCCCCTCCTTGTATTATAATAGAAAAATAGTACAACAACGAGCAGAGCAAATATTTTAAGAGCAAGTGTATTAAAATTTCAACTATGTATTTTAAGAATACATACATACACATTTACAAATTAAATTTGTTTCCCTTCGCATAAGAGTATTTTTTTTAATAACTCGTAATTATTTCCTCCTTTTTCGTTGTATTCCAACAAATAGGATTTGTTTGAAAAAAGTTATCAAAAATTAAAAATTTTTTCATTTTTTTTTTCACATTTTTGTTTTACTTCCTTTGTTCATTAGCATTTTTTTTTTGTTTTACAAAAACTTCAAATGTTTTGGTCATTTCGAAAAAAACTTGTTTTTTTTTTTATCACAATTTTCATCTTTTGTGCTGTTGTCTTAATTTAAGTTGTTTAACAACATCATGGTTGTTTCGGGCTACAACGCCCGGTTCTCTGTTTTTTTTGCTTTCTGAGAAATATGTTGATGTTTGAACAACTTTTAACATTTTCATTTTGGCATTTTTTTTTATTATTAACCTTCCAAAAAGTAAAGTAAACAAGAAAAAAAAAAACCTCAACATCATCTCATGTAGAATTCGTATGCATATATTTTTTTTTAAGGCATGTATGACTTTTTTCTTTTTTTTTTGGTACATACACTTGCTAACAAGGTTTATAAAATATAAAAAATTATACAACATATACTAACAACTTACAGAACATTTTCATATGTATATTATATTCAAAGTTGAATTATTAGGGTGGCACTTAATTGAACTTTTTTTAAACTTGAAACACTCTGCCGTTACCAATAAATATAATTTTTAAAATTCTTGTTATTAACAATAACATATTCATACAGTCTTTAAATCGGGTTTCAGACGAATTTTTCATACATGTCATATCGCTTTGACAATGAATGTCTGAATGTGCCAGTCTATTATATGTCATTAGGATATTGTATATCGTCACGTGATATACAAAACAGTCTAACTAACATTTTTATTATTTTTTTTTTTATAAGAGAAGGAAAGAAACTTCGATACCCCTTTTAACAAAATTGTTAAAAAAAACTGATAGTTTTGATTATAAATGAGATTATATATAAGAATATAAATCAAAGAAACTTATTCAATGCAGTGCTTCACGCCGCAATCCATTTTAGAGTTTTACAGGGCAACCAAAAAATCACCCAAAATAAGAACGCACATCGCTATTTTTATTCTAGAAGTCCGTAGAAGTATAATCATTAATAAAGCCTTTTTTTTTAATTTTTGTTAGTTACCTTGTTTTGCATTACACCCGACCATATACTAAAGCACAGACATTAAGGCTACGTAAGCTATATGTTAGTAATATTATAAATCAGTCTTTTTATATTCTAATACCAGACTGTTTTAATTATAATTTATATGAGTTTTAAATATTTAAAAAAATGATATTAAAACACAAAAAGAAACTGCATTATATATTCTAACTTTAAGAAAGGTCTGCCATAGGGTTCACTTCGATTTAGATAAAATTTGTATATATGATGGAGAGATCCTGAAAAAAAAACCAATTTCATGTTTGAAACAGTTTGAGGGGTAAAAAAAGGGGTTCAACATAAATGGCCTGTTCTTATTATCCAGCCTTTATGGTCTGTTTTAACTTTACAGTATTCGCAATCTGTTTGAATTTTACAGCTTTCGGGGTCTGTTCTAATTTTTCAGCCTATGCGGGCTTTGAATTCTGTTGATCGGTACTATATACGACTCCACCACTGATGAGGCTGCCAACCCGATGAATTCCGCACCTGTCGAAGGACGACCGTCTGTCTTAGGGTGTATTTAAAATTAAAGACTAGATAAATTTTTTAAACCCCAAAGGGGGAAAATTATTTGTATTATTTTTAAGGTTTTGGGGTCCTTTTTCCGAAATTCGTAATCGTTATGCAACTTTTTCCAAAGAGCTTCTTTTTTTTGCCAATATTGCAAATATTTTAATTAAGTGGCAACTCTTAGGCGTGAGTCCCTGCCATATGGGCTTCAACATTTTTTCTTGTGTATTTTAACACTGTGCATACTAAACCGTAGCAGAAAACAAAATTACGCCTTACACCTTCGAATATAAATTATTTTTGAAATTTTTATTCCTTTGCCGCAGTTAGGGGTTCGTGATAACTTCAGCATTTACAGTCGGATCTTAAAATGTGATATATCAATGTTTTGTCTAGAGATGATCAATGTTTTGCTCTAAAGGCTATGACCTTAAGAAAAGTCCTTGACTTTTCGAACTTCCCTCGTAGTTATATGAAATGCAACACTGCTTCCATCAAGTACCACCTGTTAATAACTACTGAGCAAGTTCCGTCATTTTCTTTGCGTTTAACAGCTGTTCAAAACAAACAACCTCGTGTTTTTTTTTTTTTAATGGAAGATGACAAGATGGCTGCCGCGTTTGCTCGCAATCGACCACCAACAGAATCGTGAGACAGCTTAGTTTCCATGGCAAAACTCCATGGCAAAATTCCATGAATTGGATTAAATATTTCCCATTTCCAAACCTAGAGAAATGGTTTGGTGGAAAGAGATTTAGCTCCAACGATGAAATTATTGATCAAACAAATGTTTAGGGACCTCGAAAAATCCAGCTGTTAAACGCAAAGTAAATGCTAGATTTTTTGCGCGTGATTACTACTATTTTTGGTTATATAATACATAGAATTTGAACAAAATATATAATGAAAAAACAATCAATTTTGTATAAAAATCACTAAAAGGAGGCAACAATTTTTACTGACAGACAATTTGTGGAGCCTGATGAAGATTTTACGAAGCCTGTGGAAGATTTTGTACAGTCTTTTGAAGATTTGTCTACTCCAAAATTAAATTTGCGCGAAAAACTTATTTACTTCAATGAAATTTATAAAAAAATTTTATTAATAAAATATAAAATTTTTTTTTCCGAAATAAATGCAGCTGTTTAAACTTATTTTCCTTCTAAGTGTGGAATTTTAGTGAAAAGTTCCAAAAGCAATTACTAAAATATGCTAGTGAATCTCTGGTTCCAATGTCTACACATAGTCAATAGTTGTGTAAATTCGCAATGACAAGCACATGTTAAAAGTCTATAGCAGACAGCGTTGTCTGGGACATAATTACTTAGTAGTACTGGGGACAAAGTCAATAGTGAATCAGTACAGTTTCACTATCGACATTTCCTTCAGAGAAGAATTGTAAAGTTTTTCTGTAGATGATGTATTTTTTTTTATGGAATCTTTTCCATACTGCATTAAAATCTACGTTTTCGTAAAATATGAACTTGGTACCTTTTAACAGCACTTGACCGATTATGCTATTTTTCAATAGCAAACTGCTAAGCATATTAATAAATATTTTCAGCAACTCTGTCCACATTATATAGAACTGATATTTATAATCCGCTGTTGCCAACAAAACTATAAATTTTTATAATAATCTTGGACATAGTAAACTGTGGATTTAAGACTCTGCAATACAATTTATTTTATTACATATTTTGCATGTTTAAGTTCAATAATAATGGAGTGATATATTTGATTTTATCATTAAAGTGGTCTTAAAATATCGTTTGTCATATAAATCAAATTTTCTTTTAAAGGGTGTCCCAAGAAGAACGCAATTTTTAAATTTTAAATAAAACACAGATATTTAAAAAAAAATCGTGAAACTTTATGATATCGTAAAGTAGACAGAATGAGGTTATGTATGGAACAATATATCGTGCATATGGCCGCCGCGGCTTTGCTGGCATGCACGCGATCTTTTAATGAAATTTTCAATGACCGTTTTGCATGAATGCTGCGGTATTTCATTAATGCAGCGTCCAATTTCCTCTTTTAAGGCTTGAGTCGTCGTCGGCTTATTCGCGTAAACCATCGACTTCAAAAAACCCCAAAGAAAAAAATCTAATGGTGTTAAATCGCACGATCTAGGCAGCCAATTCTGATCTCCAAAACGCGAAATAACACGACCGGGAAATGACTGATGCAGCAATTGAATTGTTTCTCTGGCTGTATGATATGTGGCGCCGTCTTGTTGGAACCACATGCCCTCCACATTCATTTCTTCAATTCTAGGCAAGAAAAAACTGGTTATCATTTCACGATACCGAACACCATTGACTGTTTGCGCTTGACCTGCCTCATTTTCATAAAAAAAAGGTCCAATGATTCCTCCAGCCCAAAAACCACACCACTCAGTGACACGTTGAGGATGCATTTGCTTCTCGTGAATCACTCGAGGATTTTCCTCACCCCAAATGCGACAATTCTGCCTATTGACGAAGCCATCAAGATGAAAATCGGCCTCGTCACTGAAGATGATTTTATCGGCAAAATCAGCATTTTCATGTTGTCTCTCCAATACCCAATTAACGAACTCCCTTCGCTGTCCATGGTCAGCTGGCTTCAGTTCCTGAGTCAATTGAACTTTGTATGCATGAAGATGCAAATCTTTCGTCAAAATTCGCTGCAAAGTGGATTTGGAGACACCAATTTGCTGAGCTCGGTGTCGAATTGAGGTGGATGGAGTTTGAGCGACATCATCACGTACAGCTGCGACATTTTCGGTTGATCGACCTGGTCGATGGCGCGTTGTTGTCTTTACATCACTAACAGACCCAGTTTCGGCAAACTTATCCATTAATCTCTTTACAGTTGACTCTTTTGGAGCATTATTGTGACCGCAAATTGATCGCAATTTGCGAACTGTAGCCGCAAAACTTTCACCATTTTGGTAAAACAATTTCACAATGAGAATGCGTTGTTCATTCGTGTAGCGCTCCATTTTTACTAACCTCGTACCTTCTACTAGCAAACAATAACAATTGTTCAAATGTCAAACAATGACACTTCGAATGTTGCCAGATTAAAAATTGCGTTCTACTTGGGACACCCTTTAGAAACATAATTCATATTGTTGAACATTAATCATAAATTCACTGACCCCTATAACAATTCACAAAAAAAAAACAAGTACTATAATTACATTAGCATACAGTAGACAAGCTAATTTTTGTGTTGTTACACACTAAAATAAACTTATTTACAATCTCAGAAATTTTTATTAAAACAAAAGTATCACACAACTATTTTTTTTTTTAAAGTTCTCACAATTAGATGACGTGCTACATTATTTGTATGAAATCTTTTTGCTTTTGCTTTTAAAAAAAAAAAAACTTTAAACAAAGGTGATGATGAGATACTCCAACACTTTGGTTTTAAGGTAAATTGTAGCAAAAGAAGCTTATTAAAATCATTTGAAATCACACACATACACCAAGTTATGCGGTTTGTTTTTTCATGTGTAAGTTCTTGGATAGGGAAGGGAAAATGAAAAAAAAAAATACTATAAAAAACTAAAGTTGCTCTTAACACGCAATATTCTAGTTAAAAACAATAAGATGATATACCTTATAAACTCAGACATACCTTAGAAGAATTCCTACATTCACAACACATAATTTGAGTTTTTTTTTGCTCACATACAAAACATAAATTTACCTGAGAAAACAAATGACTAATTTAGAGAAAAACTAAAAGAAAAATACACATATGAGGCATTTTAGAGAATTTTGTAGCAACTGTAGCTGTAAGGTAACAATCAGTGATGATAAAAGAATATGTTGGTTTAGACTGATAACATACGGGGGCGGATCAATAAGTCCGTGACTTTTCGAACTTCCCTTGTAGTTATATGAAATGCAACACTGCTCCCATCAAGTTCCAACTGTTTATAGACTACTGTCAAATTTTGAGCAATTTCCGTCATTTACTTTGCGTTTAACAACTGTTCAAAACATACAACCTCGTGGATTTTTTTAAAAATGGAAAAAAAGTGAATTTCGAGTGCTCATTAAAAATGTTTTTTGCGAAAAAAAAACATCAATCAAACCAAGGAAAAGCTTGATAAATACTATTGGGACTCTGCACTATCGATTTGAATGGTAAAAAAGTGGTTTATTGACTTTCATTGTGGCCTTACAAGCACGGAAGGTGTTGATCATTCATTCTGGACGCCCAGTTGAGGTCTCTACACCCAAAACAATTGAAAACATTCATGATATGTTGTTGGCCGATCGGAGATTGAATGTGCGATAGATTGTGGAAGACATAGGCATCACACATGGCTCAGTGGTTTCAATTTCGAACGATCACTTGGGTATGAGAAAGCTTTCCGCAAGATGGCTGCAGCGTTTGCTTGAAATCGTCTGACAGCTTAGATTCCATGGAATGATTCCATGAATTGTACAAAAAATTGTACACTCAGGCCAATCAGTCTCTTATATTTTCTGCTTAAGACACTTGAATGACTCATCGACAGACCGCCGGGGCTCTCTAGCAGTCAACTTGCATATCTCAAGGGACGATCAATGGAAATTGTCTTTATAGGTTTTTGAGGGTAGTGGAGAGATCCTTGTAATTCATGCAATATTCACTACCTGGAATGCTTTCGCAGATATAAAATTAGCTTTCAACATTGTCAGAACTGATGCAATAAAAAACGTCCTTTTGCATCTGGATGTTAAAACTTTTGTCAGCTAGGCTGTCGAATGTTCAATGCTTGTTTGGGTAATAGCAAAAGGTCCTAAACAAAGATAGGAAAGGTACACACCAAGTTGAGGTGATCTTACCGCTATTGGGGCTTTTGTTTATTAACACAGTTCTCGTAAAGCTGGAAAATTGGGATGTTAAAGTCCCTGCTTATGCCGAAGATATGGTGTTACTAGTATTAGGAATGTTTTAGTGACATCATGACCAGCGCCCTGGATACTTCCAACAACTGGGGCACTGACTTAAGTCTGCAAGTGAATGCGAGTACAACAAAATTGGTGGTATTCAGCACCAGGGCCAAAACGAGCTTCACCCTGCTGAGAACTCAGGGCTGAAAACTGCCCCTCTCCGAAAGTGCTTAATATCTTAGCCTCGAAACTATCGTGGAATCTTAACATCGAGCACAGGGTAAGGAAGGCAATGGACGCTTTCTGCTCCTGTAGATAATATTCAAATAGCGCCAAGCACCATCAGTGTCCGATTGACCCTTCTTGTACTCTTGGCACCGTCAAGGTAACTAGGTCCTTCCTGCCGAAGGCCAGTAGTCGTTCCGATCCCCACAGGGCCTGGCGTTGGGCACGAGGATTTTTCCAATAATCAGAAAATTTGGACTGTCTCCACAACCTGATCCTATCTCTAATATATCGCATGGGCATCCCACAGAGAGGTTCAGGGCCACTGAAGAGCAGTCAGACCCCAAAGTTGGCCAGACAGTCCGAACTTTCCTTGCATCCATGCCATGGGGTTTGAGTCCAAAAACACGGTCGTCTTACATCCTATGCTCATTAACGGCTCTATTGCATGGTGGATGGCAACTACCAAGTTGTTTTGTAGTTACTGGCGGCTTTTGCTAGCAGTGCAGCTAGACTTGCTGTTGTTTCAGGTTCTTGGATGGTCAGAACCTACGGACATGCTAGACTTCTCAAACAGCTGCATCTGCATTTTGTACTACAGTCTGACTAGTCTACTCCTCCTAGGACTGACTTTGAAAGACCTTTACTCGTCAGCTTTCCTTCTAGAGAGGAGTGCGATGGGAGGGATCCATTAACTGGATTTTACATCATCCATGGTTCAAGAATGATTTGCGGGGTAGGCTCTGGGGTCTTATCTGGTGACTGCGACTTACAAAACTTTCTCAGGTTAGCTTCTAGTGTCTTTTAGGTGGAGATTCTGGCTATCAGGGAAGCGTTTGGAGTTCGTATTTTCGTCGATAGCCAGGCAACGCTCGTGTCCCTGAACTAGCAATCTCTGTGTAAACAATAGTTGTCTAGCCTTAGTTGAAAGTCCCTGATTATCCTGGTGTCGGTTTTTGGTCACAGGTACTTTTACGGTAATGAGCAGGCAGACGAATTAACAAGGGCAGAGTGATCAAAATTTCGGAGTTGGAGAGTGATCAGTATTTTGGATTATTTTAGTCTAGCTCTCCAAATATCAGCTATCTACTGGTGGTGTGGTATTTCAATAACGTAGTCGTTTTTAACTGTGTTTGATGCTTACAAGGGCGTCAGCTGGCTATTAAAACAACCACACGGAGAAAAAAAAATAGTTCAACATGATTGAGGATTTGAATTTATCATAATATGATCTCAATGCATCAGATATGATTCTTTCTAATCATATTGTAATCACTGAGGATAATTTTATAATCATTTGGAATCATATCATAAAATCACTGGAATCATACTATGATCATAAACGAATTTCAATCATATTATGATGCTCTTAAAATATCATAATCACTGGGATCATACTATGATCATAAACGAATTTCAATCATATTATGATGCTCTTAAAATATCATAATCACTGGAATCATAGTATGGATCATAAACGATTTTCAATCATATTATGATGTTCTTAAAATGTCATAATCTCTGGAATCATACTATGATCATAAACGAATTTCAATCGTATTATAATGCTCTTAAAATATCATAATCACTGGAATCATACTATGATCATAAACGAATTTCAATCATATTATGATGTTCTTAAAATGTCATAATCTCTGGAATCATACTATGATCATAAACGAATTTCAATCGTATTATAATGCTCTTAAAATGTCATAATCTCTGGAATCATACTATGATCATAACGAATTTCAATCACATTATGAAGCTCTTAAAATATCATAATATGAAATTTCTCTAAATTGTAATGTTTTCTTTCGAATTTTTATAAATATTTGTTGAATTTTATCATAAATATTGTCTAAAGTAATTCTGAAAGTAACGACTAACAATTTTTCAAGATATTAGACAATTTAAACTTTCAAATTTCTGATTTAACATTCAATAGTTGGATAGAAATAAAATTTAATGAAAAAGGTCCCTTAAAATGCTGTATGATGAAAGTAAAGTTTTTAGAAATACATACTTATAAAAATAAAACATTAGAAAAGATTTGATATCTTAAACTAATCCATTATTTATAAAATGTGTTACAACCCACAAAAACGACATGAAATAGAAGTAAAAAAAAAGAAACTAAGAAAGTAGTTTTCCTAATTTTATAAATTATTATTTTGCATGGCAACTATCTGTCTTTTTTTAAATATGTATTCACTAATTGTTTATGGTAGAATTTGATGTTAACACACACATACTCATACCTACACCTTTACCTCGATTAACATGCATTTCAAATTTGTGTAAATTATAACAATATTGTTATATTGAACTGTACGGAATATTTAATAAATGCAAAATATGTTTACCAATTGTTTTTGTAAGAACTATGCAAAAACTTGGCACATTTTATCATGTTCTTAGCAGAAAATAATAAAACTTTGGTAAATTTAACCAACGTTTTTGCATATATAACATTTGGAAAAGCATTCAATACAAAATTGTATCAAAATAAAGCATTTCGTCGGTTGAATATTGGATTGACCTATAGACCATTTTTGGCTCAATTGAGTTAGGAATTTAAATGTATTTTTTCTAAATCTTTAATGCTATTTTCAATATTTCTTTTTATTAGGAAATATCTAGCACCAACTATTTTTCAAATTTCTAATTTTCACTATCACTAATTATTGTTTTGCTGCACTTGAAAAAATTGTGAAAGAAAAGGAAGCAATAAAAAAATAAAAACATTTTTTACTTTTGTTTTTTCGTGTTCAATAAATATTTAAGAAAAAACACGGAAACCAAGAGAAATTAAAGCTATTACACTAGGTTCATCAACCTCAGCAATGGTTTCCGGTCAAAGATAACAATTTGCTGGCTACCGAGTATGTCTGGTAAAACCTGGTTATTTTGGCTTGCGGAGATTGATTCAAATTTATCCAGACATGGGTAATTTGTATAAAAAATAATTACACTGTAAATAAAGTCTTTATTTTAAAATAATATCGTTTTTTTGGGTGCTGCGTTTATTAACTTAATATTACCATTCAGTCCATAAACATGATTTAAGCATAAATCGATCTAAGTCTATCTCAATTTATAATGGTTTAAATAGAAATACTACTTTGACCTACATGAAATAAATAGAGAATTTTTTATTGAAAATAGTGATATGGGGCACAAAATAATCAAAAAAAATTTTTTTCGATATATTGTACAAATGTTTGTGTGTATATGTGGAAAATTAGAAGAAGAAAATTTATCGTAGATTTTAGACACAAAGAAACAAAAATATTGTAAAAATACACTCAAAAAAATAAATGAACTAGAATTTAGAAAAATTAACTAATTTGGAGGAAAAATTAAAATGAAAACGGCGCCAAACATACTTTTTCTTGAAATTAAGAAACAAATTTTACTTAAAATTTGGTCAAAATTTTTAAATTATAGAAAAATTTTACTACTGAGAACTAAATTTTTAGTTCATACATCATCTTAAATTTTTTATTTAAGTTCATTAGATAATTTTTTTTTACTAAAAACTAGGACTTAACAGGGAGTTAAATAAAAGAAGAAAATATTTTCTAACATCAAGTTAAATAGCACTTCTTTAAAGTAAAAATTACCCTTAAATTTGATGAAAATTTTCTAATAAATGTGAAACTGTTTCTAAGATAAAGGTAATATATTTTACCATAAACTTAAAACTTATGTATTTAAAATAAAAATTAAATTTCATTGACAAAAAGGTAAATAAATTAAAAAAAATTTACTGCAGGATATCCTGAAACGTAATAAATTGTGACAAATTCAGATCCTTTTTGTAGTTAATTAACGGTTCTGCTTGTGAGAACTACAAAAAGGGACGCCCTAGGTGGCACACGGATTTCATGGCTAAATAACACTGGGGGTCCTTTGTCTTCTTAACTAATTTAAGGAAATTGTTGCAAAAATACAAAACACACAGTTTCATTTCTTGTTATTATTGGAAATTGGAAAAGGTCATAAGTTTATTTTATGGCATTTTTAGCTTAAACTTTAATTGATATATAAAAATTTCTCCTTTTTTATGTGAAACAAAAAAAATAGTTTTAGTGGCTTTGATATAAATAAAGTTTAATAGGCGCAACGTCATTTATAGGAAAGTCATTATGCCGTAATGTATAAAATATGCCTGCGACATTTTGTATTACATAAAAGCGCAAATTCGAAATTTTTTACCCTTTTTGCTAACAAAATTTAAAAATATATTTTAAGCTATTTTAAGTTCAATATTTAAGACTGTAAAGATGAGAGATGGGCACGTGGGTGATTTTTGACTCACGCTCACCCACGATCACGAACCAAAAATTACAATCATATTTTTTTGAATGGTTACTTTAATTTGTTTCAACTAATAATATTTTTTCTTTTAAATTTATTAAAACTAACAAATTTGTTTTGAGTTATTTTTTTTTTTAAATATTGTTGTTAAACTGTCTTCCAACAAAAAAATCCTATAGCTTACTTAAAAAAAATATATATATATTTAAAATTTATCTGAACTAAGTTCCATAAAAATTTTCCCTAGAAATAGTTCAACAGTTTCTAAAATCAAATAAATTTTTATTCTTACATAGGAAAAAATTTATTACTTTTTGGTTTTTAATTGCCTGAACTAATTTTTAGAAAACTATTCTTAAAAATCTGAAAGTGATAGACTTAAAAACTGAATTTAGAAATTGCTTTCTAAAATTTAGTTCATTTTACTTGCCGCGGAAAAAAATTAACACACATTAAGTTCAAGTACTTTCTCATTTTAAGTTAGATACATTTTTTGAACTAAATGGGAGTTAAATATGTTCTAATTTATTTTTTTGAACTAAACTTAGTTTAAATACATTTAAATATGCAAATTTCTTAAAACTGAGATACATACTTGTTTTTTTTTTTCCTAAAATCAAGAAATATTACTTAAGAAAAGTATGAACTATTTCTGAGTATATAAACTATTGTAAACATAATAATTTTTATTAATTTTAAGAAAATTTTCTAAGTTTTAATAAAATTTAACTTACATTGAGGAAAATTTTTAAATTATTTTAAAGGAAATTTAGGATTAATTTTTAGTTCATGTCTTTTTTTTTTTTTTTTTTTGACTGTAGTCTGTCGAAAAATAGTTATTGGTCGGTGCGGCAATCCAGTATTCAATCGACAATGTCATGTTAAAATACAACTTTTGAGTTGAGATTAAAAAATGTCATATAACTTTTAAACTGTTCTACGGTTTCGGTTTATTTTGGCCACTAAACTTTTCAAAACTGGAAAATATTTTGAATTTAAATATCCTGCCCACAACTTACCTTGCCTAAGATTTGACTTGACGTTATCGTCTTATTGATAGATAATGTTACAAAAATATTTTGTAAAACTATCATGTAAATCGAGTCCTAGGTGCATACATAATTACATAATCACTCTTGTGTATTATTAACACAGTTAAGAGATAAAAATTATTTGTGTATGTGTGCAGTCGGGACATTTTGTATGCGAGTATGTATGTATTTAAGTTGCTAAGTAGTATAAAGAAAAGAATCCCGTTGAAGAGTTTCGCTAATATTTACTAATGTTATATGTACACAATTGTTGATTATAAATGTATGTACAGTAGTGGACTAAAGTGGATACATTAATTCAAGATTTTTCAAAATTTGCTATAACTTTTTTTTATTATAGAAACTTAAATGATTTTTTTTAAAGCATAAAACTAAAACATTCTTCTTTAATAAAAATCTAAATACAGTACTCTTTATCATTAAGAAGTTAGTTAAAAAAATATTCAAAATTGCAACCGCTTCTATCCAGTTTTGTGCATATGTGACATTTTCGGCAATGTGTTTCTTTAATATTTTGTCCAAAGTCCTTTGTTCTTTAAAACACATTTTATGCGAGAAGGCATACTTTCCACCAGATTTTTGAAAGTTTGAGGTGGAATATTAGCCCATTCCGCTGAAACTTTTGACCAAAGGTCATCTAAGTTGGTCGGTGCTCGTTCGTATTGGGAGAGTCTTCTTTTGGCAATTGCTTACAAATTCTCGATGGGATTCAAATCGGGGCTTTGAGCTGGCCACTTCATTGTTTTGAATTCTTGTTCAGCAAGCCATTTTTGCACAATTTTGGCAGTGTGCTTGGGATCCCCATCTTGTTCAAAAGTTATTTCTGTTGCAGGGTAGGCGCTCTCTTTAATAAAAACGGGCAAATTGTTCTGCAAAATTTGTAGATAGTACTCCTTATTCATAATTCCTTCTATTTTAATTAGAGGACCAATGCCCCACCATGTGAAACATCCCCACACCATAACACTCCCACCACCATGTTTCACTGTTTGTTTGACATGGTGTCGCTGAATGCTTTCACCGGGCCTCTTCCAACAATATTGTATTCCATCAGATTGGAAACGATTAATTTTTGTTTCATCTGACCAAATCACTCATTTCCAGTCATCAGTTGTCCAATTTTTATGCGCTTTGCAAAAATTAATACGAGCCTTCATATTTTTGTCCGACAGTGCAGGTTTCTTTTTTTTTCACAGCAGACACAAGCCCAATTCTGTGCAAGGCCCTTCTTATTGTACGGTCACTTACCAATTTGCCCATAGCTTCGGCAGCCATTTTTGGTGTTCTGGCGTTTCTAGTAGTAATATTTCGTTCCACCAAACGAGCATCTCCGTCTGAGAGCAGTCTAGGCCTACCTCCCTTGTTAGCAGCCACAGTCACATATCGTCGTTTTCTTACTAGGCTGACAGTTCGATGGCACACTTTTAGCTTTTTTGCGATACTGCGGCATGAATCACCTTTTTCGCTTAGTCTCACAATTTCATTTTCAAGATTTTTTGATATTTTTCTCATTTTTTTGGCTGTTCTAAATATTATTACTTTTTTAATAATACTAAAATCAAATATGTGTTCATCTGTTGACTTATTACTCTTGAATGAATCAATAATGCATTTTGTCCTACATATTTTCTATTAAACACACAATTCCAACAAAAACATTCCAATATAACGGGACTTGGAATAGATAAACAAAAAAGGCAAAGAGTGGACAAAACTGGATAAATGCGGTTATAAAACACATACATTTTTTTTCATGTTTATTGAACAAAATAATTTATTTTTTTTACGTATATATATTAAGGAGAGTACAATATATACAATAGAAAAATTACACTTGGATATCACAATTTGAACAAAAGTTATTTATACAGTTTTAAAAATATTCCATTATGTATCCACTTTAGTCCACTACTGTATGTATGCATGACAAAAGTATGTGTAAGAAAGGATAAAAGGTAGGCATTTATTTCCTAAAATTTTATAAATAAATTGTGAAGCACAGTGACCTGTTTCTCAATAAATATTTATGTTATCATTAAGCGCCCCGTTAGGCTAGTTGGTAGCGTGCTAACTTATCAGTCCGGGGGTCATGAGTTCGAATCCCACGAAAGGCTCTGGTCTGTTTTCCCTACAACGAGCCGATGGCCTTTGTTGCTAGTGCTCGGTTAGGGTATCAGGATAAAATTTGTAGGCATGGATAAAAGGTAGGCATTTATTTCCTAAAATTTTATAAATAAATTGTGAAGCACAGTGACCTGTTTCTCAATAAATATTTATTTTATCATTAAGCGCCCCGTTAGGCTAGTTGGTAGCGTGCTAACTTATCAGTCCGGGGGTCATGAGTTCGAATCCCACGAAAGGCTCTGGTCTGTTTTCCCTACAACGAGCCGATGGCCTTTGTTGCTAGTGCTCGGTTAGGGTATCAGGATAAAATTTGTAATTAAATGATTAATATAAATAAAAATAAAAATTTATTTATCATTTTTTTTTTTTTTTTCAATATTTCTTCATCCATTGGAAGACTTCTTCAGGAAAAAAGCAAACCAGTAACAATATATAAACAGCAATTTGACAAAAAATTTCTATTGCTAAAATCTAAAAATGGTGCACTCATGTGAAAATCTAAATATATATGAATATACATGATCATACATGGGTCTGTATATGATTATACATTGGTATACATGATCAGATAGGTCCTTGCATAATTCAGTATGTGATCATACACAATCTAATATATTTCCATATATTTTCGGATCCAAAATTTAAGGTTATATGGCTGTATATGAGATCATGTATGATCATACATAATCATATATGTACACGATCATATAAAACCATATCAAGTCATATACCTTAAAATTTCAGATCCAAAGACATATGGAAGTATATGAGATCATTTATGATC
Organism: Eustalomyia histrio; assembly: GCA_949748255.1. NCBI lineage: Eukaryota > Metazoa > Arthropoda > Insecta > Diptera > Anthomyiidae > Eustalomyia > Eustalomyia histrio. Next base: position 136,631,342 of record OX456524.1, on the reverse strand, counting down.
ATATATTAACCTATGCATGAAACTATGTGATCATATACACCCATATATTATCATATACAGGCCCATGTATGATCATGTATGTCCATATATATTACGATTTCCACATGGGCGACAAATAGAACATTTTCGTAAAGCCTAATTTTCTGTAACGAAATCAAAATATTATTCAAGAATATCCTTAAATGAACTCTAAAGTTATGGCAAAATTTAGAAATAAACGATTTTGACAGTTGCTAGCAGATTAAATGAATCGTTTGCAAATAATCTAATTACACAAATAAGTAACACACTATTAACTTAATGTCAGTGTATTGGAGTTTATAATATTATTGTGTGTGGGTGTGTGTGTATGTAAAAGTTTTGTGACAATGATTAAATGTTTCATGTTCTAAAGGATGCTTTTTATTATGAAAAACTACTGTCTAAAACTAACTACTACACATAAACTAACCAAACAGTAGAAAATACAGCACATAAACTATAAAGAATCTAAATAAATTGTGTTATTTTTATATAACGATAATGATTAGAAGCAGACCTGGGCAATCTAAATTACATTTTGTAATTATTCACTTGTGTAATTTGTTCATAATTAATAGGATCAAGGATCACATTTGTTAGAATAAACGTTTCCTTGGAATTACTCAATTACATCCATTACATGTAACTGAAGTATGCATGATATTAAAGAACACAAAAATATCCACTGCTTCCCATGTCTGGTATTAAATACATTTCCAATTTTCCAAAAAAAAAAAACGTTTAATCCCATAAATGTGAGCATAGATCTGTTAGAATCCTTTTAATTCGAACATATTATACAAGTGAATAATTGCAAAATATAATTGAGATCGCCCAGGTATGATGAGAAGTGATGTTGAAGATTATTCTGTGGTTTTTATAGAATTTAAAATAACGATGATAATGTTTACGATAGTAGTGAGGCTTTCAGTTTAGATGTTGTAAATTTTGTAAAATTCTTAATTACTTAGTAAATTTTTGCATTGATTGAGGTTGTAATAGAAATAAATGTTTCTTTTTTTTTTTGATTTAGGTGACAAAATGTTTTGTGGATTTAATGGTTAAATAATATATATATTTTTTAACAAAGAGTTTAAATTAATTTTAACATGTGAGATTTAATCGTTGAAAAAATATATTTTTTGCGTCTTTCCATGGACGGCTTGACCGACTGTAATTCTTTTTTTTTTTTATACCCTTCACCACAGCTGGAAGGGTATATATAAGTTTGTCATTCCGTTTGTAATTTCTACAATATTGATCTTAGACCCTATAAAGTATATATATTCTGGGTCCTTATGAAGAGCGAAGTTGATTTAACGATGTCCGTCTGTGTGTTGAAATGGGTTTTCCGAAGAAACCAGACATGATGAGGACTTGATTGTTATTTATTTCTGTTACATATGATCCATTTCTGTTTGCTATTGAAAATCAGACAGATCGGTTAATATATGGCTGAGATATTAGCAAAAAACCAGGACTACCTCTAATTTTTTCTGTAAAATCCCTCTGTTTAATATGTATGTAGAATTTTACGCATAACAAACACATCCATTTGTTGAAATTCTTTTCTTTCATCTCCACCTTTTATACACAAACAACAAACACATATAAAGGTTTGTCATTTAAATAAAAACCAAACAAATCTCTAATGAACGAAGACTTTTATATATGTACCTCAATTAACGATGATTTTGTGTGATATTCAATAGCTCAGGTGTCTAGACGCTATGTCGCAAATACTTTTTTTTTCTCTAAGGCCGCGGGTTCGAATCCCGGTCAATTCACTTTTTTTTTGTACATTTTTTTTTTATTTTCTTAAGACTTTTTTTGTTTATTTTTTGTTTTTTTTTTAACATTTAACAATTAATTTAAATAAAATTTTATATTAATAATTAAAGAATCCATAAATAGGCTAAAAACATCAACATTTTTATAAAAACCCTCTGATACAAACAAAATACAAACGTTTTTATTTCTATTTTTTGCTCCGATTTAAAAGAATTTATAAACAGATTTTTAAACTATTTTATTTCTCATATATTAAGAAAATTTTATACATAATTTCCTTTTGAGTGCAATTAATTTTAGATCATAACTTATAATAATTTATTAAAAAAAACTTTATAAACTATTTTCTTTCAAATTTTTAAAATTAAGCTAAAGATATTAAAAATATTTTTTAATTAAAAAGCGAAATAAAATCCCAAATTCAAATTTGCCAGCTAAATCAAACGTTTTTGTAGAAATAAAACACATGCAGTTCTTGTGATTTCTTTTAACGATTTGTTGAAATTCTTTTCTTTCACCTCTTCACCTTTTATACACAAACAACAAACACTATTTTAGAGCTGTAATATGACCTATGGATACGTCTTATATAGCAAAAGATCGAAAATCTTTAGTATAACATATTTGCTGAAAAAACTCGGAAATATCGGTTCAGATACAAAAAAGTTATGCCCAAAATATAAATTTTTTTTAAATACCTATTTTCTGGAACCATAAATCTTTCCGAGTCCAAGTTTTATCACCAAACTAAATGGTTAATTTCCTCGTAAAGGCGTCTGTATATAAATCTGTCCATTCCATATATGTCCATATATAAACTTCAGTTTTTTTCAACCATGGTGAAGGGTATATAAGATTCGGCATAGCCGAACTTAGCCGCTCTTACTTGTTTTACGTAAAAATGTACCAAAAAAAATGAAAGTATGATATTAAGAACTTTTTCAAGAAAACTTCTTCGTGTCTATGGACTTTTTGAAAGAAAAATTCTTCAAAAAAAAATTTTAATTCTAAGGACTTAAAAAAACAGAATCTCTGGACTTTTGCTAATAGAAAAATTCAGAATCTAAGAATTTTTTTGGAAGAATATATGAACTTTTATCTAAGAGACTGTTTGCAGAATCTGAGAATTTTACTTTGAAGAAAAATCCATAGAATCTAAAATCTTGTTTTGCTTAATCCACATTGTAAGGTAGTGTAAGCTATCCATGCGCGAACTTGACTGTAATTTGTTTTACTTAAAATGTAGCAAAAAAAAAAAAAGAAAACTTCCTGGATCTTATGGACTTTGGAAAAAATTTTAAATTCTATGGAATTTAAAAAAAAAAACAGATTCTATGGATTATAATAGAAAAATTCTTAGTTTCTAAGGACATTTTTAAAATTTTTTAGATAGTCCCCAGAGTCTCAGAATTTTTGTTTTAGCAAAGGTCCTTAAAATCTAATAATATTTCTAATATAAAAAATTCTTAGAATCTAAGTATTGTTCATGATGAAAAGTTCTCAGAATTTGTATCTAAGAACCAGTTAGCAGAATCTGAGAATATTATTTTAAGGAAAAATCCATGCAATCTAAAAATCCTTCTAACAGAAAAATTTCTAAATATCTAATATTTTGCATTAGAAACCCAAGAGTTGGGGTTCTACAGCCAATTTCTTATGAAAAAATTATTTTATTAATATTCTAAGTACTTTTTCCACGAGAAAGTCATTTTACAAGAAATTATTTACGAGGGCGGATTAATACGTCCGTGACTTTTTGAATGAAACACAGTTTTTTTTTTGCAAAAAAAAAAAAAATAGTTTTTCCACATAATCTCCTTTTAGCTCCGATCGACCAACACCATATCGTGGATTTTTTCGACATTTTCTGGTGTATTATTGGCCGCAATTGGCCGTCCAGAATGTTCAGCGTCATTTGCACTTGTGCGACCACAACGAAAATCAGTAAACCACTTTTTTACCATTGAAGTCAATGGTGCAGAGTCCCCATAGTATTTATCAAGCTTTTCCTTGGTTTGAATGACGATTTATTTTTGCAAAAAATAATGTTTAATGAGCACTCGAAATTCACTTTTTTCCCATTTTTAAAAAAATCCACGAGGTTGTATGTTTTGAACAGCTATTAAACGCAAAGTAAATGACGGAACTTGCTCAAAATTTGACAGTAGTCTATCGACAGGTGGTACTGGATGAGAACAGTGTTGCATTTCATATAACTACGAGGGAAGTTCGAAAAGTCACGGACTCCGCCCGCACGGAAGTCCGCCCTCGTAATAAAAATATATATATTTATATTTTTTTTTTTAATTTATTATTGTTTTTATGGAAGAGAATTAAAAAATTATAAAATCTTTATATAGAATTTTTTTGACAATGAAGTTTTTTCAACAATGAATTGCATAATTATCATATTTTTTTCATATAGTCAGAATTTTTGTTACCACAGTATAGTTACAGCTAATTATTTTCTAAAATAGAAAGTGGCAATCTTGAAATAATAAAAAATTTACTATAATAATGATGGTAGCGACCATATAAATAGTTAGAACCTATTTATAAACCAATTACTTCATGGTGGCAACCATACCCCAAAGAAGCAAATATAATATAATAGCAGTGATTATGTTTCAAATATGGTTTTTCAAGAATCTGGGATCAGAATTAAAAGAAAAAATCAAAATGTGGAATACAAAATGGCTGCCGTGTTTTTTAAAAATTTTATATTTTGACTCTTTAAGCCACTGATCACGAATTTAAAATGTGAAGAATTTAAAAAGCAATATGGCAGATCCAATATGGCGGTAGCAAGTACAATTTTATGCAAAATATTCCCCGTCATATTTAGAATTTTTTTTTAATTTTTTCATTGTTGTTCTTAAGAATCTAAAAAGAAGTAACTTTGCGGATATGTGAAGTTAATATTATAATAATAAAATGCTTTCATGGGAAATGCTTTCATGGAATGTTACATATTACAAACTTTTTCAGCGCCTTAAAATATATATGAAGCCGCATATAGTACACTAAGTTCAAAAAGTATAGCTATAAAATATATAAAACCTCTATATAGTTAAAAAAAAATTTAAAATACCCTTAAACCTTTCAAAATTGTATTTTATAGAAAAGTCAACTGAAAAAGTATATACAACAAGTTTACAAAAATTTTTATAGCAAATTTCAGAGATCAATTAATTAATTTTAAAATGGCCCTAAATCTTTGCAAGAGCTCTGTTTTAGGAAAAATATGTAAAATATTAAGAAAAAAAAATTACAAGATTTTAATTATCCCAAGATTTTGGCGCAAAATTTCGGAAATATGATTTGCGTAATGATTTGCAAGGAGGCCTCTTTTTAGTAAATGAATGTTTAATTAAATATTCAATTTTAAGTTCTCTTCAAAGTCCAAATTAAAAAATATGCTCTATATGGACATACAAAATGGCGTCGATAGAATAAAAACAATGTGAAGGAAGGTTGTATTATTTATATTATTTTTTTCTTCTTTATAACTAGTTTCCCTCCCCCTAAAAAAAAAATTCTTTCCTCCAATACAGTTTACAAAGAATTCGCATCTTTTCCTACCATAGTCGTTTAAAACTTGAACAAAAGATAGCAGCAACAGGGAAAAATTTCCCACAACATGATTATTTGCAATAAGAATACAAAAAAAATTAAACTTTTAAAAAAAGAATAAAAAAAAAAATCAAATTTTTATGCTTGGTTGCATGTGAATATTAAGTATAAAAAAACTACTATATATAAATTTATGATAAAAACCATATGTTATTTGTTAGTTTATAAAAGAAAAAGGATTACAAAAAGTTTGTTTAAAAGTCAAAAACTTCAATTTCAAAGAAACAGATAAAGACTTTAGTTATAACAATTATATTATTAAATTGAAGAACAATTTTTTTTTTGGGGGGGGGCAAAATATTAAATCAAATATATATAAAAATCGACAAATCAATTTTAAAGTAGTGGAACGATTGGCAGAACGTAAGTTAATGAATGAATGAATGTGATGATAATTATTTTTTTTTTTTATATTCAAAGTTGTTTTAATATTCAACAGCCTTCACAGATGCTGACCCAACCAAGTTGTATAAAAATTCCTTCTTTATTTATCAACTTTTCTATAGCCAACTGCGCTATTAAAAAAAAATGTCAAATATAGATTATTAAATATGGACAAATTTTGCGCCCAATTATTATTTACAATTAAAATGAATTAAGAAACTGCTAGAAATTTTACTGTATCAATAAAGCTTTTTTTTACTGTAAAATATACAGGTTGATTGAAAAGTTCCTGCGCTCGAAATCAAAGAATACTGTTTTTGTTACGAAATATATTTTTTTTTATTCAATATAATCTCCTAGAAGCTCAATACACTTATTTCAATGATCTTCCAATAATTTTATCCCATCCTTATAATGGTTTTCCGGAAGCTCTGAAAAATAACCGTCTACGGCTGCTATGGCCTCTTCATTCGATGAAAAATGCTTTCCACGAAGGAATTGTTTGAGATTTCTGAAGAGATAGTAGTCACTGGGAGCCAAACCTGGTGAATACGGTGGATGTTCAAGCAATTCGTACTTTAATTCTTTGAATTTAGCCATCGTCAAAACACTTTTGTGAGCAGGTGCATTGTCTTGATAAAAAATGATTTTTTTCTTCTTTAAACCAGGTCTTTTCTCACGAATTTTTTCATTCAGCTGATTCAAAAGGCTGCAATAATATTCAAGGTTGATTGTTTTACCTTTCTGAAGATAATCAATCAACAAAATTCCTTTTGCATCCCAAAACACTGATGGCATAACCTTCTTTGCTGATCGTTGTGACTTCACCTGCTTTGGAGCTGAACAACCAGCTTCAGTCCACTGTAAACGTTCTTGTTTCAATTTAGGATCATGGTGGTAGATCCAAGTCTGATCCATAGTTAGAAGAAAAGAACGCAAGAGGTCGGTTTTAATCGTCTTAAAACGCTCCAAATTACGCTGAGAAATTTGTTTTCGATCCAGTTTTTGTTGAATTGTTAATGTGTGCGGCACTAACTTTCCAAACAGTTTTTTCATACGTAATTCTTCATGTAAAATATGGAGTACTCGTTCGTCTGGGATGCCTATGGCATTAGCAATTTCACGCTTAGTCAAACTTGAGTCTTCACTAACCATATTATGTACCTGCTCAATGATTTCTGCTGTGGTTGCAGTTTTTGGTCGTCCTTCGCGTGGATCGTCTTTAAGGCTGGTACGACCACGTTTAAATTCACCAGCCCAAAATTCAACGGTGCGTTTTGAAGGTGAGGACTCCTTATACACTTCTAACAACTGTTCATAAATTTTCTTTGCTTTTAAACCCTTTAAAACAAAGAATCTAATGACTGCACGATATTTAATTTTTTCCATATTAAAAAAAATCAATGACACGTCAACTTCAAATGGCTTGTAAACAAAGAAAGAATTGACAGAATGACTTGCAACTTTGCATGTGTTCTCAGGACAGTTATACCAACTTGAGAAAAAAAAGTTAGAAGCTAGCAGTGCCATCTCTTGGTGAGCGCAGGAACTTTTCAACCAACCTGTATATATATATATTTTTTTTAATTCAGAACTAGCTCTGCATATTATTCGCCATCGTTTTGGAGAAATTATTTGTTCAATATTGTCTACTTTAAGTACTCAATGAAAATTAAATTATTTGTTCTATAATTACGAGGGCGGATATTTAAGTGTGTGTCATTTTGCAAAGAAAAATTTATTTTTCAACATAATCTCCTTTTAGCTTAATACACTTAGTTCAACGTTTCTCCAATTTTTGTATTCCTTCCAAAAAAAATAGTCACTGGGGGCTAAATCCGGAAAATATGGCGGATGAGGTACCAATTCGTAGCCCAATTCATGGAATTTTGCCATTGAGGCTACACACGTGTGCACCCGTGCAATATCTTGATGAAGAAGATCTTTTTTCTTGGCCACATTGGGTCGTTTTTTGTTTAAATCCTCGTTAAATCGGTCCAATAAAATGGCATAATATTCGCCGTTTATAATTTTTCCCTTTTGAAGGTAATCGATGTGTATTATCCTGCGTGCATCCCAAAAAAACTGGTGGCATCACCTTACCTTGGCCTTCTTCGTAGCCGGTTCACCCGGAAAAACCCATTGTTATACTGCTGCTTGGTCACCGGAGTGTTGTAATGGATTTATGTTTCATCCACAGTTACAAAACGCCGCAAAAACTCATTCGAATTGCGGTTAAACAGCTCTAAACAATCCTTTGAAGTTGTGACACGATTGGTGCACTATATTGCAGAGCAAACGCCGCACCCATCTTGCAGACAGCTTTCTTAAATCCAACTGATCATTTAAAATCGAAAGCACACCGCCATATGAAAGGCCTATGGCATCAACAATCCCACACACTTTTACTCTTCGATCGGCCAACACCATATCGTGGATTTTTTCGACATTTTCGCGTGCATTGATCTTAATTGGCCGTCTTGAACGTTCAGCGTCATTTGTACTTGTGCGACCACAACGAAAGTCAGTAAACCACTTTTTTACCATTGAAATCGATGGTGCAGAGTACCCATAGTATTTATCAAGCTTTTCCTTGGTTTGATTGACGGTTTTTTATCGCAAAAAATAATGTTTAATGAGCACTCGAAATTTACTTTTTGTCATTTTTAAAAAAATCCACGAGGTTGTATGTTTTGAACAGCTGTTAAACGCAAAGTAAATGACGGAACTTCCTCAAAATTTGACAGTAGTCTATTAACAGGTGGTACTTGATTGGAGCAGTGTTGCATTTCATATAACTACGAGGGAAGTTCGAAAAGTCACGGACTTATTGATCAGCCCTACTCCATAATATCAACACGATATTGATTATACGTATTGAGGTCCTAACTGATTATAGAACATTATATCTATTTAAGACAAAAAATATTCAATGAATATTTTCCCCAAAAGCAAACCTAAGGACAGAAACAAATTCATTTTATACGACTAACCCCTTTTTATTTGTATAAGAAGAAGGGGATAGATAATTCTTTCGAAAGAATTGTATGTGTTTTGTTTTTGTTACAATAACAAAATACAAATAATTCGTTTGGCGGAATTATTCCTTTCACCTTATAAAAACAGTAAATGAAAATTAAAAATTTGTATAAATTCAAAAACTTGTATTTCTTAAATTAAGTTTCAAACCAAAATAAAGCTAAAACACTTTCAGCTTTAAAACTTTTTGAATCGATAGAAAGACTTCTGAAATTTATTAACAAAAACTTTTTGAATCGATAGAAAAACTTCTGCAATTTTTTAATAAATAAAATAACTCGCAAGTGAAGTATGCCGACCTAAACACACCGATTTTGATGAAATTTTGTCTGTGAAAAAGAAAATCTAAAATCGAACTGTCTCGATCTTTGGACCACCTCGTAATTAAAAGGGGTTTAAAAATTGGTATTTAGTACGTTATTTTAACTTTCTAAGGTATTCGTAGAGAAAACAGATTCGTGTTGACAATCGAATGTTTCGGTTGTGGTAACCGAATCGCCCTGGTCAGCTTAGGCATACTGACTATACCGAGAGAGATCCCCGAGATATACCTACACAAAAAGAGGACTACTGATTTTTTTCACTATAAACAGCAACAACAAAATGTTTATTTTCAATCATTGTTTAATAATCGACAAAAGTATTAAAAACAATCGAAATTCGTTTAAAATGACCAACAATTTTTAACTGACAAAAATTAGAAAAAACTTTTTTCGTGGTTTGTTTTTAAAATTGAAATTTTTTTATATGTATGTAATTTTTCAAAACACAACACACACAGATGTATATATTTTTATATTTTCTATGTGTGTATTGAATAATTTCTTGTAATTTTTATTGAAATAATTTTGTATAAAAACAAACTATTTTGTTAAAAAAAAACAAAAGGAATTCTATGAATTTCTATTTTTAGAAACAGAAAACATAAAATTTTACAATTAACAAAAAATATGAACTCCCACTGAATGTTTGTAAATTTTATATAGTTTGTTTTTTGAATGACTGATTCAAATAGTTAAAAAATATATATTTCTATGAATTTCAATTGGTTCTTCATTTAAAAACCAACTCTACGTATTACTTTTTAAATCAACTACAGTTGGTAATGGAAAATATATTGTAATGTGAGTGTATCATATGGAAAAGTAAATATTAGGGCTGGTCAAGAAGTCCATGACTTTTTTAATTTCCCGCATCTTAACGGAAAAGCCAACACTGTTCCTGCCAACAGGTATCTATCAGTTGACTCATGTCAAAATTTAAACAAAAATTATTCTACAAATTGCTTCATGATCCGCCCTATTGTGCGGATTCAGCCCCAAGTGACTGTTTCTTGTTTTTAAACCTAAAGAGATAGGCTCGGCAGAAAGAGATTGGACTCCAACGATAAAATCATCTTACAAACAAATATCTATTTTGATGACCACGACAATGCTTATTTCTTGGAAGGGATAAAATAAAATTGGAGAAACGTTGGACAAAGTGTTTAGAGCTCAATGGAGACTTTATTGAAAAATAAAATTATTTTTTATCCAAAAACTCACGGCCTTATTGGCCCGCCCTCGTATTAAAAATTTGACATTAGTACAATATACTTTCTCCAGTAGCAGGGCAGTTGTGTTAGAAAACCATATCTATATGTATAAAATAATATAATTTTATATATTTATATATAATGCAATATAAGTTTTTGTTTCTATTTTGCCTTAAACCCATGCACACACTCTTTGCATTGAAAAATATTTTTAAATTAGTTTATGTTGATTGTAGAGCTTAGAAAGAATTAATTAAATTTTAACTTAATTCAAAACAAAAATTTGAATTCAGTTCAGAATTCAGTCAAAGCTCTAAATGTTATTGAATAAATTTCTAATGGGAATGATTCAAATTAATTAAAGAAATTTAAGTGCTAAAAGTATGAAAATAAAAATCATCATAAAAAAATTAAGCCTAATTCACCTTCTTATTAAAGGAATTAAAATAATTTTTACTAATTCGATGTGAGCCATTTAAATTTAAAGCATTTTAAAAATTAAGTTAATTTATAAAGCTCCATAAGAACGCTTTTACGGAATGAACTTTGAGTAAAAAAAGATTTAAAAAAGAATTAATTCTCTTTAAGCTTTGGTTGGTTATTTCGTTTATTTATTAATTGCTAAAACCTAAATACATTTAGTTTAGTTTATCCTAACTAATGAGCAATTTACTAATTTATAGCTACATAAATTTTAATTACATGCCTTTTTTAAATGCATAAAATGTTGTTAAGCTTTATATAAAAAAAAAAAATATAGTATGATAAATTTATGATAATTTTATTTGCATAATTTGTTCTAAATGTTAAACAGTGACATAATTTTAATATTATTGTATAAAAAACAAATTATTAAAAATATGAAGATATCAAATCAGTAGGTTTTTGTTAAATTTCATTCATAAAAAATTTATGGAAACTTAAATAACCAGGTGAAAATAGGATCGTATATGAACAGATATGACATGATATGGCCTTGTATATAATCATATATGGATATATATGATCATATATGTCCATATATAGTTAAATATAAAATTATATAGAGCAATTCCATATGAAAGCGATCACCTTTTGGACGACCCCTCTCCGATTTTAAAATAAATAGTCTCAATCGATTGCCCAGCAAAAAATGAATTCATTGTGATAAGCGACTTTGCCGAGAATTACACTTTTCTCGTTCAGGATGAAATTCAGGCTTATCACTGGGCAAACGACCAGTGCACGGTGCATCCTTTTTGCATTTATTTCAAAAACGAAGATAACGAACTACAGACCGTAAGCCTTGTTGTTGTCGCGGAGAGTTTAGCTCATAATTATGTGTCCGTTTATTTATTTCAAATGAAACTGTTTGAATTCTTAAGATCAAAATTCGATGCTTCTCAGTACAAGAATAAAAAAAATTTTTACAATCTTTGCATAATTGAAGAAGAACAAAACTGCAAGGTCGAGTGGCACTTTTTTGCGACGTCCCACGGTAAGGGCCCATGCGATGCGTTAGGGGGAACCCTAAAACGCATGGCGACTAAGGCAAGTTTGCAAAGGCCATATACTGACCAGATCTTAAATGTACAACATTTGTTTTCGTGGATTCAAAGCAAGGAAATTGCCATTAACACAGTTTTATGCACTCAAAAAGAACACGATGCCATGGAGCGACGACTTCAAAACAGATATAATAATGTCAAAACTATAACTGGAACGCAAAAGTTTCATTGCTTCATACCAAATATTTCTGATATGTCAATTAATGTAAAGCGGTACTCTTCGTCTGCCGACGTGCTAAATTTAAAGTTACTTTAATTTTATAATGATGCCAAGACAATTGAAATTTTTAATAAATATTGTAATTAAGTATAAGCAGCAAAATAAGAAAGACTTTTTCTTCATAAATGTATTTTTAACTGTAAAATAATTTTTAAAATGTATTTTTAATAATAAAATAAAATAATGTTAAATAATTAAAAATAATTCAATTATAAAAAATATAAAAACAATGAGAACAAGGTGGTCTCTTAAATGCTCTTCTCCTGTCCAAACAAGGAGTCGGAGCCCATTTTTTTATTGCTGATTCTTAAAGCACAAAATTATGAGGAATCCAAAAAAAATAAAATTAGCCGGAAAATTTAGGAGCTTCTGTGGAAAATCGGAAAATTTAATTTTCATGGGAAAATTTAATTTTCATGGGAAAAAAGGTAAATTTCTGAGAAAAATTAGGAAAATTTCATTTTTCAATTAAAGCCTCATTCAATACCTTTCCAACGAGCTATCACTCGATCGCTTTAGTAGTTTTTTTTTAAAACAACTTTCAATGAGGTCCCTTATGAAGAATTCTTCAATTTTGTCACATGACAGTGGTGTACACCACCACTAAACCAGTCACTATAAAAAAAAAAAATATGTAGTTACATTATTTTTTGCTGGGCAATCGATTGAGACTATTTATTTTAAAATCGGAGAGGGGTCGTCCAAAAATTTGCCAATTTTGATCGTTTTCATATGGAATTGCTCTATATGGTTTCATACAAGGTCATATATGTGCAGATCAAAAATTTGAGATAATATATGGGCTTGTATATGATCACGTATGGCTTTAACTGATCGAATATGTTTATAAATAGTTCAATATATAACCATGTATGGTTTCGTATATGGTAGAGTCCTAAATTTGTGAATATAGGGTCCTATATGATCAAATATGATTCATATATGACCATAAATGTGCGGATCCAAATTTTGATATCATATATGAACTTGTATGTGATCATGTATGGCTTTATCTGATCAAATATGTGTATACATAGTTTAATATGTAACTATGTATGGTTTCATATATGAACATAAATATGTTCGAGTCCTAAATTTGAGAGTATAGGATAATATATGATCAAACATGATTCATATATGGCCATTAATGTGCAGATAAAAATTTTCACATCATATATGTACTTGTATATGATCACGTATGGCTTTAACTGATCAAATATGTTTATACATAGTTAAATATATGACCATGTATGGTTTCATATATGGCCATATATATTAGAGTCCTAAATGTAAGAGTATAGGATCCTATATGATCAAATATGATTCAAAGATGGCCATTAATGTGCCACACATCATATATGGACTTGTATATGATCACGTATGGCTTTGACTAATCAAATATATCAACAAATAGTTCAATATATGATCATATATGGCCATATATGTTCGAGTCCTAAAATTGAGAGTATAGGATCCTATATGATCCATATATGAGCATATATAGTTTATAGGGTCTTGTTATATAACTATATATAGTATGCACGTGTCCTAAATTTGAGAGTATAGGATCCTATATGATATATAATCCATATATGAGCATATATTGTTTATAGGGTCTCCGACCCCCTTTTTCAATGCATTTTTTCTATATTTTTTTTTTTTTTATTTTAAATTTCAGTTTATAAATATTTTTATTTAAATTGCATTTGTAGTTTTTACTGTTTTTTTTTTTTTTAGTCTTCATAATACAATATTGACTAAATATTCAATATTACATTTTAAAACTTTTATCATCTACATTCACTTACTACATATGTACTTTGACATGTGTTATGGACAATAACACGAGTATGCTAAAATACTATGATAGTTTTTGTTACAAACATTTTTACTCTTCATTTAACAAATTTGCATATTCAATTGATGATCCATAAAAAAAAATAAAAATAAAAATTCCAAAGAAAAACTTTCTATAGCAACAAGTCAATCATCATACATACATATAGAACAAGAAAAGGAAATTGAAAAATGTTTAAAATATGTAAGAAAATATTTTAGTTAATTAAAAAAAAATTTATACTAAATAAATATTTGGACAGATGTTGCAAAAATAAAGAAATTGGGTTTTAAATTAAAATAAACAAAAATAAAATAGGATATAACATAGATAAAAATAGATATCAATTAAATTTTTTGATTTAAATGTAATCTATGAAAAGTTCAAGGCAAAGCTATAATATTTTAAGAATCAAGGAAAAGTTGTGGGGGAAAGGTGTATGGTTTCAAAGGAGAAATCAAGCTATATGTTAAGAAAATCCAGCCATAAATTCCAAAGTTATGACCAATTTTGTTGACTATAATTTTTCACTAAATTACCACAATAGTGTATTGTATTACTAAGCGTATGAGTAATATTTAATAATACAAAGTTATTGCTTTTAAGAGATACATAATAATTGCTTTCAGTGGGGCACAAAAATAACTGTAAACTAGTGTCATTACTGCTAAAGGGTGTCCCAAGAAGAACGCAATTTTTAAATCTGGCAACATTCGAAGTGTCATTGTTTGACATTTGAACAATTGTTATTGTTTGCTAGTAGAAGGTACGAGGTTAGTAAAAATGGAGCGCTACACGAATGAACAACGCATTCTCATCTGTTAGTGATGCATTCTGGGTCTGTTAGTGATGTAAAGACAACAACGCGCCATCGACCAGGTCGATCGACCGAAAATGTCGCAGCTGTACGTGATGATGTCGCTCAAACTCCATCCACCTCAATTCGACACCGAGCTCAGCAAATTGGTGTCTCCAAATCCACTTTGCAGCGAATTTTGACGAAAGATTTGCATCTTCATGCATACAAAGTTCAATTGACTCAGGAACTGAAGCCAGCTGACCATGGACAGCGAAGGGAGTTCGTTAATTGGGTATTGGAGAGACAACATGAAAATGCTGATTTTGCCGATAAAATCATCTTCAGTGACGAGGCCCATTTTCATCTTGATGGCTTCGTCAATAGGCAGAATTGTCGCATTTGGGGTGAGGAAAATCCTCGAGTGATTCACGAGAAGCAAATGCATCCTCAACGTGTCACTGAGTGGTGTGGTTTTTGGGCTGGAGGAATCATTGGACCTTTTTTTTATGAAAATGAGGCAGGTCAAGCGCAAACAGTCAATGGTGTTCGGTATCGTGAAATGATAACCAGTTTTTTCTTGCCTAGAATTGAAGAAATGAATGTGGAGGGCATGTGGTTCCAACAAGACGGCGCCACATATCATACAGCCAGAGAAACAATTCAATTGCTGCATCAGTCATTTCCCGGTCGTGTTATTTCGCGTTTTGGAGATCAGAATTGGCTGCCTAGATCGTGCGATTTAACACCATTAGATTTTTTTCTTTGGGGTTTTTTGAAGTCGATGGTTTACGCGAATAAGCCGACGACGACTCAAGCCCTAAAAGAGGAAATTGGACGCTGCGTTAATGGAATACCGCAGCATTCATGCAAAACGGTGATTGAAAATTTCATTAAAAGATCGCGTGCATGCCAGCAAAGCCGGGGCGGCCATCTGCACGATATATTGTTCCATACATAACCTCATTCTGTCTACTTTACGATATCATAAAGTTTCACGATTTTTTTTTAAATATCTGTGTTTTAATTATATATTTATAATTTTTTTTATCAGGCTCAATATCATAATTTTTAATGTTACTAACGAATAGTAAACACTAATTTATTTTATTAAATGGAAAAAATTTTAAGGATCAGCGCTAGAGGGAGTGCACGCTTTCGACCCGAATGACCAGGTCATCTTCAGCCTCCTTCTGAACCACCCAACACAAATAACTCATGGTTTTTGAACAGGCATTTATATCACACACTCTAAGGAAAATGACAATGTGAAATTAAATTTTTCATTAGTGAATGATTACCCGTACAAATGAGCTGTTTTCCATCTATTTATAGAATACCCTTTGGCAATCATCCTCGATTCTCGAAGCACAAATTGACAGGGTTGCCATTCCAATTGTTAATGTTTCCATTTCTGGAAACTGTGTTTTATTTAAAATTTAAAAATTGCGTTCTTCTTGGGACACCCTTTATAATATGTTGTTTTAAATGATTATAGTTTAAGCCTTAAAATTATATTCTATTTTTTTATTTGATTAAAACCAAAAAGGAAAAAAAACTCAATTAATTTTTAATCCTTTATAATTGTTATTTGTATTTATTTAATTTTTTCTCAGTTTGTTTTTAATTTTTAAATCATAAATTATAGTTTTAATTCTTTTTTTTGCATTTTGTATTTTGAAGCATAGCAATTACTATATTTAAATATGTCAATTTATGCTGAAATATAATTGTGAAAATTTTGAAAAAAATAATAAATAAATTAAAATATAAATGCCCTTAAGTTATGCAATTTGTATGTGCTACAATGTGTTATATTAAAAAATTATACATTTGACTACGAGTATATATTTTACTGTTATACCATTAAAACACGCAATGCAATTAAGCAATTAATTGCATTGCGTTCTTATGGCATTTACAGTTAAAAAACATATAAATGGATAATTTACAGATTTATTCTATAAAATGAATTATAATTTATAGCAGCTAATAGTTACATAACACCGGGGGGGGTTATACTTTTTGAGCCTTTACTGTAACTATTTACTATTCGCTTGTTATTTCTATATAAACTAAAGTACTCGTACCATATTATTTTGTAAATTTGTATTCGTTATTAGATGTAAGTGTTTACCACTCTACCATCATGTAATTAATTGAAATTGTATTTCAAATTCAACAAACATATTTCTAAAGAGTGAAATATACAATTTTATTGACAAAATTTGAACATGTTTAACAAAATGTAAATTGCGGAAAACTATGCACCAGTAGCTGCTTAACAAAAATGTTAATAGAAATTCTTTTAATTAACTAAAATTTAATACAAAAATATTGGTACATTCAAAATATTCTGAAATTAAGTTTAATTCTTGCTTTTAAATATAATCATTTAAAATTAAGAAAAAAAAAATGAAAAAAAAAATAAATTTATAACAAAATAAATTTAACAGTATTTTTACAGAAAAATTTTTAGTATTTTTTTTTTTGTGTTTAAGCCGAGAATTATAAGAAATTTCTGCTGAGTTAGAGAGGTATTTTTGAGTATTCACTAAAATCCAGACTTGCTTAATTCCAATTCGTTTCCTGTATTTAGTGTTTCAATTCCATTCGTTCTATTCCATTTCGTTGCCTTGTCTGGTGTTTAAATTTCTCCTCGTTCACCGTTCCATTCTTTTTGACTAGCATCTGATATCGTTCTATCTACTGATGGATAAAATTTTCGAAAAACGTCAAAAATTCAGAAAAATCGCAAAAAAAAAGAAAACATAGACAAAATATGTTAAAATCAATAAATATCACTATATTTAAGGATTGCTCAATTCAAAATCTTCTCCTACGAGAGCCGCTCAATAAGTCCTTGACTTTTTGAACTTCCTTCGTAGTTATATGAAATGCAACACAGCTCCCATCTGTTAATAGACCACCTGTTAATAGACTAATGACAAATTTTAAGCAAGTTCCGTCATTTACTTTGCGTTTAACAGCTGTTCAAAACATACAACCTCGTGGATTTTTTTAAAAATGGAAAAAAGTGAATTTCGAGTGCTCATTAAAAATGTTTTTTGCGAAAAAAACCGTCAATCAAACCAAGGAAAAGCTTGATAAATACTATTGGGACTCTGCACTATCGATTTGAATGGTAAAAAAGTGGTTTATTGACTTTCATTGTGGCCTTACAAGCACGAAAGATGTCGAACATTTTGGACGCCCAGTTAAAGTCTCTACACCCAAAGCAATTGAAAAAAATTCACAATATGGTATTGGCCGATTGGAGATTGAATGTGCGATAGATTGTGGAGGACACAGGCATCTCACATGGCTCAGTGGTTTTAATTTTCAATGATCACTTGGGTATGAAAAAGCTTTCCGCAAGATGGCTGCTGCGTTTGCTCACAATCGACCACCTGACAGCTTAGTTTCCATGGCAAAAATCTATAAATTGGGCTACGAATTGCTCCCACATATGCTCTATTCTGCGGATTTAGCCCCCTGTGACTATTTCTTATTTCCAAACCTAAAGAAATGGCTTTGTGGAAAGAGATTTAGCTCCAACGGTGAAATTATTATTGCCTATTTTAGGGACCTCGAAAAATCCTGCTGTTAAACGCAAAGTAAATTACGGAACTTGCTGAAAATTTGACAATAGTCTATTAACAGGTGGTACTTAATGGGAGCAGTGTTGCATTTCATATAATTACGAGGGAAGTTGGAAAAGTCACGGACTTATTGATCCGCCCTCGTAATTCCCTTGTATGATGTTTCAATTCCGCTCGTTTACCGTTCCATTCCTCTCGACTAGTGTCTCAAATCTACTAGTTTCACGTTCCATTACATTGCCTTGCCTAGTATTTTAATTCCACCCGTTTCCCATTATATTCCATTTCGCTTCCCTTCGCTAGAATTTCCATTGCACTCGTTGCCCATTACATTTCGTACCTCTTGGCCGTTGTTTCATCTCCTATTTTTGACCTTTGCATTTCATTCCCCTTGCCTGTTCCATTCCATTTCGTTACCCTTGCCTCGTTTTTCAATTGCATTCGTTCCCTGTTCTATTCCGCTCACCTCGTCGTCCTCTGTTCGATTCTATTCGTCTTGTCTAGTGTTTCAATTTTTTCTCGTTCCATTACATTCGTCTTGGCTAGTGTTTCAATTTCACTTTTTCCTCGTTTCATACCATTTTGTGCTTCTTGCCTAGTGTTTCATTTCCACTCGTTCCCTGTTCCATTCCCTTCCATTTGTGTAGTCTTTCAACTTCACTCGCTGTCCGTTCAATTCTGTTCACCTTGTCAAGTGTGGGCGTGGTGGTGTAATGGTTAGCGAGTTGGACTGTTACACAAAATGTTGCGTTGCATCAATTAAAAAAATAAATATGCATCAGTATTTATCGCTCATACATATCGCAACGTCCTCCTTCGGTGTTCCCATAGCACTTAACCCCACCTTCGTAAAATAACATAACGGTGCTATGAACTAAAATGCTTCATCAATTCCGCCAACACTTCATCAGATGACGGACAACAACTTTCCTAAAAATTATCATCTCCCGCAATTACAATGTTGCCATATTTGAAGCCCTTCATCTTTCACCACCTTTCATCTTTTCTCCTTTCTAAAAAAAGCAACACATTATTTAATAGAAAGAATTTCCTGAGTGTGGCTCCTCTTTCAAAAAAAAAAAATTGTCAATTCCACTCATCCCCCCCCCCCCACCCCCCCGTTCCAATTCTTCCTGTTTTTTCAATTTCATACGTTTTTAATATTCTGGTTTCAAGCCAAACCGGTTTGTTTCGCCCTTTTCCCCTTTAGAATCCATTTTTTATAGTTTCTATCCAAAACCGATTTTATTCCCCGTAAATAATAAAAAATGTGTAGTCAATAATTGAGGTTAGAAAGGGAAAAGGTGTAGCTTAACCATCCAGCCTAAAAACCCCTGTACTTTGGCTTTTAGGCTCTTCACCCAGCGTTGACATCCTATTAGGCGGAATTTTTAAACATTCTTTAAGGGTGGAGTAGCTGAAAGTTGAACTTACAAATATTTGTTCCCTGGAGTTTGGTGTAAATCATTGATGGGGGATAGGGGAAAAGTCTTTCCATTAAAGCCTACCCATACCGCCTAAGAAAAGCACCAGAAATTTAAAATATTAAAATTGGACAATTTTTTTTTTTTTTTTCGTAAATAGTCCCATATTAAGGGACACATAAATTTAAAATTTTAGTTTCCTAGTCAAAGCTGTTGAGGCAGGCCGTAAGGGTAAAGGCTTTTCCCCACTTAAACCCTCGTTATAACAACATTCTTAGAGAAAATTTTATAAAATGCTTTTTAAGTTAGGTGGCCCACCACCATCTTGGCTGAAGCCGGAAGAGGAGGCGATGCTGAGTCAGTCGGTAACGTTATTCCTTTATATTTATATAGATAGATTACAGTTCTACCCTGATTACAGTAAAACAAACACATTTTTTTCACAACATTTTTCAATTTCAAAACAATTCTATAATTTCTCTACTTTTGTATAAATTTTCTTTTAGCTAATATTTTCCTTTACGTACGTACCCATCTCACAGTTGCCGTCTGTTTGAATCAGTTTTTAACCAAAAAGTAACATGACTTTTTCTTCGTTTGAATAAACACTAAACTGACATTTTTTCCATTATTTTTTCAAGATTTTTCCTTTTTTCTTTTTTGTCTACTATCATGTTTCTGTTCAGAAAATTTAACTTACATACCAACTTCAGTTTCATAAATATGCTTTTGTGTTAAGTGTAATGCCACAAAAACAAAATTTTACCCAAAATTGCAACATATTCTATCACAAGGCATTTTGGAAAGGGAGGAAAGAGATTAAAAAAAGGGGAAGGTTTACTCATAAATTAATAAACTTTGAAGAGAATGTAAATCATAGTTAATAGTAAAATTACTGGTGTGTACTAAAATTCATTACTAAAACTGCCACCATTAGTTGTAAGAACTAATTTTTGTTTTGGCCGAAAACTTACTGGTTGGTTGAAAAGTTCCTGCGCTCGAAATGAAAGAATACTATTTTTGTTACGAAATATATTTTTTTATTCAATATAATCTCCTAGAAGCTCAATACACTTGTTCCAATGATCTTCCAATAATTTTATCCCATCCTTATAATGGTTTTCCGGAAGCTCTGCAAAATAACCGTCTACGGCTGCTATGGCCTCTTCATTCGACGAAAAAAGCTTTTCACGAAGGAAATGTTTGAGATTTCTAAAGAGATAGTAGTCACTGGGAGCCAAACCTGGTGAACACGGTGGATGTTCAAGCAATTCGTACTTTAATTCTTTGAATTTAGCCATCGTCAAAACACTTTTGTGAGCAGGTGCATTGTCTTGATGAAAAATGATTTTTTCTTCTTTAAACCAGGTCTTCTCTCACGAACTTTTTCATCCAGCTGATCCAAAAGGCTGCAATAATATTCAGAGTTGATTGTTTTACCTTTCTGAAGATAATCAATCAACAAAATTCCTTTTGCATCCCAAAAAACTGATGCCATAACCTTCTTTGCTGATCGTTGTGACTTCACCTGCTTTGGAGCTGAACAACCAGCATCAGTCCACTGTAAACGTTCTTGTTTCAATTAAGGATCATGGTGGTAGATCCAAGTCTCATCCATAGTTATAAAACGACGCGAAAAGTCGGTTTTATTCGGCTTAAAACGCTTCAAATTACGCTGAGAAATTTGATTTCGATCCAGTTTTTGTTGAATTGTTAATGTGGGCGGCACTAACTTTCCAAACAGTTTTTTCATACGTAATTCTTCATGTAAAATATGGAGTACTCGTTCGACTGAGATGCCTATGGCATTAGCCATTTCACGCTAAGTCAAACTTGGATCTTCACTAACCATATTATGTACCTGCTCAATGATTTCTGCTGTGGTTGCAGTTTTTGGTCTTCCTTCGCGTGGATCGTCTTCAAGGCTGGTACGACCACGTCTAAATTCACCAGCCCAAAATTCAACGGTGCGTTTTGAAGGTGAGGACTCCTAACAATTATTCATAAATTTCCTTTGCTTTTAAACCCTTGAAAACAAAGAATCTAATGACTGCACGATATTCAATTTTTTCCATATTGAAAAAAATCAATGACACGTCCACTTCAAATGGCTTGTAAACAAAGAAAGAATTGACAAAATGACTTGCAACTTTGCATGTGTTCTCAGGACAGTTTACCAACTTAAGAAAAAAAAAAGTTTGGAGCTAGCAGTGCCATCTCTTGGTGAGCGCAGGAACTTTTTAATTTAACCTGTAAGTTCTTTTTGAGTTCTAAATTGAAAAAATTGCACTTTTAAATAAATATATATTGATATTAAAATTCCACTGATGATCGTATTCTGCAGAAATGTGAAATCATGATATGGAAAACCACAGTGTCTGTAGCTCTTCTTAAATTTTATTTTCAATACAGGTGAGCTAACAAAAAATTAAAAACATTTGTAAGCTTCCTTCCTATTTATTCATATTTTATACCATTTAGGCTTTAAACATGATTTCTCGTTTTGCCCATTTTTTAAGTATTATAGAAGTGACAACACTACTACTTTGGGGTTTTGAGCCTTCATTACATTGTCATGCCTTGTATGAGCAACTGTTTTGCAACGACAAGAAAAAATATAAAAAAAACAAATAGACTAAATTCAAGAAGCATGGATGGATAACTGTCAAGTGTTAAAGTAACAAGCAAAACTAAACTAACTAAATGGCAATTTATATTAAGAGCATTTAGGAAATATTGTCAAAGAAACAAAAAATAAGAGAGTTTTTAAAGGAAACTTGTTAAGTTTCTTCAAAAGGCTGTCTATTTAAATAAGTAAAAGTTGAAGTTGTAAAAAAATAATTGTGAAAAATCAAGTTTTTTCAGATTTAACTACAAAGATCTCATTGACTGTAACAAGGCGAGCATCTAAATTGATAGTATCAAACTTTCAAACCCTGCTTCCTGAACCTAAAATGCTTGTTGTGTAGTACTAAACCATTTTTATGAGCAGTTCAGCTGGAACCTCTATTTTCTGCAAAATAAAGTGCAGAATATAATTATTCTTGGAATTGAGTTATTTATTCCATCAAAATTCGGCTTAGCGAAAACACATATGTTGGTTTAACCAATTTTGCAGCACTGCAGTCAGATCTAGAGAGGAAATGCTCAAAAGTTGTTGTGGAAATAAAAGTACTTAGATGTGAAAAAGTTCTTTACGAACAGCGTCTTCAGAAAGTTGTTTCTGCTTCTCAGAACAGTAAGAGCTCATCGTCGTTGGATCCAAACGAACGACAAACTGATCTGTCTGAGAAAGCTTACCTGCTAGCTTAATTATTTGCCACAAATTCAGTTTTGCAGGAAACGGATCAACAACTATCCAAGCTCGAACGAGTATCTCTACTATGCCCAAGATATACCTCCGAGTTCGAGACGTTAATAGAACCATTTTGTTGATCTCAATGCAACCAAGTACTCGGGGCAGGATAGT
Source organism: Eustalomyia histrio (assembly GCA_949748255.1). Classification (NCBI taxonomy): domain Eukaryota; kingdom Metazoa; phylum Arthropoda; class Insecta; order Diptera; family Anthomyiidae; genus Eustalomyia; species Eustalomyia histrio. The sequence continues at coordinate 136,608,045 of OX456524.1, read as the reverse complement.
AAGCATTGGGTGCTCGGATAGTAAGCACTGGTACTCGGGGCAGGAAGTATGCTCCGTGGGGTGGTCTGTAGTGTGCTCCGTACGCTGCTCCTAACTCATTATTGAGGTACATCTTAAAATTTTGTTCAGATACATGGTAAAAATTGAGGACTCCGGGTAATTATCTGGGAACTCCGTATATTCGCGAGCTTTAGACCAGGTAACATTTTCCGACGCTAATAACGTAGCGGGCTTTGCCCGCTAGTAGATTCATAAAATTAATAATATGAAATAAAATGATTATCAAGCTCTGCAATAAAAGTAATACGTCATTAATTTAGCTTTCGAATATCGAGCTGAAAAATATCGTCATATATCAGATCGTCTTATATCCTAGGTTGGTTGAAAAGTTCCTGCGCTCGAAATGAAAGAATACTGTTTTTGTTACGAAATATATTTTTTTATTCAATATAATCTCCTAGAAGCTCAATACACTTGTTCCAATGATCTTCCAATAATTTTATCCCATCCTTATAATGGTTTTCCGGAAGCTCTGCAAAATAACCGTCTACGGCTGCTATGGCCTCTTCATTCGACGAAAAATGCTTTCCACGAAGGAATTGTTTGAGATTTCTGAAGAGATAGTAGTCACTGGGAGCCAAATCTGATGAATACGGTGGATGTTCAAGCAATTCGTACTTTAACACTTTTGTGAGCAGGTGCATTGTCTTGATGAAAAATTATGTTTTTCTTCTTTAAACCAGGTCTTTTCTTACGAATTTTTTCATCCAGCTGATCCAAAAGGCTGCAATAATATTCAGAGTTGATTGTTTTACCTTTCTGAAGATAATCAATCAACAAAATTTCTTTTGCGTCCTAAAAAACTGATGCCATAACCTTCTTTGCTGATCGTTGTGACTTCACCTGCTTTGGAGCTGAACAACCAGCTTCAGTCCACTGTAAACGTTCTTGTTTCAATTTAGGATCATGGTGGTAGATCAAAGTCTCATCCATAGTTATAAAATGACGCAAGAAGTCGGTTTTATTCGGCTTAAAACGCTCCAAATGACGCTGAGAAATTTGTTTTCGATCCAGTTTTTGTTGAATTGTTAATGTGTGCGGCACTAACTTTCCAAACATTTTTTTCATACGTAATTCTTTATGTAAAATATGGAGTACTCGTTCGTCTGAGATGCCTATGGCATTAGCAATTTCACGCTTAGTCAAACTTGGATCTTCACCAACCATATTATGTACCTGCTCAATGATTTCTGCTGTGGTTGCAGTTTTTGGTCGTCCTTCGCGTGGATCGTCTTTAAGGCTGGTACGACCATGTTTAAATTCATCAGCCCAAAATTCAACGGTGCGTTTTGAAGGTCAGGACTCCTTATACACTTCTAACAATTGTTCATAAATTTCCTTTGCTTTTAAACCCTTCAAAACAAAGAATCTAATGACTGCACGATATTCAATTTTTTCCATATTAAAAAAAATCAATGACACGTCAACTTCAAATGGCTTGTAAACAAAGAAAGAATTGACAGAATGAGTTGCAACTGTGCATGTGTTCATAGGACAGTTATACCAACTTGAGAAAAAAAATGTTTGGAGCAGTGCCATCTCTTGGTGAGCGCAGGAACTTTTTAACCAACCTGTACATCATATATTATATCGTCATATATCATATATCATATCGTCTTATATCCTACATCATATATTATATCGTCATATATCATATCATCATATCGTCATATATATGACGATATGATAGGCTGATATCACTTATATGACATATGACATATAAGATATGACATGACATATGATATATGGCATATGACATACGAGATATGAGATATAACGATATGATGAAACAGTACTTTTAGACGCTAGATCCTCCATTGTCCAACCTTTTTGATTCATTGTATCATGCGGAAGTCTTCCTTTCATGCTAGAATGCTGCCAATATTCAGCCAATCGATGGATGCGGTTTATAACCCTGAAAATATGCAATATGTTATGGACAACATGGTTAATTACCATCTTGTTAACTATCTCGTTTCTTAGCGATAGCTTTCGCAGAACTTATTGTGTGGAATACCTGTTGACATTACTTTTGGAACGTTTAAATCGGTCCATTCTTAGGTTTGATGGAATTAAAGTGATTGCTCTGGATGTTTTCAAGGCTTTCGATTGTGTGTGCAACGACACACTTATATTTAAGCTTACTGCTTTTTTAGTCGGCAACGATTTGTCTCGAATTTTCTCAGAGATCACACTTTATGTGTTGTTATAAATGAGCTATCATCCAACAAGTTAATGTTAAATTCAGAGTTGCCACAAGGCAAGGTTAGGTTAAGAGCTGGCTGGTCAATGCCCTTGCATAGGTCAGATAAGAAATGAGAATGCACACGTTAGGCCAAACAGATACAATGCCATCCAGGATGACCCACACCCTGTTATCAAAAGCCAGAAGTCTTAGAATTCCAATTCCAGAGATTTGTTCAAGATCTCGGAAAAGATAATGTCCCAAGAATCTTTCACTGGAGCTCACAATAGCCGGACAATGACGCATGATAAGCTCCATCATCTCACCTTCCACAGGTGCCTCACAGAACCTACAATTATCACTTCTCAGCTTTCCTGCTCTCTTAGCAATAACTGCAGTCTAGTGGTGGCCCGTCAGTACCACCAACAGAAGTCTACAATCCCTTCTTATTAAGGATAGCAGAGGTTCCGTCTTCTAGGAACATTTCGGTATTACTTTAAATTGCCTCAGACCTGCTCAGAAAAGTGAAGTTTACATACTTTTTCATAAATTGAAATAGCTCACGAATGTCGATTACCCTTTCACCAGGCAACTAGACCCCGGTTTCGCCAGTTCACGCAGAGCAAAAACATGGTTGTAATATGATCACTGCTACTATATTGTGCTTGCTGCAATCAGGTATGATTGTCACAACCAAGTTATTGGTCTTCTAACCATAAACATGGTCGCTACCATCATTATTTAGTAAATATTTTACAATTTTATGATTGGCACCTTCTATTTTATATCATGATTAGCTGTAATCATACTGTGGTAACAAAAATTCTGACTATAAAAAAAATTGGATAATTATGCAACGATAAAATGTTGGCAACAATCAATAAATAATTATACAATCAAAGAAAGAAAAGTTATTAAAGTCTGTGATTTTTTCCCTAACAATTTTTCTTCAAAAAGTCCTTAATATTATTTGTTTTATAGAAAAAAACATTGCTAAAGGAAATTTTCTTAAATTTAAAAAGCTTTTTCATAGTTTCTAAGAACTTTTCCTTTAAGATTATCCAGGAATCATAATATAATTATGAGGGGCCATAATATGATATCATTTTGAGCATACTATGAGTACGTGCGATCATATTATGATAAATTCAATATAACATGTTTATTTAGGATCATTATATGGTAAATTTTGAATCATTATATAACTGAAGGACCATATTATGGTAAAAATATGGTTATTTTATTATCATAATATGATAAGCATAATATAGTACGATTATGGTTGGTACAACCATAAACCCAAAAATATATGATGCTCTTCGAATATGACCATGTTTTTTTTTGCGTGTTCGTCCGCAATTTCATTACCCTCATAATTCAGCGTCAAATATGCTATCAAAGGATTTCTGATCTTTGTCCATCTCTTCTTCTCATCTTTCTAAATGATTTTCTTTTGTAGATGATAACACAATTTTCCATTTACTCTACTTCCACGGTAGACCAAACTTTGTGAAGATTGGGAGTAAAAGGCAGATTATAAATGACTCCCTCAATCATAAACTTTCAGCAGTATTTGGGTGGAGTTGGATGGTCGTAATTTCCAGATAAAAACAGAATTACTGCCAAAATCTCTATAATATTTTGGAATTCTTTATTAGATTCCTGATAATTTGGCCAAATAAAAGTTATGTGAGTCGTCGTCGGCTTTGCTGATAAAATGTATTTTGCTTAAGAATTTTATCCTCCGGGGTGGGTATAGCTAATTCCGGCTTAGCTAAGTAAAGCTTCTTTGTAAATAAATATTATTTATAATTATTATATTCTTCTAGCTGCCACTGGAGCATAGGGCGCCATAAATAAATATAATATAATAAATTATCTTTTTGGCCATTATACCAATAAGCGTTTGGTAAGCGGTCTTAATGCCATTTCCATTATTGGGACTATGACCGAAAGGTTTTCGCGCATAATTCCATCCACTGGCATTGAAGGCTACCACTGACGGTAAGGTAGCCAACTGTAATGACTCTTCAGAGAATCCAATTCTACTTACTAATCAAGTAAATCTCAACCCTTCGTAGTCTTATGTTCATCTCAGAAAAAAAATTTCCTTTTTCAGTCTTCTCAGAAACTTTGACTTCTCCCCCTTTCCTCCTCTTCCCTAACCTATTTTCCTGTTTTCAACACAATGCAAAGTGGCAATCATCCCCTTTGTTTTGTCAAAGTAATTTTCTTTTATTGTTTATTTGACCTGTAATAAGCCCCATACATTGTTAAACAAAATATGAAACAAAATTTTGCTAAATACATACTCTTGGTATTGAATTACACAAATTTACCAAAATTTATATTGCAGTAATCCTAAATAATTTCTGCAATTAATTAAAAAAAAAATCATTTGTTTAGAAAATTTAAATAACTTCCTTTGTAAAATACACCTTTTGTTTAGCAATACAACTGTTTTAATTAAATATTATTCAAGTTTTTTGTTAATTATTAAATTTAATACTTATCACACTTTATTAAAAAGGACAACATAAGAAATTATAATAATTTCCTGTTGTCAGTAAAAGATAGACAGACCTCAAAGAACTTGACTGTAGTACAGGTTGGTTTAAAAGTTCCTGCGCTCGAAATGAAAGAATACTGTTATTACGAAATATATTTTTTTATTCAATATAATATCCTAGAAAGCTCAATACACTTGTTCCAATGATCTTCCAATAATTTTATCCCATCCTTATAATGGTTTTCCGGAAGCTCTGCAAAATAACCGTCTTCGGCTGCTATGGCCTCTTCATTCGACGAAAAATGCTTTCCACGAAGGAATTGTTTGAGATTTCTGAAGAGATAGTAGTCACTGGGAGCCAAATCTGGTGAATACGGTGGATGTTCAAGCAATTCGTACTTTAATTCTTTGAATTTAGCCATCGTCAAAACACTTTTGTGAGCAGGTGCATTGTCTTGATGAAAAATGATTTTTTTCTTCTTTAAACCAGGTCTTTTCTCATGAATTTTTTCATCCAGCTGATCCAAAAGGCTGCAATAATATTCAGAGTTGATTGTTTTACCTTTCTGAAGATAATCAATCAACAAAATTTCTTTTGCATCCCAAAAAACTGATGCCATAACCTTCTTTGCTGATCGTTGTGACTTCCCCTGCTTTGGAGCTGAACAACCAGCTTCAGTCCACTGTAAACGTTCTTGTTTCATTTAAGGATCATGGTGGTAGATCCCAGTCTCATCCATAGTTATAAAACGACGCAAGAAGTCGGTTTTATTCGGCTTAAAACGCTCCAAATGACGCTGAGAAATTTGTTTTCGATCCAGTTTTTGTTGAATTGTTAATGTGTGCGGCATTAACTTTCCAAACAGTTTTTCATACGTAATTCTTCATGTAAAATATGGATTACTCGTTCGTCTGAGATGCCTATGGCATAAGCAATTACACGCTTAGTCAAACTTGGATCTTCACTAACCTTTCCAATGATTTCTGCTGTGGTTGCAGTTTTTGGTTGTCCTTCGCAAGGATCGTCTTTAAGGCTGGTACGACCATGTTTAAATTCACCAGCCCAAAATTCAACGGTGCGTTTTGAAGGTCAGGACTCCTTATACACTTCTAACAATTGTTTATAAGTTTCCTTTGCTTTTAAACCCTTCAAAACAAAGAATCTAATGACTGCACGATATTCAATTTTTTCCATATTAAAAAAAATCAATGACACGTCAACTTCAAATGGCTTGTAAACAAAGAAAGAATTGACAGAATGACTTGCAACTTTGCATGTGTTCTTAGGACAGTTATACCAACTTGAGAAAAAAAAAGTTTGAAGCTAGTAGTGCCATCTCTTGGTGAGCGCAGGAACTTTTCAACCAACCTGTATTCCCAAATAGGCCGTTAATTGAAAAAGGAAGTAAAATGACAAGACATGACACAAAACACTGATATTAAAAAAAAAAAACTACTGTCAACATATATATGGTGGGTCATTTTACACTAAGAAAGTAAGAATCTAAAAAGGAATAGAATAGAAAAAAAAGGCTCCTCTTTTTTTTTTGTATATGTTGTATAGCTCAAGCAACAACTTATTCAATGTTGTATTAAAAAAAAAATTGTACAATATAAGAATCACAGCAGGTGTTAACAAGACTTGAGTGTTGTTTTATTATGACGTCTTAAGGGATTTAACACAGTATTATTTGTAATTTGTTTTATTTTGTTCTTGATTTTTTTTTTATTTTACATTAAAGTTCCTTCCTTTATTTAGATTTTGCTTTTTGATTTTTTTTTTTTATCTTTTTAATATACTAAAAGAAAAAATCTTTTTGTTTTTAGTTTTCTCTAAAGAAACCTTATAACTTCTCAAATAAAATAAAGTACTCTGCTTATTCAGTTTTTGAGCTGGCTACAGAAAAGGAAGGTACATACATTTGTTGGTTGGTCTGTTACTGGATAAATAAAACTTAAGTAGTTAACTGTCATCATGTGTATAAAACAAGAAGCTTAAGTATATTGCCAAGTATCAAATTACACTTTCAATTTTTTCGTTTGTTTGCTCTCATATTATACTTTATTTTTTGTATACATTTTATGTATAAAAAGAGATGGTGGTCATTTGTTCAGATTAAATGTATAGAAAATTTATGGTTTATTTTGGTATATTTTTTGTAAATCTAAATTTATGAAAAACTACCTTATTAGCATTTAATAATCCACGATTTTAAATGAGATCTATTATTTTGTACTAAATTTATACTGAGTACTAAATTTTTAGTACATAACTAAACAAAGATTATTTTGGAGCCATTTAATAATGTACGATTCTTAATGAGAACCATAATTCACAATTTTAAATGAGAACTATAGTTTTGTACTAAATATATATGTACTAAGTACTAAATTTTTAGAACATAATTAAATAAAGATTATTTTTGAGCCATTCAATAATTTACAAGTTTAAATGTGATATATTTCTTTATACTAAATATATACTGAGTACTAAATTTTTAGTACATAATTAAACAAAGATTATTTTAAAGCCATTCAATAGTCTACAAGTTTAAATGAGATCTATAATTTTGTACTAAATATATACTGAGTACTAAATTTTTAGTACATAATTAGCTAAGATTACTTTGAAGTCATTTAATAATTTACGATTTTAAATGAGAACCATAATTCGCAATTGTAAATGTGAACTACAATTTAGTTTTAAATATATACTAAGTACTAAATTTTTAGTACATAATTAAACAAAGATTATTTTAATGTCATTCAATAATGTACAAGTTAAAATGAGATCTATTATTTTGTACTAAATATATACTGAGTACTAAATTTTAATTAGCTAAGATTACTTTGAAGTCATTTAATAATTTACGATTTTAAATGAAAACCATTATTCGCAATTTTAAATGAGAACTATAATTTTGTACTAAATATATACTGAGTACTAAATTTTTAGTACATAATTAACTAAGATTATTTTAAAACCATTCAATAATCTACAAGTTAAATGTGGTCTATTATTTTGTACTTAATATATACTGAGTACTAAATTTTTAGTACATAAGATTACTTTAAAGCCATTAAATAATTTACGATTTTAAATGAGAACCATAATTCGCAATTTTAAATGTGAACTATAATTTAGTACTAAATACATACTAAATTTTTAGTACATAATTAAACCATTCAATAAGTTACAAGTTTAAATGAGATCTATTATTTTGTACTAAATATATACTGAGTACTAAGTTATTTTGAAGCAAACCAATAATCTACGATTATTGAATTGCTAAATGTACACTGAGTACTAAGTTTTAAGTGCATAATTAGCAATTTTAAATGGGAATTATAATTTTGTACTAAATATATACTAAGTATTAAATTTTTAGTACATAATTGCATATAATTAATTTAAAGTTATTTAATAATACAAGATCTTAAAAGAGAACTATAATTTTGTACTAAATATATGTTGAGTACTAAATTTTTAGTACATAATTCAAGATTTTAAATGAGTTTTTATAATTTTGTACTAAATATATATTGGGTACGAAATGTTTAATACATAATTAACTAAGATTATTTTGACGCAATTCAATAATCTACAATTTTAAATGAGATGTATTATTTTGTACTAAATATATACTAAGTATTAAATTTTTAGTACATAATTGTATATAATTAGTTTAAAGTTATTTAATAATACAAAATTTAAAAAGAGAACGAAATATATATTGAGTACTAAATTTTTAGTACATAATTCACGATTTTAAATGAATACTATAATTTTGTACGAAATTTTTAGTACATAATTAACTAAGATTATTTTGACGCCATTTAATAATCTACAATTTTAAATGAGATGTATTATTTTGCACTAAATATATACTTAGTACTGAATTTTTAGTACATGATTAACTAATTATTTTGAAGTTATTTAAAAATACAAAATTTAAAAAGAGAACAATAATTTTGTACTAAATATATATTAAATACTAAATTTTTAGTACATAATTCACGATTTTAAATGAGTACTATAATTTTGTACTAAATATATATTGGGTACGAAATTTTTAGTACATAATTAACTAAGATTATTTTGACGCCATTTAATAATCTACAATTTTTAATAAGATGTATTATTTTGTACTAAATATATACTTAGTACTGAATTTTTAGTACATGATTAACTAATTATTTTGAAGTTATTTAATAATACAAGATTTCAAAAGAGAACTATAATTTTGTACTAAATATATATTTGAGTACTAAATTTTTAGTACATAATTCACGATTTTAAATGAGTACTATAATTTTGTACTAAATATATATTGGGTACGAAATTTTTAGTACATAATTAACTAAGATTATTTTGACGCCATTTAATAATCTACAATTTTCAATGAGATGTATTATTTTGTACTAAATATATACTTAGTACTGAATTTTTAGTACATGATTAACTAATTATTTTGAAGTTATTTAATAATACAAGATTTCAAAAGAGAACTATAATTTTGTACTAAATATATATTTTAGTACTAAATTTTTAGTACATAATTCACGATTTTAAATGAGTACTATAATTTTGTACTAAATATATATTGGGTACGAAATTTTTAGTACATAATTAACTAAGATTATTTTGACTCCATTTAATAATCTACAATTTTCAATGAGATGTATTATTTTGTACTAAATATATACTTAGTACTGAATTTTAAGTACATGATTAACTAATTATTTTGAAGTTATTTAATAATACAAGATTTTAAAAGAGAACTATAATTTTTAGTACATAATTCACGATTTTAAATGAGTACTATAATTTTGTACTAAATATATATTGGGTACGAAATTTTTAGTACATAATTAACTAAGATTATTTTGACGCCATTTAATAATCTACAATTTTCAATGAGATGTATTATATTGTACTAAATATATACTTAGTACTGAATTTTTAGTACATGATTAACTAATTATTTTGAAGTTATTTAATAATACAAGATTTCAAAAGAGAACTATAATTTTGTACTAAATATATACTTGAGTACTAAATTTTTAGTACATAATTCACGATTTTAAATGAGTACTATAATTTTGTACTAAATATATATTGGGTACGAAATTTTTAGTACATAATTAACTAAGATTATTTTGACGCCATTTAATAATCTACAATTTTCAATGAGATGTATTATTTTGTACTAAATATATACTTAGTACTGAATTTTTAGTACATGATTAACTAATTATTTTGAAGTTATTTAATAATACAAGATTTCAAAAGAGAACTATAATTTTGTACTAAATATATGTTGAGTACTAAATTTTTAGTACATAATTCACGATTTTAAATGAGTTTTTATAATTTTGTACTAAATATATATTGGGTACGAAATTTTTAGTACATAATTAACTAAGATTATTTTGACGCCATTTAATAATCTACAATTTTCAATGAGATGTATTATTTTGTACTAAATATATACTTAGTACTGAATTTTTAGTACATGATTAACTAATTATTTTGAAGTTATTTAATAATACAAAATTTAAAAAGAGAACTATAATTTTGTACTAAATATATGTTGAGTACTAAATTTTTAGTATATAATTCACGATTTTAAATGAGTTTTTATAATTTTGTACTAAATATATATTGGGTACAAAATTTTTAGTACATAATTAACTAAGATTATTTTGACGCAATTCAATAATCTACAATTTTAAATGAGATATATTATTTTGTACTAACATATATTGGCTAAATTTAAGTACTAAAATTCGAGTTCAATTATTTAATAAATATTAACTTTAAAGATGGAATAATATTTTATTATTTATAATAACAAAAATTTTGTTTTAAATAGCTTAAATCTAGTTATTTATTTTTTTGAAATAAAATATCCGTCTTTATTTAGTTCTTATTGCTAAAAGAAACAAGCTTAATTTTTTATTCAGTCTTGGGTTTTTTAAATTTAGTTCTGAATTTATAAATTATAAAGAGAACTAGTTTTTTTTAATTTCCTTGTTTTTGGGACTTTTGCTCCCCTTTTAAAAAAAAATTATTCACTCTTATTGTTGTCATTTTAAGTACCATCAACATTGTTTGTTTTAAAGTTACAAAAAAAAAAAAAAAAACAAATAACTTAAAATCATTGAACAATGATACTACAACATTATATATTTATATATAAACTCCTCATATGTATACTCATTTAGTATATATGATTATAAAAATTGTGTACTTAACTTTACAAGTATGAGTCGAAAAAGCTTTTATGTATTTCATAATGATCTTTCGTTTCGTATGTTCAGAAGCCTTGAAATTTTTTTTGTTGTTGTACTTTTTGCTTGAATGGTCTAATAAAAGAGATTGTTTTACATAAAAAAATTATTACTTGTAGTAAAAAGATTTAGTCAGAGAATAGTTAGTAAGCAAAAAATATGCAAATTTTTTTTGGAAAGACATGATTTACCATCCTTAAAGTATGCTTTATTACTGGGGTAGTAAAAATACAAAATAATAAAATAAAAACATAAAAATTTTGGAAAATATAAAGAATTTAGAAAAAGATTTGTTGTTGTTGACAAACAAGAAATAAATTTGATGAAAATCGGTGTTAAACTAAAATAATTCTTCACTCAAAATAATAAGTTAGTAAAAATAGTTGCCAAACACATGCTGAAAGAATGCCCTGCCGGTAGTGAATATATGTTTGGAAAAACTTTAAAACAAATGAAAAATAAGCTCAAATTTTCTTTTTAGGAAAATGATCTCAAAGAAAACTGAGAAGTCCTGTGATTTCATAGGAAAAATTCCTCGAAATCTGATTATTTCTACAGGAAAAAGTGTTTAATAATCTGAGGATTTTCTTATAAGAATAATTCTTTGGAATCTTTGGCTTTTTTTTTTCTTCAGAAAAAAATACTTAGATTTTGAGAATTTTCTAAAGAATTAGTAGTCTTTTCTATATAAAAAGCCGTAATAATCTCAAGAATAATAAAATATCTTTAGGAAAATTATCTTTATAGGAAAATATCTTTAGAATCTGAGAATTTATATTGTTACGATTTTACCCTTTATAAAATCGTTGATTTATTTACCTTTTAAATAAATCGAGTTCTTTCTATATTGCAAATAATAAACACTATTTGAAATTATTTATAGCTCTATTTATTTATAACAGGCTCTAAAATTACAGAAACACACTTTAATAGCACACTTTATTTACACGATGTAAATAGACTAAACGTTAGCCACACTTTAGCTCTTGACACTCAGCGTTTTATTTATCAACTGCCTTGCTATGCCACCTTGTTGGCGTTTTTATATGTGCGTGTTAAAATAATTAGAATATGGCAGTACCGTCTGGGAGCTGCATACTGGCAACTTTGAGAATGTTCTTTTACAGTTTGACGGAAGAAACATTAGTTATGGTGAAGGGTTGCCATTTAATTGTTTTACATTTCAGGGCTAACATATGGGGAAAAATAATTCCTTGGAATCTCAGGTTTTTTTTTTTTAAGAAAAGCTACTTAAAATTTGAGAGTTTTTTTCTAAAGAATCAGATAATTTTTTAACAGAAAAAGTCGTAATAATTTGAGGTTTTTTCCTATAGGAATTTTTTTTATCTCTGAGAGTTCTTCTATTAAAACATGTCTGGAAATCTGAGAATTTTTGTATAGAAAAAGGTTTTCAGAATCTAAGGATTTTTCTTGAAGAAATCTCTGGGTTTTTTCTTAATAAAAAAGTCCTTAAAATTTTAAAGTTTTTCCAAAGCATCTGAGAGAGGATTTTTCTATAAAAAAATTTTCTCGGTATCTGAAAGGTTTTCTCTAAGAAAAACGGCGAGATTTTCTGTAGAAAAATATCTTTGGAGAGTTCATATATAAAAAAATGTTTTTAGAAACTCAAGCATTTTCTTTAAGAATAATTCCTGGGAACCTCAGCAGTTTTTTTTTCTTTATGAAAATGTCTTCAGAATTTGTTAGTTTTTATAAATAATCCGAGGATTTTTCTATTAAAAAAGTCATATTATTTTAGGGGTATTTCTATAGAAAAATATCCTTGAAATCTAAAAGCTCTCTATAGCAAAATGTCTTAGGGTTTATATATAGAAAAATGTGTTCCTAAGCTGTGGGTTTTACTTAAAGAAAAATTTCTCAGAATCTAAGAAAATTTTTATAAGAAAAAATCATCATCTAGGGTTTTTTTTTTTGAAAAAGTTCCCGGAATCTGAAAAGTTTTCTTAAAAAAAAACCTTTGCCATAATCAGAGAGTTTTTCTGTAGAAAAAAGTTCTCAGCATACAAAAGTTCTTCTATAAGAAATCGTCATTAGAATCGAAAGGTTTCTACATCGACAAAATTTGAAACCTTGTTTGAAGAAAAATTCCTCCAAAATCTCAGAATTTTTCTGTACTATTTAAGAAAACCTCAGAATCTTGGGGTTTTAACAAAAGTCATAAGAATCTAAGGAATTCTCTTTAGAAAAAGTTCCCAGAATATAAGTGATCTTCTTTAAAAAAATACTTGTTAGAATCTAAAACCTTTCTATATAAAAACTTTAAACATCTGTGGAAATTTTCTGCTAATTTTATTCTTTTCTAAAGGCCACATAAAAAATCTCAGACTTTAGACACTTTTTCCTTAAGGAAAAACTTATATTTCTAGTAAAATATTCATATAGAAAAATTTTTAGTTTGTAAACTAATTTCAAACGAAACAGTGCTTAGAGCCACAGTCCTTTTTAGGGAAAAAAAAATCAATGGAATGATGGACTCATATTGAGCACTTTTTGTTATAAAACAATCATTAATTCTAAGCACTTTTTCCTGTAGCATTTGCTTATGATTATGACACGTTTTCTTAGAGAGCCTATAACAGCTCCCTAGAAAAAACTTCAGTGGGAAAAATTTTTTTATTAAAAATTGAATTTTTCTATCGAAATTGCCAACACGCCTCAGCGGAATCAACTTTAACTGAAAGGTGCGATTATCACATAATTTTTTTCTGATTATTGATGAAATATTGTAAGACAATATTGCAACAAAAATCATAATTTTCGGTCGAGCCATTTTTGCAAATATCTCTTTTGAATTTGCAAAAAAGTAATCAGATTTGTATTTTAAAATTTTCATTACAATATTAAAAACCAAATAAATAAAAAAAAATAAATTCCCAATTCCCATATGAAAGTCGAAGTATATATGAACAATGACATACAAGTTCATACATGGTCATATATGATCATAAACGCCCATACAGAAGCTTAGTTCAATATATGCTCATATATGATCCCATATATTACCATATATCTTAATATATAATCATATTTGATCATTAGGAGCATATATGGATCATAGATGAGCATATATGATCATATATGACCATTTACGGCCATATACCCTCAAATTTCGGATTCAAAGCTATATAATGAGATCATATATGATAATATATTGAAATATGCATGGTCAAATATGATCATATATGATCATATATTACCATATATGTTCATACATATTTCGATTTCCACATGAATTGCTAATACGAAGGCGAATCAATAAGTCCGTGACTTTTTGAATGAAACACAGTTTTTTATTTGCAAACAAAAAAATTATTTTTCAACATAATTTTCGTTTAGCTCAATACACTTAGTCCAACGTTTCTCCAATTTTTTATCCCTTCCAAAAAATAGGATTTTTCGAGGTCCATAAAATAGGCATTTGTTTAATCAATAATTTCATTGTTGGAGCTAAATCTCTTTCCACCGAGCTAAACCCGGAGAATATGGTGGATGAGGTACCAATTAGTAGCCCAATTCATGGAATTTTGCCATTGAGACTGCACACGTCACACGATTACGTTTATGGTCAATTGAGAGCAAACTCGGCAGCCATCTTACAGACAGCTTTCTTAAATCCAACTGATCATTTAAAATTGAAACCACACTGCCATATGAAATGCCTATAGCAGCAATAATCTCACGCACATTTACTCTTCGATCGGCCAACACCATATCGTGGATTTTTTCGACATTTTCTGGTGTATTGACCTTAATGGGCCATCCAGAACTTTCAGCGTCATATGTACTTGAAAGGCCACAACGAAACAAGAGAATAATGGGAACTTGATCCCCCATGGTTGAAGGAAGATGCACAGAAGTGGTATACTGACGGATCTAAAACTTCTAGCGGAGTTGGAGTCGGTGTATACACGGACCTAGGTGCAGAATTCACATACCTCTGGGCAAAGAGTCAACTATAATTACTGCAGAATTATATGCTATCTATACAGCAACGACCGAACTTCTAGAAAGGAATCTTGTAAGAACAAAGATAAACTTAATGTCGGACAGCCAGGCTGCCATCTATCAACATAAATCAGTGCTAGAGTGCCATAAAGCCCTTAACCAACTGGTGACCGATAATAAGGTAACACTTATTTGGGTACCCGGTCACAGTGGGCATGAAGGCAATGAAAAAGCTGATGAACAAGCGAGACTAGGTGTGGAACTGCCATTTATAGGCCCGTGTCCTCAATTTGGTTTCACAAATATGATATCGGATCTGATCAAGATGAAATCCATTGACTATTGGAACAAACAGGAACCAATGAAACATTTAAAGAAATTCTTATCATACAATGAAAAGAGGGGCAGAGAAGCCCTTCAGATGAACAGACCAAATCTAAGACTCCTATGCGGAGCACTTACAGGACACTATCCATGTAATAACATCCTAAACGACATACAGATATTCTATAGAAGATGAGGAGACCATGGAGCATGTCATGGCTAAATGTCCTGCCTTTGTATACCTATGATTTATTACATTTGGCAGACCTGATATCATGGAGGAACAATGCCAGAAACTGGAAGAACATTGTACCGCTACTCAAGGCTGCACTGGACAACGATTGAGGAAAATACTAGAGGGTGCACAATAGATCTACTTGATCGCGGTGCTGGAGATACAGACCACTCAACTACATCGTAAATCGTAAGGCCACAACTAAAGTCAGTAAACCACTTTTTTACCATTGAAATCGATAGTGCAAAGTCTCCATAGTATTTATCAAGCTTTTCCTTGGTTTGATTGGCGGTTTAATGAGCACTCGAAATTCACTTTTTTCCATCTTTAAAAAAATCCACGAGGTGGTATGTTTTGAACAGCTGTTGAAACGCAAAGTAAATGACGGAACTTGCTCAAAATTTGACAGTAGTCTATTAACAGGTTGTACTTGATGGGAGTAGTGTTGCATATCATAAAACTACGAGGGAAGTTCGAAAAGTCACGGACTTATTGATCCACCCTCGCATATTTTACAAACTAAAAAAAATACTATAAAAACATTATTCAAATATTTAAAAAAAAAAAAATATTTTAATTTGAAATATTTCATTAATTTAAATCAAACATTTTATATCCGTTTTAACATGTACACGCTGTTGGTTGTATTCAAAGCCTGTACTAAATATGATAATTTTCACCCCCTAAAAATTGGTTGTAATTTGAATATTCTTATCAAGGGTAATTTAAGGAAATTTTTTGACAGCTGTTGAGATATGTTATGTTCCAATTTTTTTTTTTCGATTCATTTAAGGTAAAACGTCTTTTAGGAAAGTCGTTGTGAATAACAATTTGTAAAATTTGCTTGTGAAAATATATGTAACTTAAATACTTAGCCTAAGAAAAGATATTTTCTTTAGGAAATTACAAAAAAAAAGGAAAAATATTTTATCAATGTATTATAACTGCAACAATATCAAACATTTATCATTGATTTATTTTAATAGAAAAAAAAAATTTTTTTTTTTTTGAATTGAATTTGTTTTTATCAATTTAA
This sequence comes from Eustalomyia histrio, assembly GCA_949748255.1. Taxonomy (NCBI): domain Eukaryota; kingdom Metazoa; phylum Arthropoda; class Insecta; order Diptera; family Anthomyiidae; genus Eustalomyia; species Eustalomyia histrio. The sequence continues at coordinate 136,591,436 of OX456524.1, read as the reverse complement.
CAAGAAAATGCTTCATTTGTTTAAAAAGTGTCATCCCCTAGAGACAGGTGTTGGAATTTTATTAAAATGTTGTTGAATTTACAAGAAAAAAAATAAAATTGTGTTTCGTACAAATTTTTTTAATAAATTAAATGTTCAAGTATAATACTGTGAAGTGTGTTTTGTATTTGAAGAGGGAAATTAATTGCTTTATATTAAACATTTGTTTAGATATTGTGTGTGTGAGTGTGTGTGTGTGTGTGCTTTTTTAATTATATTCCTCTTCCTTTCATTACTAGTAATTCATCATTGACATTTTTTGATATACAATTGAGTTTTGTATCAGGTGTTAATATTAAACTTGCGGAAGAAGATGAATATTATTTTTTTTTCTATCGCTCGCTCTTTGTTTTATCATGAATTTTATAAAATGTTAAAGCTTCTTTTTTTTTGTTTTTTTTTTTTTTTTGAGTGTTAATAGGATTACACAGAAGCTTAGTGAAAGAGCACTTAAGGAAATTAATTTATGTTAAATGATAAAGAAGAATTTTAGGTGAGATTTTTTACAAAAGAATTGTATAATTTTAAATAGAAATTAGTAAATTTGAATAAATACATATTTAATAGGCCTGAAACTGGTCAATCTTCAATATTTTTTCAATCATATAGGTTTATTTCATTATAATTCAAGAGTATGATTTCTTTGTTTGCCTGCAAAAATAGTTAGTTCATATACATACGTAAGTCAGTAATAATAACTGAAAATTTTGCATTTATTACGGGAAATTTTGCTAATTTGAGCCCAGCGATATTTTTTTTGCTAATTTTAGCAACACATGTCTGCTAACGTGTAGTACAATGAAATTTGTAGAAAAAATTAGTTGCCGCTACTAAATTTTAGTAATCTTTTTGTAAAGTGGAATTTAAAATCTGTTTGCTAAAATTAGCAAAAAAAATTTCTAAATATTTTAAATATAAGTAAAAAATTTCAAATTTATTTTTTTTTATCGAGCATTAAAATTTTTTCGTTTTAAATTTTTTTTTTTTTAAAAATATTTTAGCAAAATTAAAAAAAAAAATCATAGGTTTAAAAATTGTAAAAACAAACGAATTTATCATTTTGTTTTAATTTGGTAACTAATGTTTTAAAAAATATTTTAGTCAATTTGTATACCCTTCACCACAGGTGGAAGGGTATATATAAGTTTGTCATTCCGTTTGTAATTTCCACAATATTGATCTTAGACCCTATAAATAGTCTGGGTCCTTATGAAGAACGAAGTTGATTTAACGATGTCCGACTGTCCGTCTGTGTGTTGAAATGGGTTTTCCGAAGAACCCAGACATGATGAGGACTTGATTGTTTTTTATTTCTGTTACATGTGATCCATTTCTGTTTGCTATTAAAAATCAGACAGATCGGTTAATAAATGGCTGAGATATTACCAAAAAACCAGGACTACCTCTAATTTTTCCCGTAAAATCCCTTTGTTTAATATGTATGTAGAATTTTACGCATAACAAACACATCCATGTGTTAAAATTCTTTTCTTTCATCTCCACCTTTTACACACAAACTACACACATACAAAGCTTTGTCATTTAAATAAAAACTAAACAAATCTCTAATGAACGAAGACTTTTATATATGTACCTCTATTGACGATGATTTTGTGTGAGCTTCAATAGCTCAGTTGTCTAAACGCTATGTCACAAATACTTTTTTTCTCTAAGGCCGCGGGTTCGAATCCCAGTCAATTCACTTTTTTTTTGTACATTTTTTTTATTTTCTTAAGACTTTTTTTTTTGTTTTTTTTTACATTTAATAATTAATTTAAATAAAACTTTATATTAATAATTAAATAATCCATAAATAGGCTAAAAACATCAGAATTTTTATAAAAACCCTCTGATACAAACAAAATACAACGTTTTTATTTCTATTTTTTGCTCCGATTTAATATAATTTATAAACAGATTTTTAAACCATTTTATTTCTCATATATTAAGAAAATTTTATACATAATTTCCCTTTGAGTGCAACTATTTTAGGTCATAACTTATAATAATTTATAAAAAAAAAAAATATAAACTATTTTCCTTCAAATTTTTAAAATTAAGCTAAAGAAATTAAAAATATTTTTGATAAAAAAGCGAAATAAAATCCCAAATGCAAGTTTGCCAGCTAAATCAAACGTTTTTGTAGAAAAAAAACACATGCAGTTCTAGTGATTTCTTTAAACGATTTGTTGAAATTCTTTTCTTTCACCTCTTCACCTTTTATACACAAACAACAAACACTACTCTAGAGCTGTAATATGACCTATGGATACGTCTTATATAGCAAAAGATATTTGCTGAAAAACTGGGAAATATCGGTTCAGATACAAAAAAGTTATGCCCAAAACATAAATTTTTTTTTAAATACCTATTTTCTGGAACCATAAATCTTCCCGAGTCCAAGTTTTATCACCAAACTAAATGGTTAATTTCCTCTTAAAGGCGTCCGTATATAAATCTGTCCATTCCATATATGTCCATATATAAACTTCAGGTTTTTCCCAACCATGGTGAAGGTTATATAAGATTCGGCATAGCCGAATTTAGCCGCTCTTACTTGTTTTTTTTACATTTAAGGTAAAATTTTAATTGTTTTAAGGGCTGATTTTTAGAACTACAAAAAAAAACTTTTTAGTTCTATTTTCAGTTCATGTCCTATTTTTAGACATGAATCGGTATATTCACTTCCGATCCATTTTTTTTTTTAATCAATGTAATATTGAAAGGCAATTTAAGTTTAGAAATAACATTTTCTTCAATATACACTTTTTTAAAATTAGTACATTTTTTTTTGGTAATTTCAGTAAAGCGGGTTTCAAAAATTTGTAAAATAATTTCTGAAATTAGTAACAAAAATTTGTAAATATTCTGTAAAAATTCTACAATTTGTAAAATGTAAATAGCAAAAAGATTTGCTAAATAATATTTTTTTTTGGCTAAAAATCAGTACAAAAATAGTAAAGTGGGATTGAAAGGTGTTTACAAATTTTTCTACTAACTTTTTTTTCTGAGTGTATAAAGGAATGTAGTGTGGTGTGTATTTGGTTAAAAATACATACATACATATATACTTTTTTAATATTCCTTGCTTTGGAAAATTAAATTTAAAAATCCTTTAAAATAGGAACTTTGCTAATGTTTTTTTTTAATAAATTTAAGAATGCATTTAATACCAACTTCAGAATCTGAATTGTAGTTAAAATAAAAGCGGACATACCCACTATATAATTCTTTACACTGATAATAATCCATGTATACAAATTACGAAAAATTGTCAAAATAACAAAAATTTTGTAAAATAAACGAAAAGTGGTTGCAGTAGTGGCTGCGTACATATAAAGGGTGGTTAAATTTTAAGGGTCGATGTTGATTTTGAATAAAACACAAATTATTTTGGAAATTATTGTCATTTCTTTTTATTATGATAATATGGTATGGTTCAATTATGTATGGAAGAAAATATCGGCCAAATGGCCGCCGCGACCTCGGCGGCACACCTCCATCCGATGGTCCAAATTTTCGATGACGCTGAGGCATAATTGAGGTTCTATGCCGTTAATGTACCGAATTATCTCATCCTTTAGCTCTTGAATTGTTGCTGGCTTATTGACGTACACCTTTTCTTTCAAATAACCCCAAAGAAAGAAGTCCAACGGTGTCAAATCACATGATCTTGGCGGCCAATTGACATCGCCACCACGTGAGATAACACGGCCATTGAATTTGTCGCGCAAAAGAGCCATTGTTTCGTTAGCTGTGTGGCAAGTGGCACCTTCCTGTTGAAACCACATATCGTGCACATCCATATCCTCAATTTCTGGCTTTAAGAATTCCGTCATGATCTCGCGATATCGAACACCGACGGCGAGTGGAGGTTGACGGCTATTCTGCCACACTATCGCGAACAACAGCAAAGTTTTCCGCAGAACGAACTTGGCGAGCATGTACAGGTGTTTTTTCGTTTCCTACAGACCCGATTTGCAGAAATATGTGCACAATTATCCCGATTGAGGACACATTTCGTCGATTATGCTGACCAAAAAAATCACAAAGTGCATTTTGATTTAAACGCCCATTTTAATTAAAAGCCTGAATAACTTTAACGTAATGCTCGCTTGTGTATCTTTTCATGTTTCAAATTGAGTTAGTCCGAAATAGAGAAATGTCAAATGAAATGCAGAAAAAAACTTGACGTTTAGGTGTGATTCACATTCAACATCGGCCCTTAAAATTTAACCACCCTTTACATGTTTTACAAATTTCAAATTCGTGTGTGTTTAGGTGAGAAAAAATTATATTGTTTTTTTTTTAATTTTCAATTAATATATTGTTGTATTAACAAACAAATTTTTAGTATTCACAAATTAATTCTGCTTGAAACACACAATTTGTTAAAGCAATTAATTTGTCTTTTTAAGTAAGCAGAGAAAAAACATGTTTGCTATATGATCACTGCTACTATATTATGCTCGCTGCAATCGGGTATGGTTGTCACAACCAAGTTATTGGTTTCCTAACCATCAACATGGTCGCTACCATCATTATTTAGTAAATATTTTACTATTTTATGATTGGCACCTTCTATTTTATAACATGATTGGCTGTAACCATACTGTGGTAACAAAAATTCTGACTATGAAAAAAATATGATAATTATGCAACGATAAAATGCTGGCAACAATCAATAAATAATAATAAATAATTATACCTCAAATAAAACATGACTTTAACATTTACAGTCATAATATTGTCTTGTTTTAATAAAAACCAAAATTTTATCAGTTCAGTCAGCTTGTTTTTACTACAAAATGTCTTAAAAAAAAACAATCATATATTGTTTACTAAAACTGGACAAATATCAATACCTTTCACATGTCCTAAAAACATTTGATCAATTGACCCATTAAGATCCAGTTAATTTTTTTTAGCTTCCCATGTAAAAATCGAAATATATATGAACATACATGGGCTTGTATATGATCATACATGGGCATACATGGTCATATACGTCCATACATGATCTCATATATGACCATATATCTTCGGATCCAAAATTTGAGGGTATATGGTGATATATGTGCATATATTATCATACATGCTCATATATTATTCATGTATGCTCGTATGTGATCATATACGTCCATATACCCTCAAATTTCAGATCCGAAGATATATGATCATATATGAGATCATGTATGGTCATATATTGAACAATGTATGGACGTATATGACCATGTATGCCCATGTATGATCATATACAGGCCCATGTATGATCATGTATGCTTATATATATTTCGATTTTTAGATGGGTTTAGAAGATTTTTTTTAAAGGGGTTTTTCGAAAATTTCTTATAAATATATATAATATTATTTACACTAATCAATTAATTGTCAAAAAGATTCAATTGAAAGATTTTATATTTTTTAATTCTTTTCAATAAAAATAATTAGATTAAAAAAAAAATATGTTTAAAAAATTTTCGTAGATTATGGATCATGTAATAATAATCTAGGAATCATAATATAGTTATGACGGATTATAATATGATAACATTTTGTGCATACTATGATTTAGTGCGATCATATTTTTAAACATTCAATATCATAATATAACTGTAGGGATAATATTATGGTAAAAATATGGTTATTTTATTGTCATAATATGATAACCATATTATAGTACACTATAAAGCTAAAAATATATGATGCTCTTCAAATATGTTTGCCCCAACCATGTTTTTTCTTTGCGTGTACAAATAATTTTTTCTGTGTGCAACAAATTCGTTATCCCCAATAAATGTTTTGTACCTAAGATTTATTGAAAATACATATATACATTTATATATGTATTTTGTTATTGCAGCCTTAGGCAAAGATTACCTGTTATCAATTTATTTAAAAGATTTTATTTCACAAAATTTATATTTTATTTTTTAATTATAAAAATAGATTAAATAATTTTTTTTTAATAAAAATTTTTTTAATTCTTTTCTATTTCTAGGTAAGTTCTAACTATGATGTCTCAAAGAAAATTTAAAATGAAAAATTTAATACGGATTTAAATACAGGTTTTTATAAGTTAAATTAATTTTAGTTATGGTTTAAATTAAATTTAAGGTCCATAGGGTATCTACTACTTACCAGACTATTTACTCGCTGAAGTACTTTTATTCGCATTGTCATTATCTTCTCTCTTTCAAAAAACACAAAATAATGGGTGGTCATTATACTTTCGCTTACAAACAGCTAAAAAATAATGAGTACCCAATACTTTTTGGACAATGCGAACAAAAGTAATTAAGCAAGAAAATAGGCTGGTAAGTAGTTGATACCATGTTTTTGCTAAGTGGGGGGGGGGGGGAGGGTACTCTGGTATGAACTTCAAATAAATACTATAAAATATGGCTTCTAAAACTACCCAAAACGAAGGATATTTCCTTAAACACAAAAAATATTTGCTTGCTTTCACAGCAAATTTCCTTCTCTTCAATATAAATAAAATGTTGGCATTTTTTGCCACCCTAAGTAGGACATTTGCCTGCACCCAACTCCTGCCTAAAATCACTTCTGTATACATATATGTATTCGATTTTCTGTTTTATTAAGTAAAATAGTAGTGACAATATCTTGGCGCCCAATATGAAGTAATGCTGGTTTCGTTTCCGAATTTAAATGGTTTGAGTGTATTACAACCGAACTTGCTGGAATCACAGATAAATTCTTAACGAGTATATCTGGGATTAAACTTTTCGACTCGTGGTCGTCAAATGTAGGCTTTTCCATGTGAACCCCGCAGGTTGAATTAAGACTCTATTTTTTCCCGACACAAAGGTTTTTTTGTGCATTTAAAACTTCTTAAACCATATTCTCGGGCTCTACTTTAAATAGTGGAAAGACTGGCATCTATGGAAAGTTCAGTATTAACTTCTCTAGGAACTGCTTTAGGATATTTCGTGAAAAAATTCTTAATTTTTCTAATCTTCTCTTACAGTAGTAGTACGGAGTCTTTCTCCTTTGTGAGTTGTATGGATGTTACCACCATTAACAAAGCGGAAAATTGTTCATTTTGGAACGTAAATGGCTTTTTGCGAAAGTCCAGAAAGTCAGAATTGTATTTGTTTCCAGATATTTTTCTCAAAAGTAATTCTTACGATGTTAATGCTTTCAATATCTTATTAAAAATCTTATAGAAAAATAATTTTGATGTATTTTTTTATTAAAATGCAACAATCTAAATCACGAATTAACATAAAAGTAATACGATTTCTAGCATTTGTTAGTGTTAATAGTACACGCTGAAAGAAACGCCGTGCTGGAAATATAATATGCTGGTAATATACATATATTTGGTAGCGATGTAAGTTATATTTGCCGCATTCATAAAACAATTTGCTTGCCTGCAAATATAATATGTTTGCTTGTAAATATATATATATTTGGATGATCTGAAATGCATCCACCGTCAACATATATATTTTTGCCTGCAAATAAATATATTTTTATCATTATTATGTTTGCATCTCACAAGTATAATAATGATAAAATTACAATTGCAAATATATGTTTAGTTAGGTGGGAAATTACATATATTACAATATTTGCCTGGAAACATACTATGTATAACAACCATAAATATAAAATACTTGGAAATCTACATATGGTAGCTTCTAAACAAATATATATTTGCCTGTAAACATATTCAAAAATGTCTTTTTTTCTGCGTGTATAGTTAAAGAGTAATAAGAATTGCAAATGTTTTGAACAGCTGCATTTTGAATGCATATTTTAAATTAATTTTTTGTTGTTTCACTTTAAAGAAATTATTTTTTTTTTATTTTTAACAAAAACAATGTATGATGACATGAAGAAAAATAAATTTTACTAACGAAATGTGATTTGTCTCTATTTTTTACGGCTTAAATTAAAAAAAAGATATTTTATCACACATTTAAATCATTTATTTTTAAAATAAATTTATTGATTTTATTAAAAATAACGTTAAGGCGCTGATGAGAAGTATTCACAAAGCAGACTCTACTTTAGTTATTGGATTTCAAATTTACAACATTGTATTTTTAATGAATTTCGTACATTTTTGGTTGTTTTTTAACTTAACATGAAAATTAAAGCGCCATCTAGCGGAGAAAAAAAATTGTTTTTTTAATAAAAAAAAATTCCCTTTCAAAACTGGCTCAAGCATTAAAATCGGTTCACCCATTCTGTTTTTATAGAACCTCCACAGTCCTTCGAAGCTTAAAAATCGATTTTCCAAACCGATTTTAACATTTCACATGTGTACTCAAAAAAATTTGATTTCGTCGTACTGTGTAATAAATGAAAAATACACATTCGAATGTACAACGGATGTACAAATTGAATTTGTAAACTTAATGGTAAAAATATCAATTAAAAATTCAGAAATTTTTTACTGTGTTTTATTGCATGAAATATTTTTCTGCACTGCAATTTCACGAAAGTTTTTAGGGAAACATAATGTCTTTTAAGGCTATTCTATTTTCTTCGGCCCATTGAAGACAAATGTTAAAATAATTTAGCATTCTGACATTTAGTTTTAGGAAACGCTGGAGTAATGTCAATTTTTTCGATCTCGTCAATGCAGCTTCATTTGTATAATTCTTGTTATTGTTGATTTGTGCACTTTATATTCATCGCAAATCACTTTTGCAGATATGCCTGTATTAAGTTTATTAAGAATATCACTTTTTTGTTTTGTTGAAAGTTTTTTTATAAATAAAAAACACAAATTAATTTTTTTGGGAGGAAAGTTGCGATAACTTAGGTTTTTTTTTTTTGAAAAGTTGCGTTAACTGAGTCAGCAATGCAAACAATTTACAAGTTGCAGTAATCGAGGAGTTACGTTATGGAGAGTTGCGTTAAGCGAGGTGGCACTGATTTTTTTGTATTTTAACAGCGGTATTCATAAAAAAATCTTAATTCAAGTTTCAAATGCATTTTAGTTAAAAAAACAGTTTAAGCCTAAAAAAGGTTTATTAAAAATTCGTATTCATAATCAGTATTTTAACTAATAAACGATTTAATGATTTTTTAACTTGAAGATGGCAACACTGTATTTTTTTATTTGTCATATTAATCGTAATGATGCAAATCAATGATTACTAAACCATACGGTACTCGTTTCTATGTATTTTTTTTGTCATTTTTCAGAAAAATATTGTTTTTATAAAACAAAATATTTATGAAAACTTGTTTATTAACTAAAAAAAGAAAAGAGTCAAAACAAAATGCCCAATAAAAGTGTTACATAGATAATGATTTTATTGTAGATAAAAAAGAATTTAAATAACCGGTTTTATTTTCTTTGTTTTGATTAAACAACACATCACTATAAAACACAATGAATAATATCCAAAAATATTATTATTTTTGTTTAAATTTTTTATCCGGAATTGAAAACGGGTCGCTCCTCTTTTTGTAAATTTTCGTATGACGATTGTTTGAAATTTGGGCAATAGTTTCTATTATAAACAAAATACAATTAAAAATATCACATTTTCCATATAAAAATGGTTCTTACAAATTCTTTTCATCAAATATAGTGTCCATTATTTATTAAACAAAAACAAATAACTTCTTTTGTTTAAATGCCAAATTTTTGCAAAAATGTTTAAAATGAAAATAAACACAAAGCAAGAATGTTATCTTAAAATAGGTTTAAAATAGGGTCGAACCAATTTTAAAATTCGTTTATTTAAACAAGGTTTAAAAAAGGTATTTTAAGCTCAAATTCGTTTATGAATACAATGTTAACAAATTTTGCTTAAAATTTATTTGAAATACTGTTTAAAATTTTTATGAATACCGCTGTAACTATTTAATCATTTAAACACAAATGTATGGAAAATTGTGAAAATATTTTAGGTGTACTCATTGCCTTACCTTGTATAAAATTATTATTCATTTAAATGTTAAATTTAATTAATTAAAAATGTATTATTTTATTATTGTCATTATTGTGCTTAAAAAGAAAATTAAATATCATTTAAATCAACATTTTCTGACTTAGGCGATTTTCTACAACGCATTGTCTTTACGGTAGATCATCTGGCAACACTGTTTACAACTCTTGCCCTTCGTACACAACTAAATCGCTAGCGTCGTCCGTAGAATATTTTAGTTAAAAAAAAACTATGTACTATTAAAGTGAATAATATATAAAATAATTTTTAAAAAAATAATTAAAAGAAAATTAAAAATTAGCAAATAACAATAAAATAAATTGTCAAATAGAAATCTGTGGTTCTGTAAATAAAATGTTTATGAATTTTTATTTCCCTATTTTGCAACATTACCCACTGTCAATATATTTGCACAACTTGGAAAGTTGTGGCATAAAAAAAAACTACTAATATTGGCATGCCCTTTCATGATCACTATAATTGTCTATTTCTTTTTTCTTCTTTCACCTCCAATTACACTATTTAACATGTCTTGCAACTCATCTCAATTAACCTTCTTATTTAGTTATTATTTCATACTCAACTTAATCGGTTGCCTTAACTCGTCGTTCGTCTGTGTTAAAAGTGAGTGAAATGTTTTTCAATTATTATAAAAGTGAGTGAAATGTAAAATTTATAATAGTTATTGAAGATATAATTAATAGAAAAAAAAAATTAATAAATAGCAATAAAGTAAATTGTAAAAAAATCCCTTTAATTGTTGTCAATAGAAATGTGTGATGAAATTGCTATTTCTCTCTCGGTAAAAAGAGAATGAGTAAACTTTACTCAGTAAAGAAGTAAGGTGAGTGTAAAAAAATCTCTAATAAGAAATGTTGTTGCTTTAATGTGTTGTGTTGTGTTTTTTTGCTAGTTTTTTTTTCTTATATGTATATCTTCATAATTATTATGCGTAAATATCATTATTATGATTTGTAACAAAAATATTCTTTTAATAGTAAATAAAAGTGATAAAAAAAAATTCAAACGGTTATCGGTTCGTGCGTTTAAAAATTTTAATAACATTATAATTTAAATCTATATAATAACATGCGAGTACATAGAAAAAAATATAAAGGTGGGTGAATATTTTCTAATGATCATAAAATTACAATATAAATTTTTTGAATCAGAGATGGAAAAGTTGATGTGATTGTACTTGTACTTGATACTATAAATTTTGCTGCTTTCACATCAAAATTCTAAACAATAATGAACTTGTAGATTGAAATTTCCATTCACAAGTTTTTAGAACTACGTGATTCAAAAAAGTACCGTAGTGGTCTCGCGACACATTTGATTCTCTTGCGTATTTTTAGCGGTTTTCAATTAACCCTCTAATGCTCATCCTTCTGATATCAATTATATTAACACTATATATATTCGACATGGAAAACTTACTATGGCAAATATATTAAAATTTTGATAAGAGATCAGCAATGAATCGTTTTTTCGCTATACATAGTGACTCATGAAATTTTAAATATAAGTGAATAGAGCCATTAAAAATAAACTACTCATATGTACTCATAGTCGATTTATAAGTACAAGTTGCAATAAATATAAATCCAATGACGACATCACATTCATACCATCCCAAATTTGTACACTCAGAAAAATAAGTAAGTAGAAAAATTTGTAAACGGTTTTCAATCCCACTTTACTATTTTTGTACTGATTTTTAGTAAAAATAATTATTTTTTAGCAAATCTTTTAGCTATTTACATTTTACAAATTACAGAGTTTTTACAGAATAATAACAAATTTTTGTTGCTAATTTCAGAATTCAAATTTTTGAAAAACCATTTGCTAAAATTAACAAAAAAAAAAATTACTAATTTTAAAAAAGTGGTTATTTCTAATTAAAACTTACACCTGCAAACTTTCCTTAAAATGTTACATACATAAAAAAGGGATCGGACATTTACATAAAATAGCACTAAAAAGTTTTTTTAATTCTAAAAATCATCCCTAAAAACAATTAAAATTTGACCTTAAAAGTAAAAAAATATTGACTAAAATATTTTTTCAAAACAGAAATTACCAAATAAAAACAAAATTATTAATTCGTTTATGTTTTAAGAATTTTAAGATTTTTAAGCCTTTTATATTGTTTTTAATTTTGTATAAAATATTTTTTGAAAAAAATAAATAAAATAAAAAAAATTTGATGCTCAATAAAAAAAAAAATTAATTTAAAATTTTGTACTAATATTTACAATATTTAGTAATTTTTTTTGGCTGATTTAAACAAACCGGTTTAAAAATTCAGCTTTAAAAAAAGTTAAATAAAATTTTGTAGCAGCAGCTAATTTTTCCTACAAATTTCATTGTACTACACGTCAGCAGACATGTGTTGCTTAGATTAGCAAAAATACCGCTGGGCTCAAATTAGCAAAATTTCCCGTAATAACAGCAAAATATTCAGTTGCCATTACAGACTTTTTTGGTTAGTGTATGATTCATCAATCTACTCATTTGTTTTTATAATTTTAAGAAAATACTTATCATACTCACTATTGACTTGAATCATTTAGCTCATTCAACTAATCAATGTGGAAACAAGTGTATATTTATAATTTTTTAATGAATAGACAGTTTGCAATTAATGTATTCCAAGCTATTTATAATTAAATCGACAAATTTGTTAAAATTTTAACGAAGTTTTTTTTTAACGGATTTTAATAAAGAGCCTCTTGCATTTTTCGTAATAGATCGGACTTGAACTTTAGATATATAAAAAAAATTTAAAAAATGTTAACTTACATGGGAACTGTCCCAACCCGAACTCTCAGATCTTAATGTCATTCAGATATGTTACGATATAGAGGAGAAAAAAAATAAAAGACATGTATTTTTTATAGCTGCCCAATATCACATTTAGTGGGGTCTAAAATGACCCAATTTTACGTTTTTTTTTGTTCTTATTTTTGCCTGTTTTTTCAGAGAAACTATAGACGATATATCAAATTAAAGATATTTTGAAGGCGCATCTAACTTTAAATCGTGTTCAAAAATGTACAATACTTTTTGTTAGTCAAAAAAGTCTGTTTCAAATATTAAAAAAAAACGCTACTTTTGTATGGGAATTGCAGTTGGTTCAAGCTCCAAATCACATATATCGAAGTTTATTTAATTTAAACGAAGGGGTGCCTGCGTTTTTTTTGATATTTGAAATCGTATGGTTTTTATTCGACTTTCCTCAAATAGCTTTTTTCATCCATATTTAAAAAATTTTCAAATTGTGGCAACCCTGGATCCAAATATAGGTTATATTGGTACCAAATTGTTTGTTTCTTCGAGTACTTTTACGCTGCTTAAAAATAAGTTTGATTTTCATAAATTTTAGACATGCTCCCATACAACAATTATATATTTTGGGGACCTGTCTTTTAACCCTTAAACGTGGGATTGCGTTGCTATAAAAAAACACGTACACTCAAAAAAAAGAGACATGAACATGTAATCAAAAATTTCCTTCAAATTAGTTTATAAATTGTCCTCAATTTAAGTAAAATTTTATTAAAACTTAGAAAAATTTTCTTAAAAAGAATAAAAATTCCTAAGTTTGAGGAAAAACGAAATAGTTTATATACTCAGAAATAGTTCATATTTTTCCTAAGTAATATTTCTTGATTTTGGGAAAAATAAACAAGTCAATTAAATAAAAATTTATTAATTAAAAAAAAAACATCTTAGTTTTAAGAAAATTGCATACGCAAATGTAATAAAATTAAGTTTAGTTCAAAAAAAAAAAAAAATTAAGGACATAATTTACTCCCATTTACTTAAAAAAATGTGTCTAACTTAAATCGAGAAAGTACTTGAACTTAATGTGTGTTCATTTTTTATTCGCGAGTAGTAAAATTAACTAAATTTTAGAAATCCATTTTTAAATTCAGTTTTTTAGTCTACCACTTTCTAATTTTGAAGAATTGTTTTCTAAAAATTAGTTCAGACAATTAAAAACAAAAAGTAATAAATGTTTTCCTATGTAATAATAAACATTTATTTGGTTTTAGAAACTGATGAACTATTTCTAAGGAAAATTTGCATGCAGTTCATTAGTTCAGATAGATTTTAAAAATTTTAATAAAATATTCTTTTTTTCAAGTAAAAGTTTTTTTCATTTTAAAAAATTATTAAATTTGGTATAGGATTTTTTTTGTTGGAAAACTGTTATTTTCAATATTGTATTCCAAAAAAAACAAAAAAAACAATAAATTAATAACAAACTAGCTAGTTTTCCTCACTTCCAGGAAAAAATGTTATTAAAGGAAACAAATTAAGGTAACCATTTAAAAAAATTATCGTGCATGATTGTCATTTTTGGTGCGTGATTCAAAAATGGCTCACATGTCCATCTCTAATCTTAACAGTCTTTAACATTGAACTTAAAGTAGCTTAAAATACTTTTTTAAAATATTGTTGGCAAAAGGTTAAAAATTTCGAATTTGCGCTTTTATGTAATAATTTTGTTTGCTGACTACAATACAAAATATCGCAGGAACATTTTATACATTACGGCATAATGGCTTTCCTATAATTGACGTAGCGCTTATTAAACTTTATATTTTTCGAACTATATTTTTTTCACTTAATAATAAAAATATTTTAATTTTGATATGTCAAATAAAGTTTAAGCTAAATATCCCATAAAATAAACTTATGACATTTTTCCATTTTCCAATAATAACAAGAAATGTAACTGTGATATTTTGTATTTTTCCTTAAATTAATTAATTTAAGAAGACAAAGGACCCCAGTGTTCTTTAGCCATGGATGCCGTGTGTCACTTAGGGCGTCCCTTTTTGTAGTTCTCTCAATCAGAAGCGTTAATTAACTACGAAATTTTACTGTTTTCTAATAAAAATTTACTTCTCAGTAGTTAAATTTTTCTATAATTTAGAAATATTTACCAAATTTTAAGTAGAATTTGTTTCTTAATTTCAAGGAAAATTTTATTAAATATTGGTAAAAAGTGTCTTTGGCGCCGTTTTCATTTCAATTTTTCCTCTACATAAGTTAATTTTTTTAAATTCTAGTTCATTTTTTTTTTTTTTTGAGTGCATGCATAAAAATACGAAAAAATGTCAAACTTACAAAAAGTAACGATTTTTTACGATTTGTAGCAATTGTTAATATTTTAAATAAAATTTAACAACCTGCATAGGTTTTTTGTTATGTTATGGTTCGTTGCATATTTTAGGGTGTTTGCTTGCCATACACATAATTGTTATTTATTATTAGTATCAACCATAACAACCAATAAGTTTAAGAAAACCTTAGAATATAAAATGTTTTTCTAAGAAATAATACCTACTTATAAAAAGGTCACAGATGTTTATGTTTTTTTTTTGTTTATTTCGAAATTGCACTTTATTTTCAATAACCACCACCATCTTCTACAACATTGAAGTCAACCAACAACACGTGTATGTTGGTGAGACAGACACGTTACGGTTTAGTGACGACTAAAGATAAAATGATCGAAGAAAGAAGATAAAAAACGGATGTGGTAAAAGGTTAATGATATGTAAGAAATTATAAAGGGCCAGATGGAAAAAAAAAACAAAACCAGAAGGAATGAATACAAAAATAAAAAGAAATTTAATAAAACAACAATTTTTTTTGTAAAAAATTTTATATAAAAAAAGGAAATGAATGCAACATATTGTAGCGAAACCATAAAATACCTGTTGTTTTTTTTTTTCAGTATTTCAATAAATATTTACAACAATTTTATTTAATTAACAAAAATATTTAAAACAAATTTTTTAGTTGTAAAAACAATCCATAAAGCAACTGTTATTTTACAATAATTCAATAAAAATTTTTTTTAAATATTTATTTACTTGTTTTAAATTTTAATATACTTAGTATCGCCTTTATCATCAGCAACAAATTATTAATACTTTTAGTATTGCATACCCCCCCCTTTAAAAATTCAAATAATTTCAATAAATATTTTCTTTATACAATATTTATTTTATATTTTCTTCAGTTTTAGTTTATAATATTTTTTTTTTTTTTTTTTGTAATATTTTTTTTAAAAACTTTTTTAATAAAAATATTAAATTTGCATAGATATGCTTGTTTATATGCTCATACTCCCAAAAGTATGCAGTAAGTCATGGTTTTCACCAATATAAATCTCAAAATGAAAAAAAAAAAAAGTTGTTGCAACTATGTTAAAATAAAAGTAAATACTGTGGAATTTATTTCGCAGAACTTTTATTTCCAAAACAAAACTGAATAATGAAAAAAAAAAGTTGCTGCGAAATATTAAAAAATAAACAGAAATCCTTGTTTATTTACAACACCACATTATAAAACTTGAAATTAAGTTTAAAGTTTTATATTTATGTTTAAGCTTAAATGTTGGGTAGTAGAGGGAATAATTAGATCTAATTTCACAAAAAAAAAAAAAAAATAAATAATTATTGTTGCAATTAGAATAAAATTTAAAACCTTTTTTTAAGGATTTTCATTTTATATAAAATGAATAATATGTTTCAGGTTTCTAACCTAAAGGGTTTGCACGGTCATTAAACGGACACTTTAGGACATTTTTACTACGACTTTATAGGAAATTCCAAAAATTTTCTCTTTTAAAATAATTCCATACCCCAGGAAATATATACAGGGTGTACGCCGGGAAGGTATAATACTTTGTTTAGCCGCCATTTTGTTCGTTTGTAAGTCGATTCATGGTTAAATTATAGACCAAACTGAACATGTTTGACAGTAACATGTTACACGAAAACTTTTTGGGCATTATTTATATCAAACTTTCTCATTTGGCGAATATATTATTTCAATGCAGTTTTTATATATTGGGTGGTTAAATTTTAAGGGCCGATGTTGATTTTGAATAAAACACAAATTATTTAGGAAATTATTGTCATTTCTTTTTATTATGATAATATGGTATGGTTCAATTATGTATGGAAGAAAATATCGGCCAA
Source organism: Eustalomyia histrio (assembly GCA_949748255.1). Taxonomy (NCBI): domain Eukaryota; kingdom Metazoa; phylum Arthropoda; class Insecta; order Diptera; family Anthomyiidae; genus Eustalomyia; species Eustalomyia histrio. The sequence continues at coordinate 136,574,452 of OX456524.1, read as the reverse complement.
ATGTCCGCCGCGACCTCCATCCGATGGTCTAAATTTTCAATGACGCTAAAGGCATAATTGAGGTTCTATACCGTTAATGTGCCGAATTATCTCATACTTTAGCTTCTTTAAAATAACCCCAAAGAAAGAAGTACAACGGTGTCAAATCACATGATCTTGGCGGCCAATTGACATCGCCACACAAACAATGGCTCACAATTCTCCCGATTGTTGACACATTTGGTCGGTTATGCTGACCAAAGAAAAAATCACGAAGTGCACGAAATGCATTTTGATTTGAACGCCCATTTTCATAATAAGCCTGAATAACTTTAACGCGGTGCTCGATTGTGTATCTTTCTATGGGTCAAATTGGGTTAGTCTGAAATTGAGAAATGTCAGATGAAATGCAGAAAAAACTTGACGTTTAGGTGTGGTTCACATTTAACAGCGGCCCTTAAAATTTGACCACCCTTTATTATTTCAATTCAGTTTTTATATAGAACGTCGAATGTGTGCGACATGCTGCCGAATAAAAGAGTACCAAGATGATTAAAAAATTGAAACTGGGCATTTTTATCCTGCCTTTTTCAATCGTATATCCAAATTTCAGCACAATCAGAGCCAATAATTCAAGGATGACATGTAGGTCACACCAAAATCGAAAAAATATCAAAAATTGTTTTGTATTTTACTCAGCAGTTAGGCTAAATTGAAAACTTTAAATGCATTTATCTCGATATCGTTTTTTTTTTTTTTTGAGTTATGCCGGTCTTCTCGCAAATGAGCGATATGTTTAAATTGATACATATTATTCGAATCCAATTACGCTTTATTCCATTTCGTTTCCTGTATTTAGTGCTTCAGCTTTACTCGTTTTCCATTTCGTTTTCCCTTGTATAAGTATTTCAATTTTACATGTTCGCTGTTTCATTCCATTTTGGTCGCACTTGTCTGGTGTGCCAATTCAACTCGTTGCCCGTTCTATCCCATTATGTTTCAATTATCTAGTATTTCAATTCCACTCTTTGGCCGTTCCATTCCATTTTGTTACAATTATCAAGTATTTCAATTCCACTCGTACGCCGTTTCATTCCGTTTTGTTTCTTTTATCGGATGTTTTAATTCCATTTGTTGTCCGTGATATTCCATTTTATTTTGTTCCCCTTATCTAGTGTTTCAATTCCATTCATTCCCCGTTCCATTCTATTTCGTTCCTCTTGCCTAGTATTTCAATTCCGCTCGTTTTCCGTGCCATTTCGTTTCCCAGTTTTAGTGTTTCGTTCTTTAAATTTGAGATTTCTAACCAAAGCGGTTTGGGTTTTCCGTTAAAGGGGAGATTTTCTCCCTTTTAAACTTCGTTTTCACCAAAAATTTTAAAAAGCGAAAATTCCAAAATTTTAGTTTTTAGTAAATTAGCCCACAGTGCAGAGCACATATTTTCCAAGTTTCTAGCCAAAAGGATTTTCTTCTTTTTAACCTCGTTCCCGGCGTATATTTCAGAACGTGCCTTATCAGTGAGTTAGCCCCTACTTAATGGAACATATATATCAAAATTTTAGATTTCCAGCGGAAACGGTTTGAGCAAGCCTTTAAAGAGCACTTTTACCCTCTTCAGTTCTAATTTTTACGACGTTGCTGGCCAGAACTCCAAAGAGCACCCTATCACTGAATTACCCAATACTCCTGGGAACACCTAGTCCATCATCAAGTCGTCAAGGGGACGAAAAACAATAAATCCATTTGCATTTAAAAATGTTTATTATTTGCTATTCCTGAAATATAAATAGTATCCCTCGTATATTAGAAATTTCAAAAAATATATTTTGAGATTTTTAACTCAATTTTCATCATGTTTTCATGGGGAATTCCAAAGAGTATATCTTCAGTAAATTAGCACACATTTCAAATTTCAGATTTCTCGCCAAAGCGGTTTGTACAGGCTGTGAATAATAAGACTTTCAGTGTTAGAACTCCCATTTTTATCACGTTTCTGATTAAAATTCCCAAAATAACCGTAACAGTGTATCAGCCTTTAGTTCGGTGGATATATATTTTAGATTTTAGATTTTTACACTCAGAGAAAAAGCTTCATCATATATATATGTATAAAGAACTTCATAAATATGATGAAGCTTTTTCCCTGAGTTTAAATAAGATTTTCGAAAAATATAAATATTGAGAAAAAATGCGAACATAAAAAAATTATATTTAAATCTATAAATATCATTGAAATAAAGACTCACTCGATTTCCATTTGTTTCACTTTTGAGGTGAAATAAAATTGAGGCGAATATAAAATACTATGCACCTCTAGGCATCTGGTGAAAAAATATGACAAATCATTTTGTTCTCCAGAAGCTCATTAAGTTATGAATAAAAAAGTTAAGGTAATTCTAACTTCTCCATACAAATTTGTGTATTTTAATATATGAGCGTAGTTTAGTTGGTAGCGTTGCTAGGTTATCATAGCAGGGGTCGTGGGTTCGATTCTCACCGGAGACCGATAGCCTTAGTTGCTAGTGCTCCGTTAGGGTATAAGGATATAATTTGAAATTTTATGATTAATATATTACTTTAAATTGAGCTTAAGATCTTATATATAGGGTGGAGCAAAAACCATAATCTGATTTTCTTTTGCTATCACTTTTGTTTAAAGTAAAAACTCATTTGGTTTTTTAACTGATTGTGTTTATTCGCACTTATGAGTTTTGTTTCAAATAATTGCGGAAAATTATGTCCGTCAGCGTTGATGCAAATTTGGTCTCTTTTTAATACATTTTGTATAACTGTGCGCATCATTTGTGTTTCGACTTGAATGATGTTATTTATCTCCTCTGAAGTTCGGGGTTTGCATCCACCATCGACTTTAAATATACTTAGAAGAAGAAATACGGGACAGTCATATCAGAAGATCTGGCTGGCCAAGCCAAATCACCGAGCCACGGGATGATTACACACACTGGGAAGGCGTCCTTCAAAATTCGCATTGTATCATAAGTAGCCCCATCCTGTTCGAACCACGTGTCCTCCAAATCCAGATCGTCAACTTCCGGTAAGAAAAATTCAGTCAGCATGGCTCTATAGTGGTCACACCGTTAACCTTAGTAGCGTTACCGTGGGCTTCCTTGAACAAATTAACACCAATTACCTTTCCCCACGAAACTGCTCACCGTACGGTGACTTTGAAAGGGTGTAATGGTGCTTCATAAATTATGTGTGGATTTTCTGACCGCCATAACCGAGAATTTTGCTAGCCGCTGAGATGAAAATAAGCTTCGTCGCTCATGATCAATTTTGATGGAAAATCAATCACTTCAACATTATCACAATTATCGCGCTTTCTTGAGGCATATATCGATTAATTTTTTTTTTTTCACTATAAATTTCTTACATCTCTACTTTACGAATATTAAAACCAAACTAATCCTGTAGGAAATGTCGATGGTGAAACTGTACTGATTCACTATTGACTTTGTCACCAGTACTACTGACTAATTATGCCCCAGCCAACGCTTTCTGCTGTAGACATTTAACATGTGCGTGTCATTGCGAATCTACACAACTATTGACTAGGTGTTGACATTGGAACCAAAGATTCACTAGTACATTTTAGTAATTTTAGTCTACTAAAAGTCTACACTAGGAAGGAAATAAGATTAAACAGGTGCATTTATTTTGTTAATTTAGATATTTTGTTAATAAAAATTTTTTTTTATAAATTTCATTAAAGTAAAAAAAAATTTCGTGCAAATTTAATTTTGGAGTAGACAAATCTTCAAAAGACTGCCCAAAATCATTCACAGGCTCCGTAAAATCTTCATCAGGCTTCACAAAATCTCTAGAGTTGCAACTTTCACTAAAAATTGTTGCCTCTTTCTTAATATTTTTATACAAAATTGATTGTTTTTTTTCACAAGTTTCTTGTATTTTCTTTTGTTCATTATAAATTTTGTTCAAATTTGTATATTTAACTTTTAAATTAATTTTTCTTTATATTTTTATTAAAAACTTTAATTCTGCATAGCTGAATGTATTTTCAACAAAATAAAACAATAAAAAAATCAAGAACAAGCACAGCTTTGCAGCTGCAAAAAATAAGTGTAAAAAGTATAGACGCATTGTGGAGATATCACCAAAAAGTCACCCAATATAGTCGACAAAAGTGGTGACTTGTAGACACTTGACCCCATGCTTCCTATAGGAAACATACGATGCCACTAGCAAAAATGGCAGCACTTTCCAATAGGGTGATACTTATTGCCCCTACAATTCGTATGGACAATTTCTCTTACATTTTCATTTATAACTTCTTTACCCCGCTACACCAATTTTACTCGTTTTCAATACCAAACTGATGGGGTAGATAACAAACAATTTGAGTAAAATGGTTCAACCCCGCTAGTGTCTTAGCGCCGTGATTGCCTTTGATAGGGACTAACAAAAATATACAATAAATTTTTTGTAATTTTGAAAACAAGAACTTTTCTACAAAATTAAAATTTTGAAAACTGTCGACCAATTGAAATTCATATTCTGACAATATTTCCAAGAGAAGACGCTTTAAGAAAAAAAAAAATAAAAATACAAAAATTCCTTAGTGCCCTAAGAAGAACGCAATTTTTAAATTTTAAATAAAACACAGATATTTAAAAAAAAATCGTGAAACTTTATTATATCGTAAAGTAGACAGAATGAGGTTATGTATGGAACAATATATCGTGCAGATGGCCGCCGCGGCTTTGCTGGCATGCACGCGATCTTTCAATGAAATTTTCAATCACCGTTTTGCATGAATGCTGCGGTATTTCATTAATGCAGCGTCCAATTTCCTCTTTTAAGGCTTGAGTCGTCGTCGGCTTATTCGTGTAAACCATCGACTTCAAAAAACCCCAAAGAAAAAAATTTAATGATGTTAAATCGCACGATCTAGGCGGCCAATTCTGATCTCCAAAACGCGAAATAACACGACCGGGAAATGACTGATGCAGCAATTGAATTGTTTCTCTGGCTGTATGACATGTGGCGCCGTCTTGTTGGAACCACATGCCCTCCACATTCATTTCTTCAATTCTAGGCAAGAAAAAACTGGTTATCATTTCACGATACCGAACACCATTGACTGTTTGCGCTTGACCTGCCTCATTTTCATAAAAAAAAAAGGTCCAATGATTCCTCCAGCCCAAAAACCACACCACACAGTGACACGTTGAGGATGCATTTGCTTCTCGTGAATCACTCGAGGATTTTCCTCACCCCAAATGCGACAATTCTGCCTATTGACGAAGCCATCAATATGAAAATGGGCCTCGTCACTGAAGATGATTTTATCGGCAAAATCAGCATTTTCATGTTGTCTCTCCAATACCCAATTAACGAACTCCCTTCGCTGTCCATGGTCAGCTGGCTTCAGTTCCTGAGTCAATTGAACTTTGTATGCATGAAGATGTAAATCTTTCGTCAAAATTCGCTGCAAAGTGGATTTGGAGACACCAATTCGCTGAGCTCGGTGTCGAATTGAGGTGGATGGAGTTTGAGCGACATCATCACGTACAGCTGCGACATTTTCGGTCGATCGACCTGGTCGATGGCGCGTTGTTGTCTTTACATCACTAACAGACCCAGTTTCGGCAAATTTATCCATTAATCTCTTTACAGTTGACTCTTTTGGAGCATTATTGTGACCCCAAATTGATCGCAATTTACGAACTGTAGCCGCAAAACTTTCACCATTTGGTAAAACAATTTCACAATGAGAATGCGTTGTTCATTCGTGTAGCGCTCCATTTTTACTAAGCTCGTACCTTCTACTAGCAAACAATAACAATTGTTCAAATGTCAAACAATGACACTTCGAATGTTGCCAGATTTAAAAATTGCGTTCTTCTTGGGACACGCTTTATATACAGCACAGTTTTGATTGAAAAAAGTCCAGTGGTTTTATAATGTGTTCTTAATAGAATAATTTTACCAACGTTTTACTAGTTTTTTAAATACTAAGTTTCAAAATTATTCAAATATAAAAAAAAAATTCACCTGAAAAGTATGCTTCAAAAAATGTAGTTCTCCTCTCCTTGGCTTTTCAAACGAGAAGCGGCAATTATATTATTATATTAAAAATAAATTCCTTTCTTTTATTATTACATAATGACCATTATAATAAAATAAAGTGTCTGTGTATGTTTTTAATTATTATAATATTTGCTTTTGGTAGCATATTAACAGCCTGAAAGTATGCAAACATTATTAACGTATATGTATGCCTTTTTACTATATCTACAAACAAAACTCTTTTGTATAAAGTATTTTTTTTATATAGAAACACACTTAAAGCTATTATAACATATAATTAAATTTTTCCATTAGCATTTAACTGAGAAACCAGAGAAAAAAATTATATAAAACATAACTTTGTATAAAAGAGTGTATGCGGTATAAATTTAATATTTACTTTTTACACAAACCTATCAAAAGTAAAACTGAATGAAAAAAAATTAAACACAGGACAAGTGTTTTGTTTGTAGCATGTTTAAAAACAAACAAAAAATGTATAAATTCTGTTAAATATGCTTTACAATTTTGCTTCTCGGTTTCATTTTATATGTTTTTTTTTTATTTTTTTTCTGTATATAAAAATTGTAAAGACAATATTGTCAACACTTAATAGCACTTGTGGTTTAACGCAAAAATCACTTTGTTTTAATAATAACATATACTACAATATATATAATAATATAAACACATATATGTATACATGTCGATATATAATATGTAAATATATTCATCCTTATACACAATAAAAGTCTTTAACTTACATTATTTTTAAAACCACAAGCCCTAAAGTATGCTATAAAAGAATTATAGAAAACGAGGTAAATGATATGTAAAAATTAATTGAACACAAAATATATTGTTGTAAATATTATTATTATTATTTATATTAAAAACAAACCACAATTGCTTTAAGACAACAGTTTAAAAAGAAATATATTATTTTATAAAATTGTTTAAAGGAAACATGTTAATATTTTTCCTTTTTTTCATCCAAATAATATACTTTAGAAATATCTGTAATTTTAAACATACACAAACATTTTTTTTTTTATAAAAAAAACCTGAAGTTATACTTTACTTAGGTTTTGTTACAATCATCCCTAAAGTATGCTTCGTTTTCTTATTTTCTTATTTTCTTTTATGATGTTTTTGTTTGTGTTGATATTTATGTTGATTTGTAATTTTTTTGTGTTTCTCTTAATTTAGTTGTTTTATTTATTTGTCAGAATTTTGACCCTTAAATGACCTTGTTAAAAACAATTGTATTTAAATCCAACACTTAATATATATCTTTAAAAAGAAACCGTGTAGAAAAATAACCTCTCATTAGGGTGACCATTTCTGTATGGCTTTAAGTCAGTATAAAAAAAATACATATTTAACAAATACATCTATAATCAATTTAATTTGATTTAAACTTCTTACAATAAATCAAGATTTCATAATTTTAATATGTTAAGTTGATCGGTTTGATCTGTGATATATCGCTAAATAGGGTGACCATTAGACCTTAGCACCTTACAGGCGTCGTATACCTTCGAATATAAAGTATTTTTGCAAGGCTATTTCGAAAAAAAAAATTTTTTTTTTGCCGAACCTAATTGCCGCCTTTTTAGTCTCTTAGGACTCTGAAAGCCATTGTGAAGCCAAGGGGCAAATGGTTGCCAATCAGAATCCACCGCTGAACCAGTTGCAGCTCCGTACGAAGCTTAAGAGGTGCGAGCTGCAGTACCAAAGAGTTCGCTGAGGTCATAAAAGTATTCTGATCACAGTGGAGTTATTCTACGCCCTGCCAGCACCCGAGAGGACCAGAGAAAGTGTTCGAAAATACTTTTCTTCTCTCTTCGTCCATGCAGAAGTCTGGTGAAGCGACATGAAACTTCTGTGCGTGCATCCCACTAAGACAGTCGTCTATTGTTACCGCTAGCATATCTTATATATTATTCTTGTAATCCACAAGTCACTTTGCTAGCCCACCTGAGATTAGTCGCCATCTCGTAGTAAAGCTGGTTACCCAACTTACAAGTTGCCAAGGGAATACCAAAACTTTCGAATTCAATAGGAGCATGTTAGCCTTGCAAGTTCAACCGCTCTAGAGTTCGGTGCCTCTGGAATATCAAACTACTTAGCCATTTTATGTTATGTATAGATACGCAGCAGTTATGGGCAGTTACCATACACAAAGACGTTGATCCCAAGGAATTGAGTCTAACGGCATCCTCTCCTCTATCGCCACACCAAGCTTCACAAGGTAGGATAAGGATCCTAATGATCATAAATGTACATGCCCATTGATCATATAAGGATAGCTGATCATATATGTCTATACATACAGTTGTGTGAAAAATAATAGAGTCACCTGCTGTTCTATAAATTGAATGTTCTTTTAACCTTGAACAAAATATTTTTAGAAAAAGTTTTTTTATGCATTATTAGTAAGTCTCTTTCTTATTGTAATCCCGTTATTTTGTCTGTAATTGAAGCAACATTTCTAATTATATCAGTGTTTGTATGTAAATTGAAGTGAAACAAGTGTGAAATAAAATAGAGCCAATTTTAAAGTTAAAAAAAATATCAAAGTAAAAAGCAAATTCTTTTAATTTTTTTTTTTTTGCAAAAGTAAGTAAAATGACAGACTCTCTTATTTCTATTATAATTTAAAAAAAATATTGAAAATTAGTTAACAGAATGGGCAGAGGAAAACACTGTAGCGTGGCGGGCCGAAAATTGATAAAAAAAAAGCTTCATCAGGAAGGTAAATCCCAAAGAAAAATCGCCGAAATTATTGGATGTTCCGCCCTCAAAAAGCAATATCACCTTGATATGGATACTTCCACAATACGGCTTATGCTCATTAAAAATGATTTAAAAGCAAGAAGTGCACGTAAAGTGCCTTTTCTATCAAAGCGCAAAATAAAACAAAGAATTGAATTCGCAAAAGAACACGTAAATTGGCCCGTTTCTAAATGGCGTAATATATTGTGGTCGGATGAGACCAAAGTTAATTTATTTAACTCAGATCGAAGTTCTCTTCAAGTTCGGAGACCCGAAAATAAAGAATTTTGTCCCCAATATACCATTAAAACCGTTAAACATGGTGGGGGTAATATTATGGTATGGGGAATGCTTTTCATATTATGTAGTCGGACCCTTATATCGCATACAGGATATAATGGATGCAAAATTTTATACAAATATTTTAAGAGAAGTTTTGATGCCTTATGTTGAGTGGAATATGCCGCTTGACAATGATCCAAACCATTCATCGAAGTTAGCAAAGGCATGGTTCACGGACAACCATGTGAAGGTTTTGGGATGGCCTTCACAGTCACCAGACCTAAATCCCATCGAAAACTTGTGGGGCGAGGTTAAAATATGTCTTAGGGGAAAGAATCCATCAAATTAAGATCAGCTGTGGACAATGGTTGAGACTGCATGGAAGAATATTCCAGTCACGACTTGTCAAAAGTTAGTTGACTCTATGCCGAAGCGCTGCTTCACAGTAATACAAAATAATGGCAGTACTGAGGTAGTATAAGCAGTTATGTAAGCAATTATTTTATTAAACATATTATTTATATTTTCTTTTTAATCATTTTAGGAGGTTTGTTTACATGGCTCTATTTTTTCACAGAGAAAATAAATGTATATACCGAATTTTTTTTTATTTTAATTTTTAGAGCAATGATTTTAAATATTTAATTTATGTTTTTTTATATTACAATATTACCTAATAAAAAACAACAAAAAAAATTTTAAAGAAAATTATTACCTGTATAAATTTTTGATTATTGAAATTGAGGTTTGGGGGTGGCTCTATTATTTTTCACACCACTGTATGTCCATATATGGGATCATATATGAACAGAATTTTGAGAGTATATGGCGGTATATGTTCATATATGAGCATATATTAACGTATAAGATCATGTATGATAATATATGTCCGTATATGGGATCATATATGAATAGAATTTTAAGAGTACATGGCGGTAAATGATCATATATGAGCATATATTAACGTATAAAATCATATATGACAATATATGATCATATATGGGATCATAAATGAACATAATTTGAGAGTATATGGCGGTATATGAGCATATATAAGATCATGTATGATAATATATGTCCATATATGGGATCACATATGAACAGAAAGAGTATATGGCGTTGTATGAGCATATATTAAAGTATAAGATCATATATGATTATCTATGATCATAAATGTTCACATAATATCTAGTTAACGTTGCTCAAAAATTTATAGAACAACTTTAACGATCACTTAATATATTTACTCAAAACTTTGAAATTCTTCGACAGATTTTACTTATTTTGATTTACTAAAATATTTAGTGCACTAATAAAAAATGAACAACCTCTCTCGCGTATTTGACAGGTGATTGTCATTTATAGATTCCAAAATTTATCTTTTGACTAAACCTAAATTTCCTTTTGGGTATATAAGAAGTCTTATCCTTCAAAAAGTATATACTTTTTATTTATTTTTCTTGTTTATATTACTTTTACTTGTCTTCAAAATTTACATCAAATACAATTTTTGAAAATATTTAACAACCAAAAAAAATATGTACTTTTGTCATTTTCTAATGAACAGAAAAAAAAATATGTAGGAACAGGAAGTTTAAATAACATAATGTTTATGGGTTTATAATACGAAAAAGGAAACAAAAATCTTAAAATAAAATCACAAGAAAAAAATATAAAAATAAACATAAAAACTTTTTCCCACTTTTGTAATTCAGTGCATACTTTAAGGAGGCACCATATTGTTAAATAAAGCATAATTTCCATTTGCACAGGAATACGCAAGAAAAAAAATTAAAATCCCCACGTGGTCTAAACTGTACAAAGCTATTAGGGAATTTTTCAGTAAATGAACAACAACTTTTTAAAATTATTGTTGTTGTTGTTGCCATATCAAAACCTATTTATTTTGTTACCGTGTGACAATGACGCAAATTGCTAACGTGCTGTGTGTATTTATTGTTATTTACATATTTTAAGGCGTTCAAAATTTTTTCATATAATTTTTTTTTTCTCATTTTTGTTTTCATTTTAAATTAACAATCGCATAAAAGAAAGCCATAGCTATTTTTGGAAATTTCTTCTTCTTATATTTGATTACATTTACTGTTAATACCACCTCTTGTGGTACAAATTTGAATTTTTAGCAGGGATTTAGATTTGTTGTAAACAGAAAATTGTGTAATCGAACAATATTGTTTTTGCAATTACTTGCTTTTAATCATTAACTTTTGAAATTGTGAAAACACAAAATTTGTTTGATATATATATTTTTTTGTTTGCATAAAATAATAGAAAATGTGATTAAAGGGAAATTTTATAATCTATTTGTTTAAAAAAAAATTTCTCAGCCTACTTTAGGGATTTAAAATTGAAAAAATTTTGAAGCATATTTTACATTGTATTTGCTTTTTATAGAAATAAATATCAATCAATGTAATTTTAGGATATTATTAAAGAAATATTATGCCTACTTCAGGGGGACTTAGTTAAAAAATAGTATAGCATACTTTGGGGATATCCTGTCTTTTAAAAGCACTGAAATTTTTAAAATATAAAGCGGGTTTTTGAGAACTCTTAAAACATTATTATTAAAATCTTATGGCCTACTTTCAGGAGCATTTGATAAAACTTTAAAGTAGCCTACTTTTGTGAGCTAGAATTTATAATATTGAAAGCTTACTTTCAAATTGATTTAGTTTTATAACATTGTCGATATTCATTATATCTTTAGTTTTTTTTTTTAATATTATTTTAGAAATATTGTACCTATTTTATTAAAAGGCATTAATATTTAAAATATTTAAAGCATAGTTTTAAAAAGTTTTTTTAAAAAAACATTAAGGAACTAGTATTTAAATTTTAAAGCCTACATTTAGGATCATATAATTATATTTAAAATATAGCCTACATTTTGGGTATTAGAAATTATAATATTAGAAACTTATATTCAAATTGATAAAGTTTTCATAAAACTTTTAACACTAATTATATTTTAAGTTATTTTTGTTACAATACATTATTGTCTGAAACTTTTGAAAATTAATAATTTTATACCTTTTCGAAAAAAATAAAAATATGTATTTCATTAATATTTAATTTAATTTTAACTGTTTTTAAAACAAATTAAACCCTTTAATATAATTTGTTCAACTCTGACATTAACCAAATAAAAATGTCCTTGTATTTTAATAATTCATAAAAGGTAAAATGTCCTTTTTAATTTATATTTTACAAAAAAAAAAAAACTTACAACATTTATAAAAATAAATTATTTTACTTATTTCAAATCACAATGACCATACTAACCCATTAAAAGGCCTTTAACTTAAAACAAAAAAACTAAATATAAATTGAAAAAGTAAAAAAATAGACAACTGAAGTGGAAAGTTAAAGCAAAAATTAACGTTTGACATTAAAGCTTAACAAAAACCAAAAAAAAAAGAAAAAATAAAATAGAAAAGAAAAGAAAAAAGTATATTATTTTTTTCATATTCAAACAAAGTCAATGGTTAATTGCGCTAAAAAGGACATTAACATTGTTCAAACTCATATATTAAAGGACACCTAAACATTCCCACATAAAACACATATACAAAAATTAATATATGACCAGATGACATGCAATATACAAGAATATAAATATATATATGTTTGGCTAGTACATCACTTTATATTACAAAGTTTGGGTCAAAGTAGTATGTTAGATACAACTTGATATATTAAACGTAACAGTATAACTGGCTTCAAAAAAAAAAAACTAGAAAATATATTGAGTGGGAATATATGCTAAATCACCACAAAAAAATTGTTAGAATGTAAGTAACATGTTTTTTTTTTGGATTGGGGAGGGGGGAGGGGGGAATAGTCAGTAATATTTGTTTGCTTGTTTTTAATATACCAAGTTCATTTGAATTTAAATTGGAAAGTTTTCTAAAGGATAGTATTTTTTTTTTAGATATTTTTATGAAGTTCTAAAGTGTTACAGTTTATTTGCGTACTGCCTTTCTAGATATGGTTTTTAATTACAAAAAAAAAAAATAATAATATTTATAGCAAAAGTGTGGTAAAGAATTTTTTTTTAATCTTCGAGTTGTTTTTAACTAAATTGTTCAGTAAAAGGAAATTTTTGACTTTTATAGACAGGGCTAATATTATCAGGGATTTTATAAACTATTTTTTCCTTTAAAAACATGTTTTTGATTCCTGGGTGAATTGAAAATAATTTAAATTTCCAATTTTAAGTTTTATTTAAAAATTTCCCTTCAATGGAAATTTAATTTTTTTAAAAAAAATTCATTCTACATTGATATTTGTGATTAAAAATATCCCAAAAGGGAAATTTTTTAAAATTTCATATGCATGTTTTATCTTTTTCCCTCAAAATCATGTTTTTGATTCCTAAGTGAATTGAAAATTATTTAAATTTCCAATTTAAAGTTTTGTTTAAAAATTTCCCTTCCAGGTAAATTTAATTTTTTAAAAAAGAAAATATATTCTACATTGATATTTGTGATTATTTGGAACCCATTTAAATGTTTTTAATGCTTAAAAAATTTCCCAAAAGGGAAACAGGGAAATTATTTGGGAAATTTTTTAAAAACTCATATGCATGTTTTATATTTTCCCCTCAAAAGCATGTTTCGGATTCCTAAGTGTATTGAAAATTTTTAAAATTTCCAATTTTAGGTTTTATTTAAAAATTTCCCTTCAAGGGAAATTTAATTTTTTTTTTAAAGAAAATTGATTGAACATTGATATTTGTGATTATTATTGAAACCATTTAAAATGTTTGAGTGTTTAAAAAATTTCCCAAAAGGGAAATTTTTTGGAAAATTTTTTAAAAACTTATATGCATGTTTTATCTTTTTCCCTCAAAAACAAGTTTTTGATTCCTAAGGAAATTGAAAATTATTTAAATTTCCAATTTTACTTTTATTTAAAAATTTCCCTTTCAATGAAATTTAATTTTTTTTTGAAAGAAAATTCATTCTACATTGATATTTGTAAATATTATTTAACCCACTTAAAATTTTTGAAAGTTTAAACAATTTCCCGAAAGGGAAATTTTTTTAAAAACTATTATTTAAACCATTTGAAGTTTTTGAATATTTTGGGAAATTTTTTAAAAACATGAATGCTTTATCTTTTTCCCACAAAAACATGTTTTTGATTCCGAAGCGAATTGAAAATTCCTTAAATTTCCAATTTTACTTTTATTTAAAAATTTCCCTTTAATTGAAATTTAATTTTTTTGAAAGAAAATTCATTCTACATTGACATTTGTAAATATTATTTAACCCATTTAAAAATTTTGAATGTTTTGAAAATTTCCCAAAAGGGAAATTTTCGGGGATTTTTTTTTAACTTATATGCATGTTTTATAATGTTTATTTATATTAAAATATACATAAATTTCTTGAAAAAACGTTTATATACAAATTTCCCCTAAAAGGAAATTTTATTTCCCATTTAAAAATTTATTTTATTACTACATTTGCCATAATTACTTAAAACAATGCAAAATTTATAATGTTTTAAAAATTTCCCAAAAGGGAGATTTTTTGGGAATTTTTTTAAAAACTTATTTGCATGTTTTAGAATGTCTGTTTGCACTAAAAATATATAAATTTCTTCAAAATATCGCTTATATAAAAATTTCTCCTAAAAGGAAATTTTATTTCCCATTCAAAAATTTATTTTATAACTTTATGTTTTAAAAATTTCCCAAAGAGGGAAATTTTTAGGGAAAGTGGACATATTTGTTTATATTAAAAACTTATAAATTTCTGGAAAAACACGATCACTTAAAAATATATCTAAAAGCATAAAAATTCGCTTTTCTGCTAATAAATAATCTTTTTGATATTTCTTGTAATTACTTAAAACATTACAACATTTGTAATGTTTTTAAAATTTCCCAAAAGGGAAATTTTTCAAGACTCCATATGCATATTTTGAGGATGTCTATTTATAACAAAAATATATAAATTTCTTGTATGCTATTCTTCTAGAGGGAATTTTTATTTCTTATGGAAACTTTAATTGTAAATTTCTATTTGAAATTTGTGATGTAATCTTTAAACGCACCAAAATAATACTCATTGTAAATATTTAATTTTAATACAAAATATATTATTTATTATAATTATTTAAATAGTTTTAATGTAGGGCAAAATATTTTATATATTTTTTTTTAATTTACCCAAAAGGAAAATTTTTTAAAAACTCATATGCATGTTCTAGCAGGTTTATTTATTTATATCAAAAATTTATAAATTTCGTGAATAAACCTCTAATGTAAAAATTTCCCTTCAAGGGAATTTTTGTTTCAATGCAAAAAGAAATAATTATTATTGTATTATTTGTTATAATTAATACAAAAATTTTTAAGTTTTTAAATTTTCCAAAAGGAAAATTTTTTTTAACTGAAATTCATATTTTAGAAGTTTAATATAAAAAATATAAAAATTTATTTGGAAAAATGCTCATCGAAAAATTATCCCTTAAAGGGAAATTTTATTTGCTATTAAAAAAGCATTTCTTTTTTTAAATTTGTTCTAATTTTAAATTTTTACAAATTTCCCTAAAGGAATTTTTTTTTTAAATATATACAGCTGCTGTCAAAATAATAGCACCACCTACATTGCTCATTTTATAAAAGTTATAAAAACAAATTTATTCAAAAAAACTAATAAAAAATTTTTTTAAGTAAATGGCTGATAAATGTAAAAAATTTTACAAAAGAAAAAGAGACCATTTAAGTTCATGTTATTGTAAAAAAAATTGACTTTTTCTTAAAAAGTAGAAAAATTGTCAGTCAAAATAATAGCACTGCTCATATTTAGCTGAAAGTATATATAAAAAAATTAATTTTATATTTGTAGTACGAGTAGTTTTCTGTTGAAATATCCTTACATATTGGCACACATTAGTATTAAGTTGCGTTCCCTTGTTGGAAATAACGGCGGATGCTGACACCTTTCTATAGGAATGAAATACCAGGCCTGTTCAATTGTACTCCACAGATCATTATTATTGGTCGCTTTGATTTTGGATACTTTCTTTTTTACATCAGCCCATAAATTTTCAATAGGGTTTAAATCTGGCGACTGAGCAGGCCACTCCATGACTAATTTGGTTGTCCTAAACCCATTTTTTAGCTTTTTTACTGGTGTGTTTTGCGTCATTATCTTGTTGCATGACCCAAATCAGTGGCATTTACTCGGATGCATATATTAGCATGATTTCTTCGAGTATTCTGACATATTCGGATGCATCCATGATCGTATTTATACGGTGAATAGGTCCAACTCCATAGTACGAAAAACATCCCCACACCATGATACTGGAACCTCCGTACTTGACTGTCTTTGCGGTACATTTTGGGTTATTTTCAGAGTTAGGTGGTCTTCTTACATATGAACGAGAACCCTTACCACCGAATAGGACTATTTTGGACTCATCAGTCCAAAGAATATTGCGCCACTTTTTAATTGACCAGTCAAGGTGGTTCTTAGCAAATAATAATCTTTTTGCCAGATGCTTCTTTGTCAAGAGTGGAACTTTGAGGTTATGTTCTCTTAGTCTCCGGCATATAGTTTCAGTGCTTACCGGCAGATTTAATTCATTTTTTACTTCTACAGCCGACATAAACGGTGCTTTTTTGATTTGCCGTACTATGCGATTGACCATTAAAGGTGGAGTGACCGTTTTCCTTCCACGTTTTTCGGCTTTGAATTTGTAGGTTATTGCATTTCTTATCATTTTATTTGAACAGCCAATAATATCTCTTACTTGGGAGTACGTTTTTCCTTCTGAAATTAGTTTTTTAATGAGATCACGTTTCTCAAAAGTACAGTGCTTAGCACGACCCATTGTTTACAATATAATGCAAAATTTTTTAAATTTTAATGTGAATATTATTAATACAAATTACTAATTACGGTTATATATTGTTAAAAATAAAAACTTCTGCTTCAGGTGGGTTTTTAACAGAACTTAGAAAATTGGTGCTATTATTTTGACAGGACTTTTTACGGCTCGTTATGCTGTTCTCCATATTTCTGAAAATACACTCTTTAGTTTAGCTGACAATTATTTACTCAGTGTGAACACATACTATTTGTAACGGAACTGCAAAGTTACAGACGAAAACCAAAATGCAAAAAACCAGAATTGCCAAATAAAGTTTATATATTTTGGTGGTGCTATTATTTTGACAGCAGCTGTACATTATTTTTGAAAAAAAAAACGCTCATATACAAATATCCCCAAAGTGAAATTTTGTTTACTTTTAAAAAATATATATTCTATATGCAAAATTTGTAAAGTTTTAAAAATTTCTCAAAAGGGATTTTTTTTGGGGGGATTTTGGTACAGCCAAAGCGAAATATTTAAAAAACTCACTTAATTATTTTTTATGCTTTTCTGAAAAAATCCACCCAAAATTTAAAATTGCTTTACATTGGTTAACGCTGCTAACCCTTTGGCAGCTTAGGCAATTAATCTTGCCTGAAGGTTTCTGACACTTTTTATTGTCAAGCCAAAAGACAGAATATATCGAAAAATGCCTCGATCACACAAACTTTTTCAAAAAAGGTGAATTGAAAAAAAAAATCATTTATATACAGAAATCTGTTCTGTTAAAGGAGTGGCACTATGAAGAGTCTGATTTAATATATACACATTTGTTTTCTAATTGTAATATCGCATTTGAAATTATTTATATTATCATATTTTTATTTTTAACACCTTCATCAACAAAAAGTTGTGTTTTCAAAATGCAAAACTTTTTGTTTTGCAAATGTATTTATGTAGTCTTCAGTCTAAGCATGAGGTTGGAAAAAATGTTGCCTTGTTGAGCTGATGAGTGTTTGACAAAAAAAAAAACTAATTTAAAATGCCAAAACTATAAATAAATTTGCTCCTTTTTCTTTGTGGGATTGCACTATGGGTCACAAAATATTGTCACTACTGTACTAAAAAATTATATTGAATTGACATCTATTCAATATTTGTATTAAATTTTAAATATTGAAAGGAAATTTTCGAAAAATCTTTGTAAAAATTTTAATTTGTAAAACTACAGGCGTATTGTTTTGAGTGTACACTAACAAAAAAAATCTATAATGGCAACTGAAAATTTTTCTGGTATTTGCTAACTTGAGCCCAGCGGTATTTTTTTATGCTTATTTAAGCAACACATGCACAATGGAATTAGTAGAAAAGTTAGTAGCCGCTACTAAATTTTAGTAAACTTTTTGTAAAGTAAAATTTAAAATCTGTTTGCTAAATTCAGCAAAAAAATACTAAATATTATTAACATTAGTACAACCAAATTAGTATAAAAAATTAGTAAGCGCTACTAAATCTTAGTAAATTACTGAAAACACAATGAAAATTTTAATATATAAAAAAATTAAATTAAAATGCACAAATTAACTTAATTATTTCTGGATACACTTTTTACACTTTAGAGCTGCTAATTGCTTTTGAAAACATCTTACAAATTCGAATATACAAATTTATATTTTTTTATCGAGCAACA
The DNA here is from genome assembly GCA_949748255.1 of Eustalomyia histrio. NCBI lineage: Eukaryota > Metazoa > Arthropoda > Insecta > Diptera > Anthomyiidae > Eustalomyia > Eustalomyia histrio. The sequence goes on along the minus strand of OX456524.1, from coordinate 136,555,815 downwards.
TTTTTTTTATTTTATTTATTTATTTTTTTTTCAAATAATATTTTAGAAAACATTGAAAAAACTTCAAAGGCATAACTTAACGAATTTATAATTTTATTATAGTTTGCTAAATTTTGTTTTGAAAAATATTTTTAATAAATTTTTTGGATTTTACTAAAAAAGTTTTTAGTGCTATTTTAAGTGGATGTCCTATTATTGGACATGAGTCCGTGGTGAAAAGTATTTTCACTTCCAATCCCATTTTGAAACCTATGTAATTATTTTGGTTATTCGAAATAACATTTCCTTTAATATCCACTATTTTAAAAATTAGTAAATAATTTTGCTAATTTTAGCAAATCGGTTTTCTTAAATTTGTTAAATAATTTCAGAAGTTAGCAACAAAAATTTGTAAATATTCTGTAAAAATTCTGTAATTTGTTAAATGTAAATAGCAAAAAATTTTACGAAATATTAATTTTTTTTTTACTAATTATCTGTACAAAAATAGAAAAGTGGGATTGAAAACAGTTTACAAATTTTTTTACTAACTTTTTTTCTTAGTGTATAAGAAAAAAAACTCCTTCAATATCCACTTTTTTAAAATCAGTAAATAATTTTGCTAATTTTAGCAAATTGGTTTTAAAAAATTTGTAAAATGATTTCAGAAGTTTGCAACAAAAATTCGTAAATATTCTGTACAAATTTTTTAATTTGTCAAATGTAAATATTAAAAAAGTTAACTAAATAATAACTGATTTACTAAAAATTAGTAGAAAAATTATAAAGTGGGATTGAAAACAGTTTACAAATTTTGCTACTAACTTTTTTTCTTAGTCTATAGGAAAAAAAAATTCCTTCAATATCCACTTTTTTAAAATCAGTAAATAATTTTGCTAATTTTAGCAAATTGGTTTTCAAAAATTTGTAAAATGATTTCAAAAGTTTGCAACAAAAGTTCGTAAATATTCTGTAAAAATTTTTTAATTTATCAAATGTAAATAGTAAAAAAGTTTACTAAATAATAATTTTTTTAATAAAAATCAGTACAAATAAAGTACAGTGGGATTGAAAACCGTTTACAAATTTTTCTACTAACTTTTTTTTCTGAGTGTATGACACAAATGTTATTTAAATTATTAATATTTAAGTTACTGCAATTGGCAGAACTAAAATTTTAAGAAAAAATAAATGATAGGTAAAAAATTAGAGTCACACTTACCAGGCGAGGCCTAATGTTGGGCGCCATTATTTAATGAACCCAAATAAAAATACAACGAAAAGTATAGATATTGTGATAGTTACTAGGGTCTGACGTTGGCCACCTCATTTTAACAAAACCCTTTTTTTCGGTCAGTAAAATTCGTTTAGCCTCCGTGGTGGGCGCCATTATATTTAACGAGCATTGTCTCTTCTAAATTATTTCAAATTTAATAATTTTTAATTTAAATATATTCGCACATTTTCTATTTATTTCTGATCCATAGTTTATTTGCTAAACAAAACCAGTAACAATATGTACAAAAACTTTATGTTGTTGCATATGAATTTATTCATATTTACATCGTAGCAATGACAGTAATATGTATTTCTGTTTACCTCTACACACTTCAAAATATTTCTGTACCCAACAAAAAGTTTATTTAGTTGTGGCAAAATATGACAAAAACAAAAACAACACAACATTTTGTATACAAATAAACGAAACTTATTTTGTTGCAAACAAAAACAAAAAAAAAACAACAGTAAATATAAATATGAATTATAATTTATAATAAGTAGTTTCTATTTATATTGTTGACGACATGGATGACAGTGATGTTGGTTGATGTGATTACATTATTTTTATTTGCAACAAAGTATGAAAAATTTGTTGCATATTTTTTAAAAGAATTATTTATTTATTTATTTTGGTGGAAAAAGTTTTTTAGTTGTTGTTGTTTTAAACAAATATATAAAATATAATTTGTTTATGGGGCTTTATTAAATTATTTGCAATTTACATAAGAATTAAAAAAGTTTTATATTATTTTATAAATATATACAATAACTTTTTGAAGAATAAATTATTTAAATTAAAAAAAAAAACAAATCTCCCTAAGGTATGTTGAGATTTTTAAACTTTAATGTCTCCTAAAAGTAGGCTTTAATTTTATTCATATTTTTATTTCACTTATAAAATTACTTATAATATTTTTTGTAAAATTTTTAATTACAAAAAATTCAATTGCAACCACTTTAAGAAATTTTCTCATAAGTTCAACAAAATTCAAATTTTCCTTATTATTGTTGCCTACTTTAAGGTTTCTTTTGAAGTTTGCACCAAACATTAAATATTATATAATTTATTATTACTTTAATATCTTGTACTTTTCTCATATATTTTATATTTCTTTCATATTTTTTTTTTTTACCATGATAAGCAAATATTTATGCTACATTACAAAGTCAAAGTTATAAATTTTCTAAATTTTCCACATATCATATCTGGTTTATATGATACATGTATCACTTGCCAAATACCCAGAAAGAAAAGAGAAGATAGTGGCGAGTAGGGAAAAACAAGGGGAATATATAAAAGAAGGGCAAATTGTTAATATATTTTATACATACTACAAGTAACAATAAACAACAAACAAACAAGAAAAAAAATAAAAAGTGAAAAAGAAAAAGTTTTCTAATGCAATAATAAAGTATACTTCTTATATTCACACATATGTAAATATTAGGGTGGCGCAAAATACATTAAAGAGGGTAAACAAATAAAATTGGGCACCTCGATTCTAAGTTTTTATTGCAACTTTTATAAAAGTACATAAAAAGCTCATTCTCCTGGCTTTTTATATATTTATCCAATATCGCAGCTTGGTCTCTTTACATTGCAAAACTATTTTAAAAGCTCTGAAATCCACATTCTTAAAGCTTTATTTACAGCTAAGAGTTGGTGCTTTATGAAACGTAATTTAGAGCTTTGAGTCAGGACTTGGCAGGTATATGATTAAAATACAAAATTCAAACTATAAAAAAGCTGTTTAGAAATTGAGCTTTTAAAAGCTCACATGAAGCTTAGAGTCAGGGATTTTTAAAGCTAAGATTTCCACACATAACGCTTTATTTACAGCTAAGAGTCGGTGGTTTATAAAACAATATTTACAGCTTAGTGTAAGGACTTAGCAGATATATAATCGAATTCCAAAATTTAAACTTTTAAAAAGCTGCTCAGGACCTGAGCTTTCATAAGCTCATATAAAGTTTAGAGACAAGGCTTTTCAAATCTAATATTTCCACACACAAAGCTTTATTTACAGTTAAGAATGGGTGCCTTTTACAACAACATTTACAGCTTAGAGTCCGGGCTTAGAATCTAAGATTGTAGCTTTAGAAGATTATAAGCTTTAATAAAATTTATTTAGTGATCAAACCTTTATTAAAATCACTAATCTTGTTATTTTAAAGCCAAAGCCAGTGTATTACAAGCTTCATTTTAGAATAAGTATCTACTTTTGAAAATACTACAATCAGGCTTTTTAATATAAAAAAATAAAACATTTTAACAACTGAGTATAAAAAGCTTTGAGTTTGAAATATGCAAACTTATTTTTCAGCCTAGGATCTTGGTTTAATAAAAGCTTATTTAAAGCTTATAGTCAGAACTTAGAACACAATTTCACCTTAAAATATAACATTGAAAATACTGTATATATGGTGCAGAAAGCTCACTAAAAGCTCAGACTGAAAGGTTTTTAAATACTATGGTTGGCGCCTAGATTTCTAGCCTTTAAAAGTACATTAAAATACTCTGTAGTTTGGACCTTATAAAGTTATATTTAAAATACAAAACCTGGCTTTAGGAATCTAGTTTGAAAGGTCAAAGCCCGCTCCTTATAAGTTTTATATGAAAGTGCTTTGGATTAATAAAACTACATTTATAGCTTTAAATGTCCACCTAAATCACTGAAGCCAGGCTTAATGAATCTTAGATCAAAGCTCAGGGTTTAAGCTTTACAAAACTTTTGTAAAAGTTTTTTAAAGCTTTATAAATCTGTGGTTTATAAAACTACATCTATAGTTTAGAATTGGGACTTGGGAAATGCACAATCAAACTTCATTCAAAGCTTTTTATAAAGTTTTTTTCAAAGCTCAGATTGAAGTAGCTTTTTCAAAGCTTTTCAAAAGTTACACTTCATCTTTATAAAAACTACATATAAATGTTAAAGTCTTAAGGCTATAGAGCTTTATTTAAAGCTTTATAAAGTAACAGTTCTATTAAGTTTTACCCTTATAAAAAATTTATAAATAACTAACACATACATATCTCCACAGCGAGTGTATTAATTTCACACATTTACGCAGCATTTTTTCTTTTAGTGCTTTTTTTTTTGTTATATACCCTCAAGCTTCTTAAGTCTTTCAATTTTTGTGTGTTCTTCTGTTTTTTTCTTTTTTTTTTTTTTGTTGTGAGTGGTGTGTTGGTAGTAAAGTTAACAATAAACTTTACTCACGCACACATTTCCTGTTCTTAAAGTGTGCTTGCCATGCCACAAAAAGTAAAGAAAATAAAATATCTTATAATATTTTGTAAGAACTTGTTGCCAATATTTATGTCTGTGTTGTTGTATATCGAAATATATGAGGGTGGTTTTTGTGGATAGGGAGGGAATCTAAGCCCTGTGGTTAGGAAAACTCGTACGTGTATGTTACTATTTTGATAATAAAAAAAAACTTGAAAAAAAAACTTTTTCACCCCTTAAAAATTTCTTTATTATTATTATTTTTTTTTTTTTGCTGGCAAACAACAAGTAGGAAAATTGAAATAAATCTTGACAAGTACGCCAGGAAATATAACTCAAAAGAGAATAATAAATACAAGTGTAAAAACCACTACTAACAATATACTAATATAAAAAAAATGAAAAATTTCTAAAGAAAATAAAATCATTCATACACACATACACACACAAAATTTTAGTCTGATAACAATTTTATTTTTCCGTTGTAAGTTTTATAAAAGAATTAATTTCATAAAACTTTATTTTTCAAGCACAAACAAATTTCAATATATAATTGAGAAAGAAAAACTACAGCTGTTGTGTAGTACTTTTTTTTTTTGCTACAAACTTTGTAAAGTCATTATATGATTTGACATAATTTTCAATTATTCATCAAAGATAAACTTAAATGACACGCAAAAGTAGGCAAGAAAAAACTGCTTACTAAAAAGGCCTAAAAGTAGGCAATAGTTTGGATTGTTTAACAAAAATAAATAAAGTTAGTACAAAAGAAACCAATCAGCCACAGCAATAATAAAACCCAATTGCAAGTTTTGGTGGAAATAAAAATCATTTGTTAAAAAAAGAATATGAAGTTTAACAATAAATAAGGCAAGTCATTCCAAGGAAAAGCATATTAAAGTTTTTACAAATTTGGAAATTTCTAGATGCGATCTGTAATTTTTACCACAAAAGCAGATACTGCACAACAAATTTTTGTCATTCAAAAAATTTCTCGCGCTAAGCTTAACTAAATTGTCATAACACTTTTAAAAAATTCCAATATTTTTTATATTTGAATATTTTTTTTTTTTTTCCAAAAAAAATTGTTTTTTAAAAACTTTATTGGCAATCCTGAAACAATTTCTTTTAACACCAAGATTTATTTATCGGCCGAATTTAGAAACTTATTCAAAAAGGTAAAACTTTATAGATCTTCGTTCAATGTAATAATTCATAAATATGATGAAGCTGTTTCATAAAAATGCACATTGGTGACATACAGGTTGGTTGAAAAGTTCCTGCGCTCGAAATGAAAGAATACTGTTTTTGTTACGAAATATATTTTTTTATTCAATATAATCTCCTAGAAGCTCAATACACTTGTTGCAATGATCTTCCAATCATTTTATCCCATCCTTATAATGGTTTTCCGGAAGCTCTGCAAAATAACCGTCTAAGGCTGCTATGGCCTCTTCATTCGACGAAAAATGCTTTCCACGAAGGAATTGTTTGAGATTTCTGAAGAGATAGTAGTCACTGGGAGCCAAATCTGGTGAATACGGTGGATGTTCAAGCAATTCGTACTTTAATTCTTTGAATTTAGCCATCGTCAAAACACTTTGTGAGAGGGTGCATTGTCTTGATGAAAAATGATTTTTTTCTTCTTTAAACCAGGTCTTTTCTCACGAATTTTTTCAACCAGTTGATGCAAAAGGCTGCAATAATATTCAGAGTTGATTGTTTTACCATTCTGAAGATAATCAATCAACAAAATTCCTTTTGCACCCCAAAAACTGATGCCATAACCTTCTTTGCTGATCGTTGTGACTTCACCTGCTTTGGAGCTGAACAACCAGCTTCAGTCGACTGTAAACGTTCTTGTATCAATTTAGGATCATGGTGGTAGATCCAAGTCTCATCCATAGTTATAAAACGATGCAAGAAGTCGGTTTTATTCGGCTTAAAACGCTCAAAATTACGCTGAGAAATTTGTTTTCAATCCAGTTTTTGTTGAATTGTTAATGTGTGCGGCACTAACTTTCCAAACAGTTTTTTCATACGTAATTCTTCATGTAAAATATGGAGTACTCGTTCGTCTGAGATGCCTATGGCATTAGCAATTTCACGCTTAGTCAAACTTGGATCTTCACTAACCATATTATGTACCTGCTCAATGATTTCTGCTGTGGTTGCAGTTTTTGGTCGTCTTTCGCGTGAATCGTCTTCAAGGCTGGTACGACCACGTTTAAATTCACCAGCCCAAAATTCAACGGTGCGTTTTGAAGGTGAGGACTCCTTATACACTTCTAATAAATGTTCATAAATTTCCTTTGCTTTTAAACCCCTCAAAACAAAGAATCTAATGACTGCACGATATTCAATTTTTTTCATATAAAAAAAAATCAATGACACGTCAACTTCAAATGGCTTGTAAACAAAGAAAGAATTGACAGAATGACTTGCAACTTTGCATGTGTTCTTAGGACAGTTATACCAACTTGAGAAAAAAAAAATTTGGAGCTAGCAGTGCCATCTCTTGGTGAGCGCAGGAACTTTTCAACCAACCTGTATTTTTTTTATATTTACAAAACCTTTCCTAAATATGAGGAAGAATTAAAAAAAAAAAAAATATTAAATAAGATTTATGAAATAATTCATCATATTTATGAAGAAGATTTTCATTAATATTTATGAAGAAGTTTCATTAATATTTATAAAGAATTTTTATAATATTTTTTCTTTAATTTTTCATTTCTAATATTATTTAAAAAAATAAAAATGCCAACTTAATGAGAATTACAAACATCAGTGTTTTGTAATCGAAATAAATATTTTTTAAGTATTTTTTTTTTTCTTTCTGTAAAGCAGATTTTTTAAACGTTTTTTTTAAAACACTTCTTCATATATATGACAAAGAATTAAGAACAAACGATTTCAGACACATTTTTCCTGAGCATCCACGGCAATAGGCAAACATCTATTTTACCCTTCACCGGTTCGAAAAAATTCCCAAAATCCCCACGAACGAAAATCACCTGAGACAATTGGAAATCCATTTCTATATGTTTGTGTGTCCAAAATTTATCCTTAAACTCACAAAAAAAAAATCTGTAATGGCAATTGAAAATGTTGCTATAATTACGGGAAATTTTGCTAAATTGAGCCCAGCGGTATTTTTTGCTAATCTTAGCAACACATGACTGCTGACGTGTATTACAATGAAATTAACAGAAAAAATTAGTAGCCGCTACTTAATTTTAGTACACTTTGTAAAGTGGAATTTAAAATCAGTTTGCTAAAATCAGCAAAAAAAAATTACTAAAAATTATTAATATTAGTAAAATCAAATAAGTATAAAAAATTAGTAAACGCTACTAAATTTGAGTAAATTGCATTAAACTCAATAATGAATTGTAAAATATAGCAAAATTTTAATTTCAAAAACAAAAATGCACAAATTTACTTAATTATTTTTAGTTGCAATTGTTACACTTTTGAAATTGCCTTATGAATATATAAATTTATATTTTTTTATCAAACATTTTTTTTTTCTTCTAAAAATATTTTATATTGAAAAAAAAAACTACAAAAAATTCTTAAAAACTAGTTAAAACATAAACGAATTTATCATTTTGTGTTAATTTCCTATTACTTTGTTTTGAATTAAGGATTTTAAGGTAAATTTTTAATTGTTTTAAGGGCTTATTTTTAGAACTAAAAAATATTTTAGTGCTTTTAAAGTAGATGTCCTATCTTTAGATATGAGTCGGTATATTCACTTCCGATCCCTTTTTTTAATCTATGTAATATTTAAAGGCAATTTAAGTTTGTAGGTGTAAGTTTTAATTAGAAATAACATTTCCTTCAATATCCACTTTTTTAAAATTACTAAATAAATTTGCTAATTTTAGCATATCGGTTTTCAAAAATTTGTAAAATGATTTTTCGAAGTTAGCAACTAAAATTTCTAAATATTTTGTAATTTGTAAAATGTAAATAGCAAAAAGATTTGCTAATAATAATTTTTTTTTTACTAAAAATCAGTACAAAAATATGAAAGTGGGATTGAAAACCGTTTACAAATTTTTCTACTAACTTTTTTTCTGAGTGTTTGTAATATCAAGTCCATTTAGCGATGTCCGTCTGTCTGTCCGTCTGTCTTTTTAAATGGCGATCACGGCTCGAAGACGCAAGGGAGGGTGCTAGATTAATGTACATCCTTCCGATCAGTTTGATATTGAAAATGAGCAAAATCGGTCCAGCGGTTAACAAGTTATAAGTAAAAATGTTAACGTAGCTCTAAATTTTCCATACAAATTGATTTATTCTTGTAAAAAAATTTTACTTGTTTTTCACCAGTCGCTTAAAGTTAAATAATATTTTGTATTCACCTCAAATAATTTTCACCACAAACAAATTTTCCACCACAAAATTTCTTTTAACCTCCAAAAAAAGTTTTTCACATCAAAAATTTTTTTTTCACCTCCACAATTTTACTTCTAAAGTTTTTAACATTATTTGTATCAAAAACGGTAGAAAATATTTTTTTTAGGATGTTGGTGGACGGTATTCAAATATTCGGCAGAGTCGAATTTAAGCCTTTTTTACTTGTTTTTATAGTAAGACTGTATTTATTTGAACAACTTTTCTTTCCAGTGTATGGCATACCTGGGAATCGAATCGGTTTTTTCGAAGTTAGCAACAAAAATTTGTAAATATTCTGTAAAAGTTCTGTAATTTGTAAAATGTAAATAGCAAACAAATTTACTAAATAATAATTTTTTTAACTAAAAATCAGTACGAAAATTGTAAAGTGGGATTAAAAACCATTTATAAATTTTTTCTACTAACTTTTTTCTCTGAGTGTAGGTTTTCAAAATTTTGAAATGTTCTTCCAAAATCTTCACGCACCAAAATCGCTTAATGAAAATCCACAGTTCACGGCTGTTATTGATTACGTCTATAGGCAAAAATCTAGTTTACCCTTCCCCGGTTAGTGAAAATCCCCAAAATCCCCACAACTTCAAATCACCCAATACAGATGTTAATCCATCTCTATATATACGCCGGCATAAAATTTACCCTTAGGTTTTCAAAATCTTGAAATTTAATATCTTCTCCCAAAATTCCCACCAGATTAATGATAACGCATCTCCACAACCTACAGCTGTTAGCCATTTCGTCTATAGGAAAAAAATCTTAATTACCCTGCCACGGTTAGTTAAAATCCCCAAAATCCCCACAAACGAAAATCACATGGCAATCCATCTCTATGTGTTTGTGTGTATCCAAAATTTACCCCCAGATGTGGAGTCTTTGAAAAGTTATCTTAAGAATACAATTACTGAGCTTTAAAATTACTGATTGTACAATAACAAATGAATGAAAAAATCTATTAAGAATTAAAAGCCTATAATTATTTGTAACGAAATACTTAATCCATAACAATCCATTTAATTTAAACTCAATACTGTTTTCAAAATAATGATAAAAACTTTTAAAAACCTTTATTGTGACTCAGAAGCTAGACATTAGATTTATTTAAATTCAAAAAAAAAGCAGCATACTTTTAAATATATTTTATATATAATTTCTAAAGCATACCTTAAGGCTTAAAAACACATATACAATTTTATTAAGCAATATATCTCTATTTGTTAATTTATTCAATACTGCGTTATGTTGTTGCCTGGAAAATAGTACAAAAAAAAGTACGCTGTCATAAAATAAGTTACAAAATAAAAACAAAAATTAGTATTTGTAATAATATTTTACGTTCTAACAATTTTTATAACCTCATAACAAAATTATGACTTTTATACAGCTAATACGAAAAAAAAGCTGCTTTAATTCGTTGTATAAATTGAGGGCTTTCATATTTGTACAACAAACTTTTGATGATTTCATTAAAATAATTAAATTGCCTAAAACTGGCAGGCTCACATTTTGATGAGTGTTATAGCAACACCAACACCAACAAGCACTAAAACTTATACAAATTGTATATAAATGGGGGAAAAAAAGTAAAAAATATATAATATTTAACAAGCTGTTGCATGTCATTCATTATATTTCATGTATTTGCTCTACAACAGAACTGTAGTACATTTAAACAATTAGATTAGTAAACTACATAGTTAGAAAATTAAAAGTGTTATAATTAATTATGTTTATGTGTCTTAGTAATGCTCGGCTGCTACACCTACCCCTTAGACAAGAATTAAGGGCTGGGCCATATGACTATTATTTCAATGAAATTTAAGGTTTTTACTGTTTTAATTACCTTAATTTAATAAATGTCGTTCATGTTTTTGCTTTTTTTTTTTGTTGGCCTTAGGATACTATAAAAATTATTTTAATATTTATTACAAAAACCACCTAAAAGTATGCTATAATAATTAAATTTTATATATGAAACAAAGAAATAAAAGAGACACTTAAAAACAAGCATTTAAAATTTAAAGATTTTTTTTTAATTAAATACAAAAGATTTAGACAGCTGTTGTTGGTATTACGAGAAAAGTTATTAAAATTAACTAGAAAAGTGCTAAAAATTTCACAGCCTACTTTAAGGAGCAAAATTTGCTTATATGTTGTTGCCTATTTAAACAATTTTTTTTTTTTTTAAAGATGAAACTGTAGCTAGAACACATACAAATTAAGGCAAATTAGGAATATATTTCAATTTTTTTTTATTTTTAAAGTACCAAGTGTGAATATATCCCTCTAAGGTATACTTTAATTTAGTTAACAAACCCTACAGTTTATGCTCTATTAAGTATGACATATAAATTTACTAAACTGAATTATGCAATTTCATACATTTCCTCTCATGACCTTAATTTGTTGTTTTTTTTTTAAGAAAAATCTCAACAGAGTAAAAGAAAACTAAAACAAAAAAATAATAATATTAACAAGTAAAAAAAATAAAGTCGTTCAAGGCCGGTCATGAGATATCGCAAGTGCGGAAAAAGTTTATCTAAGCAAATACCGAAAAGGTGGGCTTATATGGGCCGTAAATACATTCTGGTCCAATTTTCTTTAAATTTCGAAGCATCATTTATGGTCCTCTATAACGTTTAAAAACCTTTACAGATAGGCCTTTCTATGGTAGGTACTAAACAACTGAATATGGGCCGGTGATTACCAATTTCAGGTGCCATACATTATTGAAATACGAAGGCGGATCAAAAAGTCCGTGACTTCTTGAATAAAACACAGTTTTTTTTTTGCAAAAAAAAAAGATAATCTCCTTTTAGCTCTATACACTTAGTTCAACGTTTCTCCAATTTTTGTATTTCTTTCAAAAAAATAGGATTTTTCCAGGTCCATAAAATAGGAATTTGTTTGGTCCATAATTTCATCGTTGGAGCTAAATCTCTTTCCACCGAGCCATTTCTTTTGGTTTTGAAATAGGAAATAGTCACTGGGGGCTTAATCCGGATTAAAGAGCGGATGTGGGGGCAATTCATAGCCCAATTCATTGAATTTTTCCATTGAGACTACACACGTGTGCACTCGTGCCTTATGGTCAATTGAGAGCAAACGCGGCACTTATCTTGCAGACAGCTTTCTTAAATCCAACTGATCATTTAAAATCGAAACCACACTGTCATATGAAAGGCCTATGGCATCAGCAATCTCACTCACTTTTACTCTTCGATCGGCGAAAACCATATCGTTGATTTTTTCGACATTTTCTGGTGTATTGACCTCAATTGGCCGTCCAGAACGTTCAGCGTCATTTGTACTTGTGCGACCACAACGAACGTCAGTAAATCACTTTTTTACCATTGAAATCGATGGTGCAGAGTTCCCATAGTATTTATCAAGCTTTTCCTTGGTTTAATTGACGGTTTTTTATCGCAAAAAATAATGTTTAATGAGCACTCGAAATTTACTTTTTGTCATTTTTAAAAAAATCCACGAGGTTGTATGTTTTGAACAGCTGTTAAACGCAAAGTAAATGACGGAACTTGCTCAAAATTTGACAGTAGTTTCATTAACAGGTGGTACTTGATGGGAGCAGTGTTGCATTTCATATAACTACGAGGGAAGTTCGAAAAGTCATGGACTTATTGAACCGCCCTCGTATTTCAAATTTAAAATTTCTAACATAAAGGAAACTTTCCATTTTTAAACCCTGTTCCTCGCAAAATACCAAATAGTACTTTATCAGAGAAATAGTTCATGATGCAGTAAAATAGTTCATGCTGCAAGGAACACATGAAATTTCAGAGGTTTGGACTGTTGTCCCTGTTTACCTCAACCGTAAACAATTTTATAACAAAAAAACCGTCTTGGTAAATAAATACCCTACATGGAAATAATAAATTTAGTTTATTAATTAATTGATGATTTCATTGCCATTGATTTCATTTTAATTGTAATAATATTATTTTCAGTGCCATTCATTATCACATGCAACGGTTCTGGCCATGGTAACGATTCGAGTTACTATTCCAATCACAGTAACGGTTCTGATAACGATTATCGCTGTAGTCTTAACCTGTCGCTGTAGCAGTTGTCTGTCTTCTTAGGCTGTTGCTAGCGTTTGTTGCTGTCGCCCTAGCCTCTCGCCTACAAAGGTTCCAGTAACGGTTAAGGAAACGGTAGCGGTTCCGGTTTCGATAATAAAACCATTTTGAAATGTCATAGCTTAAAAGGGATTTAGATCCAAGTGCGTTAACGGGTGGAAATGATCATAAACAACCATATACACAGAGAAAACAGATTTGTGCTGACAACTGAATTTATAGTCAATCGAATGGTACGGTTGTGGTTACCGAATTTTTCGGTTGTTACAACAGAAAACCGAATAAGATATGAGATATTTGACTCTGACAACAGTATTGCGGTTGCCTCAACAACATTTCGATAGACACAAACCGATAAATTTGGTTACTGCAACTAAACAATTTGATTGGCAACAAATTCGGTTGTCAGCACGATTCTGTTTTCTGGATGTATCCTCAAATTTCGAAGCCGATCATATTTAATCACATGTATAATCATGTATGGTCGATTTTAACTTGAGGCTTCCTCATTTAAAACTCGAGATTGGGAGATATTAAAAGTATTTCAAGTTTTTTTGAGCTTTCATAAAAATTAAATAAATATTCATCTTCTTAATTTTAAGTATACAAATTATTTCTTTAATCTTAATATATTTTTAATTTTTTGTTTTCTATCCACAATATTTAAAATAATTTCTTTCCTTTTTCCACAAGAGTTTTTTTTTTTCATTTTATCAATTCCCTTTATTTTTAACTTAATTTAAAATTTTGTTATCACATTTTTCTCCCTTGAAAGCAGTATATGTATTTTACCACAAATACCATTAGACATGTAAAATATTCAATTTTTCAATGTTAAATCCATAAGAAAAAATCTATGAAATATATAGACTTTACCCAAAAAAAAAAAATAATAAAATAAAAAGGTGCTAAGCAAACCCAAAGAAACCTGTTAAGGAAGGCAATAAGAGAAGGTGAATGGTATTGGGAAACCAAAAAAAAAACAAGATAGTACATTTTTCACATCATGTGTTCTCTACACTGCAGTTACAATTCAATTTTCCCAATACTTTTGCCATAAGCTTTACTATATTTTCCATTTTTTTAAGTTTTTTTTTGAGGATTTTTTTTTTTAGTTTTAATATATAATGTTAGTGGTTTGTTATGTTTTCCTTTACATTTACAATATTGTAGATATTTGAGGATTGGTGATTTTTATTATAAAATTACAAAATGATTTTTTCTCTTTTCTTTTTTAATATATGTTTGTAATATGTTGGATGTTTTTATTATGGGAAGTGAAAATATAAAAAAAAATAAATAAATCGTAAAAAATGAAAACTCTTTTAGTAAATGAAGTTGTTTCCGGTTTTTATTTTTTGTGGCATCATCATTGTCGATAACATTAACCTTCTTCTGTGCAAAAAAAAAAAATAAGTTTACAATTTTTATATGGCTTAAATAAGTGAGGTTTTTAACTTATGGAAATAAAATGGATTTCAAAAAAAAAACACACACACACAGTAAAAAAAGTGTTTAAGATAAAGGTGCTTCCTTTAAGTTTAAAAACTTGAAGTTTAATTATTCAGTAAAGTTTTTAATTAAGGTAAATTTGTGTTATTATACCCTTCACTACATAAAGTATATATACCTTAGACCCTATAAAGTATATATATTCTGGGTCCTTATGAAGAGCGAAGTTGATTGCACGATGTCCGTCTGTCCGTCTGTGTGTTGAAATGGGTTTTCCGAAGACCCCAAACATGATGAGGACTTGATTGTTGTATATTTCTGTTAAATGTGATCCACTTCTGCTTGCTATTAAAAATCAGCCAGATCGGTTGATAAATGGCTGAGATATTAGCAAAAAACCAGGACTACCTCTAAATTTTTCCGTAAAATCCCTTTGTTTTTATATGTTTGTTGAATATTACGCATAACAAACACATCAATTTGTTGAAATTCTTTTCTTTCATCTCTTCACCTTTTATACACAAACAACAAACACATACAAAGATTTGTCATTTAAATAAAAACCAAACAAATCCCTATTGAACGAAAACTGTTTATTTAATTCTATTAACGATGATTCCATATGACCTTAATAGCTCAGTTGTCTAAACGCTATGTCACAAATACTTTTTTTTGCTCTAAGAACGCGGGTTCGATTCCTACACAAGACACAATTCAACTTTTTTTTTTGTACATTTTTTTTTTATTTACTTAAAACTTTTTTTTTTTTTTTGTTTATTTTTTGTTTTTAATTTAAATAAAATTTTATATTAATAATTAGATAGTCCATAAATAGGCTAAAAACATCAAAATTTGTATAAAAACCCTCTGATACAAAAAAAAAAAAAAAAAGGGTTTTATTTCTACTCTTTGCTCCGACTTAAAAGAATTTATAAAAAGATGTTTAAACCAATTTATTTCTCATATATTATTATATTTCTCATATATTATTTTAGAGTTGTAATATACGTCTTATATAGCAAAAGATCGAAATTCTTTAGTATAACATATTTGCTAAAAAAAAAAGTTATGCTCAAAACATATTTTTTTTAAATACCTATTTTCTGGAACCATAAATCTTCCCGAGTTCAAGTTTTATCACCAAACTAAATGGTTAATTTCCTCTTAAAGGCGTCCATTAATAAATCTGTCCATTCTATATATGTCCATATATAAACTTCAGTTTTATCCCAACCATGGTGAAGGGTATATAAGATTCTGCATAGCCGAATTTAGCCGCTCTTAATTGTTTTTTTTTATTGATTTTTTTTTCAAATTTTTCAGTTAAAATTGCCACTAAGGCGTATGAATATTATTTATTATATGTAATTAAAATTACTCATACGCTATGGTGGTACATAGTTTTTTCTCTAGTATTTTTGTGGTGACTTTTCACAAAAAAGTCTGTAATGGCAACTGAAAATTTTCAAAAGAAAACGTCATAAGGAGAGATTTTTTATTTGGCGCCTTTCGTTTCCTGTGTTTCAATTTCACTCGTTTTTTGTTTTATTCCATTTCGTTCCACTTGTCTAGTGTTTCAATTTCACACATTTCCTGTTCGATGTTATTTCGTTCCCCTTATCAGTTGTTTTAATTCCCTACGTTCCCTGTTCCATTCTATTTTTTTCTACTTGCTAAGTGTTTTAATTTCACTCGTTCTCCGTTCCATTCCATTTCGTTATCGAGTGTTTCAATTCCACTTGTTTCATTTGTACGAACTATTGTCTCCACACGTTTCCTGTTTTATTCCATTTTGTTTCCCTTATCAGTTGTTTCATACCACTCGTTCCCTGCTCCATTCCATTTCGTTTTTCTTTGTTAGCATTTTAATTACACTCATTCTCCATTTCATTTCACTTGTTCCCCGTTCCATTTGATTTTGCTCCTACTTGTTTCTCGGCCCATTCGAGTTTGCTGCCTTTTAACTGTTTCAGTTCCACTCTTTCCCCGTTACATTCCATTTGTGTCGCCTTGTATAGCCTAACGATTCCCCCGCGGTACCTCTTCCATTTCGGTCCCCTTGTCCAATGTTTCAATTCCACCCATTTTTTATATTTCATGTTTCTAGTCAAAGCGGTCTCGGACGACTCATCCGACTCACTCCAAAGAAATGACAATGTAATAGACGTACAGTGCATACAATTGAAATAGACGCACCTCACAACCCGTCTAACCACAAATTTCAGAAAACTATGCTGCCAAAAGCGGCTTGTTCAGCCCATTAGGAGTACACTTTTGAATCCCTATTTTAACACGTTCCTGTCTTAAATACTAAAAAGTACCTTATTAATGAATTTGCTTATACTCGCGGGAATATATATTTTAGGCAGGCTGGGGAATACTTTTGCACTTTGAGCTCCTTTGAGCTCATACGCGATGGAACATATATTTAAAATTCTATAGCTCTAGTAAAAGCGGTTTGGACATTGCTTCAAGGGGGACATCTTCCCCTATTTGACCCCCATTTTGCGCACTTTGCTGGAGAAAACTCAAAAAAAGTACCATATTAGTAAGGTAGCCTATACTCTAGGGAATACGTGTTTCAGGTTTCTAGACAACGGGGTTTATTCAGGCTGTCATGGGAGAGATTTTCCCATTTTGCCCCTCCCAGAAATCCATTCATAGCGGATACCTACGCCATGAGGGGTACATATGTACCAAATTTCAACTAGTTTCAGTCTGACTTTAAAAACATAATTCCTTAAATTAATTTTCAAATCTGATTCAAATTTTGACGAATTAATTCGCGAATTAATTTTTTTGATTGAATTATTTACAACCATAATTCAATCTTTATCTTATAAATCAAGCGAAAAAATTCAATTTTAAATCAAAGAATTAAATCTATTTTGATTTGATTCATGAATGAAAAAAATAATTATTTTGATTCGCGAATAAATTCAATAAAGATTTATCTTTTTCAAGGTCTGAGTGACTTTATTTTTAAAAAGATGAGAAAATATATATGCATTGGTCATTAGACGTATGATTGATATTTCATTTCCTAAAGCAAATTAATATAAATCAGACGTCATTTTATTATTAAAGAATATAAAAATCGAATTAAAAGGAAAAGTTTCCCTTTAACTTGATTTCTAGCTACAAAATATTTCAGCCGTTATTAAATATTGTCTAAGAATTTTTCAAATTCCATTTTGTCTATTCTAAACTACTTTTTAAATTTCTGCACGAAATTTGGATATTTTAAACCTGCTTTTCATAGACCCTAAGCATACATATGTTGTTGGGGGAAAAAAATGAAGAGAAGAAGAAGAAGATGAAAAAAAAATATTTTTCAAAGTTCAATGTCAATACAAACACAGCAGCCTTCAACGACCATTAGATAATCTGTCTGACAAACAGCATAAAAAATCAACTCTTCAACAAACACATAACATGTTGTGGCAATACAGACTTCCGTAAATAGCATTCATACAAAAAGAGAAAAATTATACAAATACATTTAAACAAACTCACACACACCAGGAAAATCTTGTTATTACTACAACTGTGGAGAAGATGAATACAAAAAAGGCAACACAGCAAAAATCATACACATAAACTAACCATAAACACACTTCCTTATACGATGATGATACATATAAACACTCGTACACATATACAAAATCATAATGAAGGATGAAAAATTTTCCAAATGAAAAAAAAAAAAAAACCAAAGGACAGACCTGCACAACATGGTATTTGCTGTGCTAAACGGAAACGGAAATAGAATTATAAAGACATACACAGAGTTAAATACAAAAAGAAAAAAATATGAATAAGAACAAAAATATGGCACACATATTTATTTGAAAGACCAAATGAAACTTTATAGTACATAGATAATCTCAAGAAAATCATATACAGTACAATGGTTAAATATTATGAAGCTGTAGCTTAAAAGCCCTGTACTTCGTTAACGATATTTTTAAATATCGATACATATATATTAAAAAGAAAAGTTTGTTGTTTTTTTTCTAAGGATTTTCCTCTTTAAACAAATTTGTTTAATTTTTTTGTGCTAGGTATTTCAATTTCAAATTTCATGTGTCTAGCTACCAAAAAGGGTGGGCACAGGATAATAAAGCGGGCATTTTTCGCCTTTTTAACACTACACTTCAATTGAATATTTAAAAAAAAATTATCTGTATTGAATAGCACATATTCCAGCGAACACATATTTTAAATGTCAAATTTTTAGCTGATTGTTTTTGGGCTGGATACTAATGGAGAGATTTTTCCCCTTTTTACCCCTACCCTCAAAAAACTTCACAAATCCTATCCCTATGGATATATATGCTGAGGGAGGAACCCCATTCAAAATTTCAGATCCCCAGTCGTAGTAACATAGATGTCTACACCAGAGTAGCAGCCTGGATATTTAAAAATTCAACCTCCAGCTGTTTGGGATAAGTGACTAGGGCGCACTTTTTAACCCCATTTTTTCTACTACACTCACCAAAAAAAGTCTGTAATGGCAACTGAAAATTTTGCTGTTATTACGGGAAATTCTGCTAATTTGAGCCCAGCGGTATTTTTTGCTAATCTTAGCAACACATGTCTGCTGACGTGTAGTACAATGAAATTAGTAGAAAAATTAGTAACCGCTACTAAATTTTAGTAGACTTTTTGTAAAGTGGAATTTAAAATCTGTTTGCTAAAATCAGCAAAAAAAATTACTAAATACTATTAATACTAGTACAAAGTTTTAGATTTATTTTTTTTATCGAGCATCAAAAATTTTGATTATATTTTTTAAAAGATGTTTTATACAAAATGAAAAAAAATCAAAGGCTTAAGAATCTTAAAGGTTAAATTTAATTGTTTTTAGGGCTGATTTTTAGAACTTAAAACTCCTTTTTAGTGCTATTTTAAGTGGATGTCCTCTTTTTAGACATGAGTCGGTATCTTTACTTTCGATCCCTTTTTTATTCCTATGTAACATTTTAGGGCGATTTAAGTTTGTATGTATAAGTTTAAATTATTAGAAATAAAATTTCCTTCAATATCGACTTTTTAAAAATTAGTAATTTTTTTTGCTAATTTCAGCAAATCGGTTTTCAAAAATTTGTAAAATGATTTCTGAAATTAGCAACGAAAATTTGTAGATATTCTGTAAAAATTCTGTAATTTGTAAAATGTAAATAGCAAAGAGATTTGCTAAATAATAATTTTTTTACTAAAAATCAGTACAAAAATAGTAAAGTGGGATTGAAAACCGTTTACAAATTTGTCTACTAATTTTTTTTTCTGAGTGTAACATATATATTGGAAATTCCAAAAAAATATCTCTAGCGACTAAGCCCCATAGTCCAAGGAACACGTATAATTTTTAATGCCTACGCCAAAGCAGGAATCTTAATGACGAATTCAAGTTAATTGGCTAGTGTCAATTTCACTAGTTCCCAGTTTGCCTCCTTGGCTAGTGTTTCAATTCTATTCGTTCCCGGCTGTACTTCAGTTCATTTTAATTAGTTGGTGTTTTAATTCCAGTCGTTCCCTGTTCCATTCCATATCGTTATCATTGTCTAGTATTTCAATTCTAGTTGTTCCCTGTTATATTCCTTTTCGTTCTTCTTGTTTAGTGTTTCAATTCCACTTGTTCCGCGTTCCACTTCGTTTCGTTGCTATTGTGTGGTGTTTGAATTTCAGTCGTTCCACTGTTCCATTCCATTTCGTTCTTCTTGTCTAGTGTTTAATTTCAGTCATTCCCTGTTCCATTCCATTTTGTTCTCCTTGTCTAGTGTTTCAGTCGTTCCCTGTTATATTCATTTTCCTTCTCCTTGTCTGGTTCAATTCCACTCATTCCCCGTCCCACTTCGTTTCGTTGCAATTGTCTGATGTTTAAATTCCAGTCGTTCCATTCCATTTCGTTTTCCTTGCCGAGTGTTTTAATTCTACTCCTTCCCTGATTCATTCCTCTTCATTTACTTTGTCTAGTGTTTAAATTTCACTCGTTTTTCTATCTCTTTCATATCGCTTCCCTTGACTGTGTTTTTATTTCACTGGTTCACCATTATACTCGGTTTCAGTCCCCTGGCCTGGTGTTTCAACACCTCTCGTTTCACCACATTCTGTTTTCCTGGTTTATTGTTTTAATTCCACTTAATTCAAGTTTCACTCCCTTTCATTTTCTTGTCTAGTGTTTCATCACCACTCGTTCAATTTCATTTTATTTTCCTTGTCTAGTGTTTCAATTCCACTCGTTTTTCCATCTCTTTTATTTTGTTAATGTTTTAGTTTCACTCGTTCCCCATTTTACTGCGTTACGTTCCCCTGGCCTGGTGTTTTAATTCCACTCGTTCCACTGCGTTCTGTTTCCCTGGTCTATTGTTTTAGTTTCACTTATTCCAAATTTTACTCTGTTTCATTTTCTTGTCTAGTGTTTCATCACCACTCGTTAAATTTCATTTCGTTCCCTTTGGCTAGTATTTCAATTTTACTTGGTTCCCTTTCGGTTCGCTTATCTAGTGTTTCAATTTCACTTGTTTCCCGTTCCGTTCCATTCCATTTCGTTTCCCAATTTTCACTCCCTTTGTTTTCAATCTTCTAGCCAAAAAGGTTTAAACATGCCGTTAAAGGACACACTTTCCCCCCTTTGATTCTAAATTTAAACACGTTCCTGTGGAAAATGCCAAGAAGTATCATATCAGTGAATTGGCCCCTACTTTAAGGTATACATATTTCAAATATCGGGCCCCGTTAAGGGGGAGATCTTTCCTCCTTAGAATTGTCATATTTACCACGTTCTTAGGGAAAATTCCAACAAGTTTATCTTGAGTGAGTTTAGCCTACTTTCCAGGTAGCAAAAATTTTTAATTTCTGCTTTCTAGTGAAAACGGTTTGGACAGACCATTGAGAGGGATACTTTTTCCCTTAAAATCCCTATTTTTTTTACCACATTCCTAACAAAAATTCCAAAATATTGCTCATCAATAAATCAGTCTATATTCCATGCAACAAGTATTTTATATTTAAGGTTTCGAACCAAGTTTCTGAAGAAAATTAAATAAGATCCCGTCGTAGCGGATGTCTGAGTGAGTCAGTCGCTCAGTCAGTTAATCACATTATTCTCTTTCATATACAGGTTGGTTGAAAAGTTCCTGCGCTTGAAATGAAAGAATACTGTTTTTGTTACGAAATACTATGGCCTCTTCATTCGACGAAAAATGCCTCCACGAAGAAATTGTTTGAGATTTCTGAAGAGATAGTAGTCACTGGGAGCCAAATCTGGTGAATACGGTGGATGTTCAAGCAATTCGTACTTTAATTCTTTGAATTTAGCCATCGTCAAAACACTATTGTGAGCAGGTGTATTGTCTAGATGAAAAATCATTTTTTTCTTCTTTAAACCAGGTCTTTTCTCACGAATTTTTTCATCCAGCTGATCCAAAAGGCTGCAGTAATATTCAGAGTTGATTGTTTTACCTTTCTGAAGGTAATCAATCAACAAAATTCCTTTTGCATTCCAAAAAACTGATGCCATAACCTTCTTTGCTGATCGTTGGGACTTCACCTGCTTTGGAGCTGAACAACCAGCTGCAGTCCACTGTAAACGTTCTTGTTTCAATTTAGGATCATGGTGGTAGATCCAAGTCTCATCCATAGTTATAAAACGACGCAAGAAGTCGGTTTTATTCGGCTTAAAACGCTCCAAATTACGCTGAGAAATTTGTTTTCGATACAGTTTTTGTTGAATTGTTAATGTGTGCGGCACTAACTTTCCAAACAGTTTTTTCATACGTAAGTCTTCATGTAAAATATGGAGTACTTGTTCGTTTGAGATGCCTATGGCATTAGCAATTTCACGCTTAGTCAAACTTGGATCTTCACTAACCTTATTATGTACCTGCTCAACGATTTCTGCTGTGGTTGCAGTTTTTGGTCGTCCTTTGCGTAGATCGTCTTTAAGGCTGGTACGATCACGTTTAAATTCACCAGCCCAAAATTCAACGGTGCGTTTTGAAGGTGAGGACTCCTAACAATTATTCATAAATTTTCTTTGCTTTTAAACCCTTCAAAACAAAGAAAAAAATCAATGACACGTCAACTTCAAATGGCTTGTAAACAAAGAAAGAATTGACAGAATGACTTGCAACTTTGCATGTGTTCTCAGGACAGTTATACCAACTTGAGAAAAAAAAGTTTGGAGCTAGCAGTGCCATCTCTTGGTGAGCGCAGGAACTTTTCAACCAACCTGTATAAAAAATATATTTTTGAAAAATATGATGCCAGAAAATTTTTCGGCATTCAGAATTATATAAAACAAATATTTTTTTAACCTTAACCCAAAACTAGATTTTGAAGTTTACTTTTGGCGCTGGTACGAATATAGTTTTAAAAGCTAATGGTATGGGGATGCACACAATTTTCTAATCATTTAAAAATCTAAAGAACAGCAGCAAGCTTATTTTACTTGTTTTTACTTATAAAAAATGTCTGCAGAGGACACAAAATTAAGTCCCAGTATTTTATTTAGGGCGTGGGAATGGAGGATTAAAAATTGAGGAAATTTTTGAATGGCAGCATATTTTGTACTTTCCTTGTTAATACTAGTTATGTCCGTAATTTCAAGAAAACGTTTTCTATACAGAAAGAACAGATTTATGCTGACAACCGAATTTGTAGACAGTCGATTAATTTCGATTATGGTAATCAAATATTTCGATTGTGATGCAGACGAGAGTAATTTGTCAGCACGAATCTATTTTCTGGGTGTATCAGTACAGACCAACATAAAACAAATACATTGATAATAATTCAGGCACGCAAAATACGATAAAATGTCAAAATTAAAAAAAAAACAAAACTTTCGTAAAATGAACTAATTTTCGTTTATTTAACGAATTTTTTTTTGTTGATTAAACATTAATTTTGTAATTTTGTTTATTTTTATTTTTTTATTTTTTTTTTTTTTTAATTTACTTTTTTTTAATACATACCTTTTTGCTTAAGTACACTCTTAAAAATAACAATACTATTTTAGGTATTCTTTCAAATAAACCAAAAAAAGAAAAATTTTAAAACATCTAAAAATTTTATATAAATACTTCTTGAGAACACTTTGCATACATTTGAATGCAAGTATGTTATTAAGTATGTTATAAAACAAGTAAAAAAGGGCTAAATTCGGCTGTGCCGAATCTTTGAATACCCTCCACCAAAGGGGCTGAAGATGATATACGTATATACTAAATTTTGCATGAACTGTAAATATGAATATGTTTTGTCAATTTATGTAACGAACTTTTGTTATTTAGTTTTAGCAATGTTATTTACAGAGGTCTGCTCTGTTAGCGACTTTAACATTGTTCATTTTTACGTTAACTTAGTTATCATAGTATGTAAGACAATAAATGTAATCGAACAATAAGAAGACTTAATAACATTTTTACTTACTTAACAGAAAAAAAAAATAGATACAGAAAAATTTTACAAATTTGTTTGGAAAATTTAGAGGTACCTTCACATTTTCACTCATAACTTTTGAACCGCTTGACCGATTTTGTTCATTTTAAATACCAAACTGCTCGGGAGGTTGTTCAATAATCTGGGTAAAAATAGGCACCCCCGCTTGCGTCTTCGCGTCGTGATCGTGATTTCAACAGACAGACAGACAGACAGACGGACATCGCTAAATCGACTTAAAATTGCATAAGGATCACGAATATATATCCTTTATGGGGTCTTAAACCTATATTTCGACATATTACAAACGGAATGACAAACTGATATATACCCTCACCATATATGGTGGAGGGTATAAAAAGGCTTAAAATTTGTTAGACCATTTGTTCCCTAACAAACACATACTAACACATAAATAATATGAAAATTTTCTAAAAAAAAGTCCTCTTATGTTGAAACACCCCAAGTAAATATATGTTTTATATGTGAACAAAAACAGAACAGAACATTTTTTGAAAATTTATGAACAGGAAACCGCACCCAATTTTTGGTTTTAATGCTATACAAATCCAAACAACAACAAGAAAAGCTTAGCTCTTATAATGTTAGATGATTTTTGCCTAAGGATTCCTTTTTTTTTTTTTTGGAAGGAAAAGAAATTTAACTTAAATTATAACATGTATGGTGTGTAAGAGTAATAGAAATAAAGTTTCGTTAAACTTGTATAAGTGTTAATGTTGGTATAGTGGTAAACATGTCAGTGTGTATGTGTGTAAGTGTGTATGTGTTTGAGTGTTAAGGAAACAAATGGTCACAAAATGAAGTGCAAATCAAAGTTTGCCTGCTTATGTTGATTGCTTTGGCTTAACTTAAAAATTATATTTCTTCGTATTATTATGCTTTGGGTGTGGTTGTTAAAAGAGTTTTAAGTTTTTAGTTATTTTTTTTTTTTTTTTGGTTTACAAAATTTTTCAGTATGGTAAACTTTTTCCAAAGAACTTTTCGTTTTTTGGATTTGTGTTGTGTTGTTTTTTTTTTTTTCTCACAGATTATAAAACAAGCCGGAAAATAAGTTTTATGTTTGGTCAAGTGTTGTTGGTTAGAGACCCAAATGATGTTGTTTCATGTTCATGTTTTACATTTGAATTTAAAATATGAAAAATTTTTAAAGTGGTCTGATGATAAGTGTTAGACTTGAACTTATTAATACCGCAAAAAAAAAAAAGTTTATATGAAATTTAACTAAAATTCTAAAGGATATGATATGAGGGGGAAGGCTTTTAAAAGTCAAACACTGCTAGCGTTGGAAGCCATTTTTTGATAATTAAAAATAACTCTACTATTAATCTCTAACAAGCTTAAGAAACTTGGATTGATTTATTTTTTTACTACACTCAGACAAATATTTACCTAATATTAATAGACATTTAGTTGATTCTTACAACAGTCCTATAAGGAAAATTTGTTGTTGTTTTACATGTTAATTTGATTTATAAGTGTGTTATAAAAATCAACAGAATGTCTATACATATGACAGTAAGTAATTTAACTAAATTTTAAGAAATTTCGGTATGATTTGGCTCCAAAGAAATTTTAACTTTTGTCAAGTATACCAATTTCTTAAAAACAAGTAAAAATACTTTACTTAAATTAAGTAATTTTTTTTTTGTTAAAGTTAGTAAATTTCTTCTTAAATTTTAGTATAGGTGACCTTCTCCGAGAAAAGGGACCTAGTGTGTCAAAAAACGGGTTTGGACTTAAGAGTGGATTCTGGTACCTAAAAGGGTGTAGCATAAGATAAAATGAGTTAGATATCTGATAAAAATTAATTTACCCCATAAAAACGTACAAAACGAACTTGGGAAAATCGATAAAAATGAGAAAAAACCTTTTTTTGATTTTAAGTTGTTTTTTTTCGTCAGTCTTTGGATTTTTTTTTGTAGTTTGCACTTTTTTTTCGGTGTTTCGTGATCTGGTACTTCGATTTTCTTCCGTTTGACAATTTCAGTTTTTTCTTTTTTCGGCGCTTTGACTTTTGCTTTCTTTTTCTCGTGATCCGGTGTTTCGATTTTTTTTCTTGCTGGCGGGTTCAGATTTATTTTTCGATTTTTTTTCGCTTTGGGTTCACTCGGTTTAGGAGCTATTGATAACATTTGATACACAGTTGGCACAAGACTGAAGCGTCACTTTATTCTTTTCCTTTCTTATAGTTATTTTTACAATGTTCTGCGTATTAGTATACGCACATCAACCCTTTGCTGAGCAAACAGAGTAGCAACATTAGCAAAGGTATTGTCACACTAAAAGCGAAAAAAATACGTCACCACATAGGCATGACGTCACCAAAGTCGGCACCCAATCATAACTAACCATACCAAATCGCATCTCCCAACTAAAGGTGTGTTCACAGTGATAATCTGTTATGAAACTTTAAATACTTTTTTCTCAAAACTTCATTTTCACACACTAGGTCCCTTTTCTCGGAGAAGGTCACATATTGTTTACTTAAATTGATTGTTAAACGTAAACGAGTAAATTTTTTCTTAAATTTTAATACTATTGAAGTCGTGGTAATGCTGAATATTTATTTATTTTTAGTTTTTAAATTATTTTCATGTTATGTACATGCAAAATACACACACACACACACAAATTTCGCTTATTAATATTTATTAATTTATAATTCTCATAAAGTTCTAAATTTTAGATATATAAGTGTTTTAGTTTGCATCATAAAAACTATTTAATCAATTTATTATTTTTATTTTCGATAATAAAGGGTGGTTAAATTTTAAGGGCCGATGTTGATTTTGAATAAAACACAAATTATTTAGGAAATTATTGTCATTTCTTTTTATTATGATAATATGGTATGGTTCAATTATGTATGGAACACAATATCGGTCAAATGGCCGCCGCGACCTCAGCGGCACATCTCCATCCGATGGTCCGAATTGTCGATGATGCTGAGGCATAATTGAGGTTCTATGCCGTTATTGTGCCGAATTATCTCATACTTTAGCTCTTGCATTGTTGCAGGCTTATCTTTGCGGCCAATTGACATCGCCACCACGTGAGATAACACGGCCATTTAATTTGTCGCGCAAAAGAGCCATTGTTTCGTTAGCTGTGTGCCAAGTGGCACCGTCCTGTTGAAACCACATATCGTGCACATCCATATCTTCCAATTCGGGCCATAAAAAGATCGTTTTCATCTCACGATAGCGAACACCATTCACAGTAACTGCCTGACCGGCCTCATTTTGGAAAAAATACGGCTCAATGATGCCGCCAGCCCATAAACCGCACCAAACAGTCACTCTTTGTGGGTGCATTGGTTTTTCGACAATCACTCTTGGATTATCAATTGCCCAAATGCGGCAATTCTGTTTATTGACGAATCCACTGAGGTGAAAATGTGCCTCAGCACTGAAGATGATTTTCTTCGAAAATTGATCATCCACTGTTGCCATTTCTTGCCACCATTCTGCCAATTGACGACGTTTGGAATGATCAAGAGGCTCTCGTTCTTGAGTCAATTGCACCTTGTAAGCATGTAAATGCAAGTCTTCATCCATAATGTTCATCAACGACGAGCGTGAGAGGTGCAATTGTTGGGCACGATAACGAGTTGAGGTGGACGGCTCTTTAGCCACACTATCGCGAACAGCAGCAATATTTTCTGCAGTACGAGATGTACGAGCATGCATTGGTGTTTTCTCCTACAGACCCACCCGGTTTGCTCAAATTTTTGCACTATTTTTCCGATTGTACGCACATTTGGACGATTAAATTGACCGAAAAAATCACGAAGTGCGCGATATGCATTTTGATAATAAGCCTGAATAACTTTAACGCATTACTCGATTGTGTATCATTCCATGGTTCAAATTGAGTTAGTCTGAAATTGAGAAATGTCAAATGAAATGCAAAAAAAAACTTGACGTTTAGATGTGGTTCACATTCAACATCGGCCCTAAAAATTTAACCATCATTTACATACAAATATTTTCAATTTGAAATTTATTACTTAAATGTTAATGATCTAAAGTAAATTAGTTATACCAATATAAACTATAAACCAAATGAGAATTGTATAGGTTAAAAATATTCTAAACCTTTTTAGGTATGCTAAAGAAAACATTTCCTAAAATTTAAGAAGTTTACATACTTGGTTTAAATAAGTTAAAATGTTTGAACTAAATCTAAAGAAGTTTAGTATTTATATTTTGTATTCTCATACAATTTTAAGTTTATTACAGCGGTATTCATAAAAATTTTAAACAGTGTTTCAAACCAATTTTAAGCAAAATTTGCTAAAATTGTATTCATAAAGGAATTTTAGCTTAAAATACCTTTTTTTAAACCTTGTTCAAATAAACGAATTTTAAAATTGGTTCGACCCTATTTTAAACCTATTTTAAGATGACATTCTTGCTTTGTGTTTATTTTCATTTTAAACATTTTTGCAAAAAATTGGCATTTAAAAAAAGAAGTTATTTGTTTTTGTTTAATAAATAATGGACCCTCTATATTTGATGAAAAGAATTAGTAAGAACCATTTTTATATGGAAATTGTGATATTTTTAGTTGTATTTTGTTTATAATAGAAACTATTGCCCAAATTTCAAACAATCGTCAGACGAAAATTTACAAAAAGGTGAGCGACCCGTTTTCAATTTTGGATAAAAAATTTTAGCAAAAATAATAATATTTTTGGATATTATTCATTGTGTTTTATAGTGGTGTGTTGTTTAATCAAAACAAAGAAAATAAAACCGGTTATTTGAATACTTTTTTTTCTACAATAAATCCATTATCTATGTAACACTTTTATTGGGCATTTTGTTTTGACTCTTTTTCCTTTTTTAGTTAATAAACAAGTTTTCATACATTTTTTGTTTTATAAAAACAATATTTTTTTGAAAAACGACAAAAAAATACATAGAAACGAGTACCGTATGGTTTAGTAGTCATTGATTTGCATCATTACGATTAATATGACAAATAAAAAAATACAGTGTTGCCATCTTCAAGTTAAAAAATCATTAAATCGTTTATTAGTTAAAATACTGATTATGAATACGAATTTTTAATAAACCTTTTTTAGGCTTAAAATGTTTTTTAACTAAAATGCATTTGAAACTTGAATTAAGATTTTTTTTAAAAATACCGCTGTTAATATTTAAGATTTTTTACTAACAAGATATTAATATTTATCACAAATAAAGAAAGAAAAATTAAGGAAAATGGGTCCCTATTGATGAAAGTTTTCTCTTAAACTAAAATCAAATAAAGTTGCATTATTTTGAAGCAATTTTATTAATTTTAAGGAAAAATTCATAGCTTTTATTTTAATAAGGTGTGAACTTAATATAAGTTCATACATTTTTCTGAGTGTGGCCAGTTTAGATAGTTTGCTTAAAGTTAACTTGTATGACTTTAACTTAATTGTTATTATTATTATTTTTCCATTTGACTTTGGTTTACTTTAATTTCCTTCGCCTGATAATAAAATATTTCTTTAAGATTTCTTTTTGATATCTTTAGCCTTATTAGTTTTTGCAAAAAAAAAAAAAATAAATCTCATATTTCAAATTCCTTAATATCCTACTTAAATATCAATTTAAAAAGTAGATTTGTTGTATGTAGTATATTTATTATCTTATATCCTTTAAGATGTCTTCCCGGGAAAACAACAGTATGTCTTTAAACAAAAACTGATTTTTTTTTTTTTTGGATTATTTTGCATAACCGAGTAAAAAAAATTTTTTTGGGCTTAATATTTAATCACATCCAATTTTATATCAAGCTGAAGTAAGATCCAGATTTGATGATTCAGTCAGATCTAAAGTGATTCGAAAAATGACAAGATCTAATTACATACAGCAATATATTTGGGGGATTTAGTAAGATCCAAATTAATCTGACAAATGTCACATCGAATTGTATCAGATTATATTTAATAATACACTCAGAATATTATGTAGTTAACTGTTTGTAGTTTAATAAAAAAGTTTTCCGTTCCATTTAAAAATAAAGGAAGATACATTTATTTTTCAAAGAAATATCTATATTAACTTTTTTATACATTTATTCGAAATAATTTACTATCATTTACCGATTTTTTTCAGTTTCATTTATTTTTTTTCATTTGTTTGAAATTTAATAAAAATTTACCCACAAAACGGAAACTTGTGGTTTATTTGTGTCCGTAACAGTTATTACAAATTTAAATTTTGTTTGCTGTCTGTTTCAAAAAAAAAATATTCAAAGAATTTCAATTTGTTTTTTTATTTAAATTGGTTGTATATATACAAAATTTTTCAATACAAATTACAAGAACTTCATAAACACACATACATATACAAATACATTCACACAAAAAAAGTGTTTATAGCTTCATATGCATACATACATTTTGTATTGTACGAGTATACATATTAAAAAAAAAAAAACAAAAAATACAAAAACGGAAATAATTTCAAATAAATGAAAAAAACATTTATTTTTTAAGAATTGGTGGGTAAAATTTTGACATTTATTTTAACTGATTATGTCATTTGTTTCTTACGGATGTGTCAGTTGATTAATCAACATTTAAAAATAAATAACAAATGACATTTAATTTAAATGAAAATTAAGTAGACCGGTTTTTAAATGAAATATCATTTCTTTTAAATGATATTTTCAGTTATTTTAACTTACAAACTTTTTTAAGTGTACATAAGTTTAAAAAAAAAATATAAAAAGATTAATTATAAATAAAAAAATAAAATTAAAAAACAAACAATACTTTCGGCTGGATTTGAACTCGGTCTTCCAGAGTTGTAGTCGAGCACTTAACTCACTCAGCCATACACACTACTACGATTGTGTTATATAGGGTCCGCCAAATAACTTTTTTTTTTGAAAATGCTATAAAAAAAAACTACTGAATATTTTTTCAAATTTATTTTTTTATTTGAAAGTACAATCCTTCCGGTTAATAATGGAAAATAATTTCATTCAAATGGCTGCCTCGGCTGGCCGTTACAGTCAATGGCGATCGTTATCGGGCCATGTTGAACGAATTTTTGTTCACAAAAATTAAAGAGGAGGATATTGGCAACATTTGGTTTCAACAGGACGGCGCTACGTGCCACACAGCCGAAGCTACACTCGATGTTTTGCGCCCTGTTTTTGAAGATCGCATTATCAGCCGCAGAGCTGATGTCGTTTGGTCACCTCGGAGCTGCGATTTGACACCGTTGGACTATTATTTGTGGGGTGCCGTCAAAGATAAGTGTTACGCCGACAAGCCAGAGACAATTGACGCTTTAAAGGACAACATTCGTGAAACCATTGGTGAAATACAGCTGCTTAAAAATTGGACCGATCGTGTAGGCTACTGCATGGCCAGCCGAGGCAGCCATTTGAATGAAATTATTTTCCATTATTAACCGGAAGGATTGTACTTTCAAACAAAAAAAGAAATTTGAGAAAATATTCAGTAGTTTTTTTATAGCATTTTCAAAAAAAAAAAAAAGTTATTTGGCGGACCCTATATATTATTATATATTCGGGAATTTAAAAAAAACATGGGAAAAATAAGGCGTAGAAACATAAATTCCCATAAGCCAACCCTGAAATGTAAAACATTTGTGCCATAAAAAAGTTTCAATATAGTCTCTCGTGTAATTGTTTTAAGTTTTTGTGTAAATAAAGAGTTGCTATTGAAAATTTCAACTGTGTTTATTATTTGCAATATAAAAAGAACTAGATTTATTTAAAGTAAACAAATCAAAGATTTTAAAAGGTAAAATCGTACTTTTCTGATTTTATATAATTATATTTATACAAGTTAATAATGTCGATTTGGACAACAGATGACATAAATATCACATATGGTTTGTGTCAATAATAACAAATATGGTATTTTGGAGGGTAAACAATCTGTCATTATAATTCAGTATTCGATAGACGCCAAAGTGTAAACGCACATTTTTTTTCAATCGCTATAATAATGTCGAATTTTGTGCCTAAAAAAGATGTTTTGCGGGGAAATCTGATAACCTTTCATTTAAAGAAAACGGCTGCTGAAAGTTATTGATTGTTGGCAGAAGCTTACGATCAACATGCACAAACTCAAAAACCTTGTGAACTATAGTTTGACACAGAAGACAAGGAGAGGCCTGGTCAGCCGAAAAAGTTTAAAGATGAGGAATTTGGAAGCATTACTCGACGAAGATTGTAGTCAAACGCAAGAAGAACTTGCATTATTATTAATAGTCACACAACAAGCCATTTCTCTACGCTTAAAAGCATTGGGATTCATTAAAAAGCCAGGAAATTAGGTCCCATATGAATTGAATCGAAGCCGAGAGATGTTGAAAAGGCGATTTTGCATGTCGGAGGAAATGCTGCTTGAACGCTACAAAAAGAAGTAATTTTTGCATCGTATTGTTACTAGTGATAAAAAATGGATACATTACGATAATCCCAAGCGCAAAAAGTCGTATGTAAAGCCCGGCCAATCAGCCAAATTAAAGCCAAAGCTGAATATTCATGGCGCCAAGGTAATGCTCTGTATTTGGTGGTATCAGAAGAGTGTTTTGTATTATCAGCTGTTGAAATCGGGTCATACGATCACAAGAGACCTGTACCGAACACAATTGATTCGTTTGAAGAAAGCAATCAACGAAAAATGACCAGAATATTCGACCAGACACGAGGCCATAATCTTCCATCATGACAACGCTCGGCCACATGTTGCAAGACCGGTCAAAAACTTTTTGGGAAACAGTGTATGGGAAGTTTTGGCTCACCCGCCTTATAGCCCAGACCTTGCCCCTTCTGAGTACCATTTGTTTCGATCAATGCAGAACGCCCTTACTGGAATTCGCTTCACTTCAGAACAAGGTATCAGAAATTGCCTTGATTCATTATTTACCTCAATACCGGAGAAGTTCTTTTCGCGCGGAAACCATATGCTACCAGGAAGATGGGAAAAAGTAGTGGCTAACGATGGATAATACTTTAAATAATGTATTAATTTATTTTATTATAATAAATGAATTTTTCAAGCAAAAAAATCTAGATTATTTACTTGTATATTTTGTTGTATATTTATATATTATCATATAAGCGTGATCCATTTTAAGGTTCCCCACTTTAAAAAAAAAACAGAAAATTTAAATTTAATAGGGAATGTTTACTATCATTTGAAAGAACATTCTTTGGCAATTATTTTTTGAAGATTATGTCTATCAAATGTTGGCCGTTGCTACGTCGCAGATGGTCCATTCGTTGAGTCCAATTTTCGATAATTCGTTCGAGCATTTCGACTGGTAACTGGCGAATGACACGCGTGATGCTTTCCTCCAAGGCCTGAATCGAAGCGGGTTTGTCCGCATAAACATATCCCCACAGGAAAAAGTCTAACGGTGTGATATCACACGATCTTGGTGGCCAATCGACCGGCCCAAAATGTGTAATTATGTGCTCACCGAAGTGTTCTCTCAATAAATCTATTGATTGATGCGAAGTGTGGGAAATAGCGCCGTCTTGTTGAAACCAAATGTCGCCGAGATCACGAGCTTCAATTTCAGGCATCAAATAGTCGGTTATCACGACATTCATTTTTAAGGAAATATGGACCAATGATTCCACCGGCCCATAAACCACACCAAACCGTTGTTTTTTCTGGATGAAGTGGCAGTTCTTGAATCTCTTCAGGTTGCTCTTCGTCCCAAATGCGGCAATTTTGTTTGTTTACATACCCATTAAGACAGAAATGGCCCTCATCGCTGAACAAAATTTGCCTCGAAAACGTCGGATCTTCTTGGAACTTTTCAAAAGCCCATAGAGCGAAGCGATGTCGCTTGGGAAGGTCGATCAGCTTCAGTTGTTGCACAAGCTGTATTTTGTACGCTTTCAATTTAAGATCTCGACGTAAAATGCGCCAAGTCGTTCCATACGTCAGTCCGAGTTGCTGCGAACGGCGCCAAATCGACTCTCCACGGTCTTCCTGTACACTCTCAGCTACTGCTGCTATATTTTCTTCACAGCGTGCTGGACATGGTCTATTCGGTCGAATATTATCCTATAATGAATGCTGGGTCTCAAAATGGGTGATGGTGCTGCGAATAGTACGCTCAGTAGGCCGATTATGTTGACCATAAGTTGAGCGAAGTGCACGAAACACATTCCTCACAGAACGTGAATTTTCGTAATAAAGTTGAACGATTTGTAAACGTTGTTCAGGCGTAAGTCTTTCCATTATGAAATGCCAAACAATACTAAACAAAAATAACATGACAACATGACACGACTCACACGTGATCTGTCAAAAAAAGGCTGTTGAAAAAAGTATCTCTACTTGAATCACCCTTTATAATCATATCCTACGGACTAATAAAAAATGTGAAAAAAAATTTAAATATTTAAAGCAAAAAAAAAAAAATTCTTCACTAACAGTACTTTTGGAATCTAAGATCATATATAATTATAAGAACCGTATTATACAGGGTGGCGCAAAAATAACCTTCCGATGTTTTTTGGCTGTAATTTAAAAAACAAATTAAAAACTTTGATTCTTCTTGTGGATTACTTTTATTTGGTCTTTTAATTTTTTTTACATCAAGTCGAGAATATGATGTCATGTAAATGGCCGCCGCAACAGTTGATTGTCATTTGAGACCTTTTTATGGCATTTTCCATCACTTTGGCCAAGACTTCCGGCGATAGGTCCTCACATTCTTGACGGATATTGTCTTTAAGAGCTGCAAGAGTCTGAGGCTTGTTGACATAAACCCGCGACTTCAAAAAGCCCCACAAAAAGAAGTCTGGAGCGGTCAAATCAGGCGATCTTGCTGGCCAGTGCAAATCGCCAAAACGGGAGATTAGGCGCCCGGGAAATGCATCCTTCAGCATATCGGTTGAGGCACGTGCAGTGTGTGGCGTTGCACCGTCCTGTTGGAACCACATGTTTTCTAATCCCAATTCATCAAGTTGCGGCAAAAAGAACTCGTTGATCATTGCTCTGTAGCGCTCACCATTCACAGTAACCGTTTGGCCCGCGACGTCTTCGAATAAAAAAGGTCCAATGACTCCTCCAGCGAAAACAGCACACCATACAGTGACTTTGAGCGGGTGTAATGGCTCTTCGTGGGTTACACGCGGATTTTCAGTGCCCCAGAAGCGTAAATTTTGCTTATTTACGTACCCGCTAAGATGGAAATGGGCCTCATCACTCATGATTATTTTTGATGAAAAATTATCTTCATTATTGCTCAAATAAATAGTCACCAATATTCCGCGTTCTGGAGCAGTGTAGCGTAGCATTGTTTATTAACGTGTATTTTGCATGTGTTTACTACACAAATGTAAAAACAGAACTGACATTAGGGGCCAATCGTAAAATTTATAGCGTTTTCTGATAGGAGGATTACTTTTGCGCCACCTTGTATCTAATATCCTATCAAAAATTACTAGGCATGTTCAATTTTGTACAAAAAAAAAAAAAATATATAGGAAAATATAAATAAATTATAAAAATAAAAAAAAATTAATAAATATCTCGCCGGCTGTGATTCGAAACCATTATAACATATCAAAAATATTTCAGATATGCAAATAATTTACCATATATAATTATATCTTATACAAAAAAAAATATTTTAATTTTAATATTTATACCATATCAAAAAATACTGCTTATATTGGACCATATATTGAATCATATATAATTATATCTTATACCAGATTATTATATAAATATATATATAAATATATATGATTCTGTATAAGTCATATATAATAATATATAGTGTAATATATAATTTTATATGATAAAATATCTTATCATATAAAGCCGATTTAATTTTACAAAGGTCATAAGATATATAACCAGATGAGGTTATATATGACACAATATAAGATAATTTAAAAAAAAAGTACTGTAATATATAATTATATATGGTAATGCATACCGACATATGTATTTATATATGATAATATATTATTAGAAAAGGCCACACATAATTATATATACAAATTTTTACTCGGGTATATAATAAAAATATTATCCCTGTATTAAATTTACCATAAACAAACCAACTAAAGAAAGTCTAAAAAACTAGTAAACCGAAAAAATATGCAAATCAGTTGAAATAAAAAATTTATATACTCCTTCCCTTCTAGAAAATAATAACTTTTAACATTGAAATACATACATACTAAAATAAAGCATAAAGCAGGTACACTCTCCAGCAAACAACATGACCTAACACAATATGTGAGAAGGGATATGAGATAAAAAAAAAATATATATGAATATATATCCGCTTGGTTTAAGGGTTAACATCCTATCAAAGGATAACACCATATTCCACAAACAAGTTTGTAAAGAATTTTGAAAAAAAAAAGAAACGCTAACAACAACAACATATTTGAATATGAAATCATTGAGAAAATAAACATAAGTTTTCTTTTGTAAATACATATTTTAATATGCAGAACAGAAAAGATATTTTTCATAAATTTATGCAGCACTTTTTATTTAGATACACTAAAAAAAAACCAGTAATATTTGCATTAATATAATTTTTAACTTTGTGTTTGTATTTGTTTTTGCTTTCAGATCAAGTTATTAGCGAGCAGGAGGGTAAAACAGTTATAGTAACATGTCCTGTAAATAAAGAGAAATGTGGGGAATTACATTCTTTAAATTGGTTTAAAGGTGACTTTCGTATAGCAGCCATGCTGCTGGATGAAAGTAATGTCACAAGTGTTGCAGCAGGATTTGAAGATAGGTAAGTTAGTAATAAAATATTACTTTATGAACATTCTACAAAAGATATTTTTTTTTATTTATTTTTTATTATCTTTATACTTTTTTTTGTAACACCTAAAATATCCGGGAATCACATTTGAATATGGTTGTACTTATCAACATTTTTGGTTGCAGCAACCGAAATACACTTTTTCAATTCGGTTGTTTAATTATTTCTGTGTGTCCATTTAATGTTATTTGAATCTAGAGAAAAGAGGTTATAAAATCCATTTATTAAACTCGCAGATCCCAAAATTTCTAATAAACTGGCTAGATTTTTAGATCGTATGTATCTCGAAAACTTAGCCTCGCGAAGACGTTGCGTAATATATGTAACACAAAAAAAATTGAACAAGATAAATTAATACTGACAATGGATTAGGTCCAAGGAAGTCATAATAAGTTCTGTGTTAGACGTCTCTAAAATTTTGACCAAACTGGCCAGATTTTAAAATAGTGTAATGTGTATAGAGAGAAAAGAGCTTTGATATAGAATATGAGTTGTATCTCGAAAACTAAATGAGATGTGAAAAAAAACGGACATTAGTTCTGGCCTAAGAAAGTTAGCCCTCTGTAAAAACAATGCGAAAATCGATAAGAATTGACCAATTCTAAACCGATTCTGAAGCGATAGAAAATTACATTTCACACATTTAATGATAAAACCATTCAGAATCAAGACCCATATCTCCCATACTGAACGAGCTTTAGAAAATGTGTTTACACATAAGGTCAAAATCCATCTCCTCTGGATTTTTGACTCATGTTTATCACGATAATTAAGAAAAGCATATCAGTTTGGAATAGTATTTACATCTTTAACACAAAATGACATAAATGAAAACGGGATTTTACCTCATGAAAGGCATAATACGTACCCAGCAAAAAAAATGGTAGTCAATCTGTGACTATAACTTCTTTCATTGCTTCCTTAACTTCAGTTGACATTCTTTTATTATTTTTTGGTGTTATTCTAAGGCACTTCCAAAAGCATTCATGTGTTCATATATCAAATGCAGTGATCTGGATATAAGCCCGATGTATATCTTTAAATATCACTCTTCATTACTTCTGAAGCATATGTTATAGTATATCGTATATTTTTATTAATCTAAAGCATTTATTAAAATTAAAAAAAAATAGTTTTGATGCAATTTTTTAATTTTTTTATTAAATCATTTTTTATATTTAGTTTAAAATTTCATGAGGTTTAGAATTTATGCAGTTTTGCAATTTTTATAAAAGTTTTGAAAAATCAAGAAAACACATTTTTTTTGACCTTTAATTGAAACTAGCTGGCCTGTTATTTGCATTTTTTCAGCCTTAAATATTTATGACGACGCAATCTATGTTTATTATTTAACACTTAACCATTTCCAATTTTAATTCAGAATTTATCAAAATAATTTTAAAATTGTGTAAAAATTATTTTAAATTGCCCAAAAATGTTTTAAAATTGTGCAAAAATTATTTAAAATCGTTCAAAAATATTTCAAAATTGTCTAAAAATGTTTCCAAATTGTACAACCATTTTTTAAATTATCCAAAAATATTTTAAAATTTGTCTAAAAATTCATTAAAATTTTTGAAAAATGTTTCAAAAATGCTTTTTCACTAATGCAGAATTATTTATTTGTTTAAATAAAGAGTATTTGTTTATCAATGCATAAATTTCGCTTCTTTAAATTTATTTTTCTGCATTCTTATGAATTAAATTTTCATCAAAGCTTAAATATTACAAAGTATATGAACTTTTTCCACTCATGCATCAGAATACCTAATCATTGTGTTATCATTGCTTCGTTACAGTAAAGTGAGTAATGCTAGTAGCTACATTAAAATACTTCCTTCCTATGACACGCTAATGTTAAATTCATCGATGAAACCATTAGAAAAGAAGTGATGCCTTTGCCATAGTAGTGATTTTTTTATTGCTTCTTTAGCAGCTTCATTTTTGCTTTGTACATGATCTTAATTGATCGATTTTAACACTTTTATCTGTATTTATTGATCTGATGGATATTATTCTGATTGTATTTTTTTTTATCAATGTTTATCGAGTTTATAAATTTTTTTCGATATTTGTCAATAAAATTTAAACGATGTTAATCGACTTATAAATATTTATCAATATATTTTGATTTTTCCAATGTCTATGATTTTATTAATATTTATTGATTTTTTTTTTCTTAAATATCTAAAAGCTTATATTTCTTAATTTTGTTTTTGTAATGTAAATCGATTTGGTTAATATTTATCAATATTAATCGAATTTAAATCTCTATATAGATTTTATCGTTATTTGTTGATTTTATCGACAGTTATCGCTTTGAAATATACTTATCAATTTTAAAGTGTAGTTCAATCATATTGCACGATGTTAATTGTAAATAAAACAAAAAGCTTTCAGAGAATTATCCTAATATTTTTTATTATGATAGAAGATTTAATGAAAATTATGTGTGAAACAAAATATCGACCAAATGCTCGCAACGGCTTCGGTAGAATACCTCTATCCGATGGTCCATATTTTCATTGACTCTCAAGACATAATTGAGGTTCAATGTCGTAAATGTGCCGAATTATCTCATTCTTTAGCTCTTGAATTGTTCTCGGCTTATTGATGTACACTTTTTCTTTTAAATATCCCCAAAAAAAAAAGTCCAACGGTGTCAAATCACATGATCGTGGCGGGCAATTAACATCGCCACGACCTGAGATAACATGGCCATTGTAGTTCTCGTGCAAAAGAGCCATTGTTTCGTTGGCTGTGTGGCAACTGGCACCATCTTGTAAGAATCACATATCGTCTAGGTCCATATCCTCAATTTCTTGCCACAAGATGTTGTTCGTTATCATATCGCGATAGCGAACACCATTCACGGTAATTGCTTGGCCGACCTCATGCCACACTATCGCGAACAAAAGCAATGTTTTTCGCAGAACAAACTAAGGGAAGCATGCACACGTGTTTTCACATTTCCTACAGTTTGCTGAAATTTGCGCACGATTCTCCCGATTGTGGACACATTTGGTCGATTATGCTGACCAAAAATATAACGAAGTGCACGAAATGCATTGTGATTTGAACGCCCATTTTCGTAAAAGGCTTCAACAATCTTAACGCGCTGTTCAATTGTGTACCTCTCCATGGTTGAATTTGTCAAACACTGGAAAAAAGAAATGTCAAATAAAGTTGGGCAATAAACTTGACGTTAAGGTGTGTGTGACTCACAATTAACATCGTGCATTATGGTTGGACCACCCTTTGTTAACAGATCGATTTTATCAATATTTATCGCTTTTATTAATTAATATTTTAATTAACATTTTATTAAATTTTCTGATATTAGTTGGTATGACTTTATAGATAATATTCGATAGTATAGATAATAATCGATGGTTATCGATTTCATCAATATTTATCGATTTTTATTTATTTTTTTTTTTGATATATATATATTTTACCAATATGTACGATTTTTTATATAGCTATCGGAAATTTATTGATTTTAAAGTTTTTTAAAGAATTTATTAATTGATAGATACACATACGTATCAGTTCTTATCGATTATCACAATATTGAGTCTTTTATCGAATATTAATCTATATATCGAGTTTACCACAATTATTCATTTTAATTTTTTTAATCGATTACACCAATATTTATCTTTTTTATCGATATTAATCGATATATCGATTTGGCCAGTCAACAGTCATCGATTTTATTTTTTATATTCGATTACGCCAATATTTTGCCTTTTATCGACATTATCCGATATATCGATTTTATCAATCAACATTTATCGATTTTAATTTTTTTAAAACTGTTCATTGCTATACAATATGTATCAATTTTGAAATACATATACCATTTTTATCGATATATGTATATTAATTTGATCAATATATGTCAATATTAATCGGTAGTATCAATATT
This sequence comes from Eustalomyia histrio, assembly GCA_949748255.1. Classification (NCBI taxonomy): domain Eukaryota; kingdom Metazoa; phylum Arthropoda; class Insecta; order Diptera; family Anthomyiidae; genus Eustalomyia; species Eustalomyia histrio. The sequence goes on along the minus strand of OX456524.1, from coordinate 136,515,152 downwards.
TATCAATATTTGTATTTTATTAAGACATTTTTTTAGACATTTCTTGATATTTAACGATTATTGATTTTTATAGTTTTTTCGATATATATTGATTTTAACAATTTTCATTGATTTTAATGATATTTATCGATAGGCAAAACTATCGCTTTATTAATATTTATCTGTTCGATTTTATTGATGTATTTAGAATTTTTAATATATATCAAACTTATCGATTTATTCCATATATAAATATATATTTTATTGATATCAACCTACATCGATATTTATCGATTCCATAATTTTTTTCTATACACATCGATGTAGTTATTTGATTTCATCAACAGGCATCGTTGTAAATCGTTTTTAGCAACAATTCACATTCAGCGATTATATCATTATCTAACGATTTTTAAAGATTTTATAAATCTTCTTCGAATTTAATAAATTTTCCTGATATTTGATATTTATCGATTTTTTTGATCTCTTCTTAACAATTTCATTAATACCTTTGCGATGTTTATCAATATTTTCAATTCTTTTTTGCTGTATATCGATACGTACATATTTATGTATATTTATCGATTTTAATAATATTTTTAAATTTCTGCAAAAATTTATAATAAATTTTAGAATTTTTTGTTACATATCACCTTTTGGATTTTTTTTAAATGATGGATACTATAACCGTTAGAAACTGCAACCATTCAATTGATTCGGTACCATTGATAATTATTGACAATTTTATTGATCGATGTTTGAACTCAATTTTTATCGATTTTTTAATATATGTCGATTTCTTTGGATTTTCATGATGTAAAGTAATTTCTTAAAGTGCTCTTTTACACACAAAAAAGAAAACATTTTTATTGGAAAAATTTACCAGTCACAAGGTCATCACCAGACTACCACTAGGACTCGCAAAGGTTAATGTATCAAGTGATCACAGTATTTTTGTACATCCCACAATAATGAATATATATTCGTAATCCTTATATGTAGGCTTTTTACACTGAACAACATCTTTGTGAAAAGCATTGAAGATGTGGAAAACGTGAAACATGAATTTACATTGGCAACATCTTTCATTCTATCAGAAAAATAAAAGAAAATGACGCATAATTTTTGTTAAAAATAAAAAATATTTGAAAATGGATTTAGAGAAAGCATTAATCATTGGAGTAGTTGTTGCTTTGCACGAACGAACCCGTATTTTAATGTAGTACATGTGCCGCTCATTTTCCTTTGTTGAATAAATTTGTTTTGTTTATTTTCTGCAATGTCAGTTTGCTAGTGATGGCACAATGAAAATCGATTTTTTTTGCCATTGTTTTTAGTGATAACACTTAAAATAACGAAAAATGTAAGATGGAACAAAATGAGAAAGAATCATCTTTTGCAGATGTAGAAAGATGTAGAATTTTTGGCCTGTATAATTCTTATGAGAAGATGTTAACATCTTTGCAATTTGATGAAAGCCTATTATGCAATTTCAAGTCGATTTAGCGAGTTCCGTCTGTCTGTTGAAATGGCGATCACGGCTGGAAGACGCAAGCGGTGTTTTCCTAGATTAATGTACATCCTCACGACCAGTTTGGTATTGAAAATGAGCAAAGTTGGTCTAGCAGTTAAAAAGTTATGAGTGAAAATGTAAAGGTACCTCTAAATTTTCCATACAAATTTATGTATTCAAGTAAAATATTTTTACTTGTTTTTCACCAGTCGCTTAGAATGGAAAAATGTTTTATATTCACCACAAAAAAATTTTTTCACCACAAAAAAATTTTTCCACCACAAAATTTCTTTTTACATCCAAAAAAAAAGTTTTTCACCTTAAAAAATTTTGTTCAACTCCATAATTTTACTTCTTAAGTTTTTTACATTATTTGTATCAAAAACGGCAGAGAAAATTTTTTTTGGATGTTTGTAAGGCAGTTTTGTTTTCCAGCCAGGGAAAACTCAGGGTTGGTTGGGTCTACTGCTTCCTTTAATGATCAGTATAATCGTTTCCGTAGGTTACGAGAACGGAAAACGTTTTATGGCACTATTCAATGAGTTGGAGTATGACAGGGGGTCTGAAGTAACCCGAAGCTGAGTCGGGTTAGTTCGTGAAATTAGAACGAAAAGATTTGGTAAATATTCGTAAGTAACTCACGAGAATAATCGGCAGGTGAGTCGGGTTAAATCGGTTCTAACTACGTTTACTATGTTTACGTGACTCACGAGAATAATCGGCAGGAGAGTCGGGTTAGGTCGGGAAAAAGTTCTATGGTTAGTTAATAACTCTAAGTAACTCACGAGAATAATCAGCAGGAAAGTCGAGTAAAATCGGTTCTAACTACGTGTACTATGTTTACGTGACTCACGAGAATAATCGGTAGGTGAGTCGGGTAACAACGCCAAAAGGTTATATGGTTAGTAACTAACTCACGAAAATAATCGGCAGGTGAATCGGATCTAACTACGTTTACTGTGTTTACGTGACTCACGAGAATACTCGGCAGGTGAGTAGGGTTAGATCGGGGAAACGAGTATCTGGTTGGCTAGCAGCCGAAGAATCCCACTGGATCCTAGTCCGCCCTTTTGGCCTCTAAACTTTGACACCATATGTAATAAATTTTGCCAACTGAATGAGAGTTACTAGAATAGAATATTGGTTATGGGTATCAGTAACTGTATTTGGTATGTGAATAAGTAGGTTATTTGTAACGTCACGTTACATGTTGGTGGAGGGTATTCAAATATTCGCCACAGTCGAATTTAAGCCTTTTTTACTTGTTTTCATAGTAAGAGTGTATCTGTACCTTTGAATCGAACCGGCAACCCTATACAGGCTTTGACTCATAGCGTCACCTCTTAACTACAGATGTGGTGTATCGGCAGAGCGATAATTGTGGTTAATTTAAGCTTTACCAAGCACAGGCAATATATGTTTTCTGTAATCAGAAGAGTACATGAACAATTTATTTTCCAATTGGAATGTTTCATCTTATTATGCCCCTAATTTCAAGCAATAGATAGAGTTACCTACTTATCAGTGCCTTGATACCTACCGTGTAGACCAAGGGTGTCCAAGCCCTATGCTCTTGGTGCTCATTTGTTTTTGTAAAAGCACTTAGCTATAGGCTGTGTGTTTTAATACACATAGAGCACTCAGCAATAGCAATACGAAACACACAAACAACTTTTCCTTATTAGTTTTTTTTTGTCGTTATTCACTGTATACTCGCAAGTGCAAAGCAACAACACTTTCGTATGCTTTGCTGGTAAACATTGACGACAGCGATCATCAATGTAGATTTTGTTTTTGTTTAACGTATGATATGAAATATTTTTTTTTTTCTTTTTTTATACCCTTCACCACAGGTGGAAGGGTATATATAAGTTTGTCATTCCGCTTGTAATTTCTACAATATTGATCTTAGACCCTATAAAGTATATATATTCTGGGTCCTTATGAAGAGCGAAGTTGATTTAACGATGTCCGTCTGTCCGTCTGTCTGTCTGTGTGTTGAAATGGGTTTTCCGAAGAACCCAGACATGATGAGGACTTCATTGTTAATTATTTCTGTTAAATTTGATCCATTTCTACTAAAAATCAGCCAGATCGGTTAATAAATGGCTGAGATATTAGCAAAAAACCAGCACTACCTCTAATTTTTTCAGTAAAATCCCTTTGTTTAATATGTATGTACAATTTTACGCATAACAAACACATCCATTTGTTGAAATTCTTTTCTTTCATCTCCACCTTTTATACACAAACAACAAACACATACAAAGATTTGTCATTTAAATAAAAACCAAACAAATCTCTAATGAACGAAGACTTTTTATATATGTATGTACCTCTATTAACGATGATTTTGTGTGCGCTTCAATAGCTCAGTTCTCTAGACGCTATGTCACAAATACTTTTTTTTCTCTTAGACCGCGGGTTCGAATCCCGGTCAATTCACTTTTTTTTATTTCTTAAGACTGATTTTTTAACATTTAATAATTAATTTATATAAAATTTTTTATTAATAATTAAATAATCCATAAATAGGCTAAAAACATCAAAATTTTTATAAAAACCCTCTGATACAAACACTATTTTTTGCTCCGATTTAAAAGAATTTATAAAAAGATTTTTAAACCATTTTATTTCTCATATATTAAGAAAATTTTATACATAATTTTCCTTTGAGTGCAACTATTTTAGGTCATAACTTATAATAATTTATAAAAAAAAAAAATTATAAACTATTTTCCTTGAAATCTTTAAAATTAAGCTAAAGAAATTAAAAATATTTTTTAATAAAAAATCCCAAATGCAAATTTGCCAGCTAAATCAAACGTTTTTGTAGAAATAAAACACATGCAGTTCTAGTGATTTCTTTTAACGATTTGTTGAAATTCTTTTCTTTCACCTCTTCACCTTTTATACACAAACAACAAACACTATTCTAGAGCTGTAATATGACCTACGGATACTGCTTATATAGCAAAAAATCGAAAATCTTTAGTATAACATATTTGCTGAAAAAAACTCGGAAATATCGGTTCAGATACAAAAAAGTTATGCCAAAAACATAAATTTTTTTTAAATACCTATTTTCTGGAACCATAAATCTTCCCGAGTCCAAGTTTTATCACCAAACTAAATGGTTAATTTCCCCTTAAAGGCGTCCGTATATAAATCTGTTCATTCCATATATGTCCATATATAAACTTCAGTTTTTTCCCAACCATGGTGAAGGGTATATAAGATTCGGCATAGCCGAATTTAGCCGCTCTTACTTGTTTTTTGTATGCATTCGTTTTTACAATAAAAAATATTGAATAAAAATTAGTTATTATTTAAAAGTATTGGTGTTTGCTCTTCCATAAGGAACTTTTGGGCACCCCTGGTGTAGACGAACAAATTACGGGCATTTATTCGATTAATATCTCTTAAATCTTAAATTGAAATTAATTTTATTTCATGCCGATAACAACAAACAACTTCAATTTTATTACAAACATTTTATTTACAGTGTACTTAATTTTTATTTACTGTCTCTCTTTCCAGAGTTTCCGTTGAACAAAATCCATTTACATTAATTATAAGAAATTTACAAATATCTGATGAGGACATTTATTTGTGTGATACAACATATTATATACCAATTGAAACATGTGATAATTTCAATGGCCATCGTGTGGAATTGAATGTTTTAGGTAAGTAGTTTAAAATTATTATTATAATTATTTCTATAAAACAAATTTCTATATTACTATTATTATTTGTCTGCTTGGCTTTTACTTATAATTTGCTTGTGATCTGTGGTCTTGTAAACTTTAATGAAAAATTAAAAATTTAAATATCCTTTTTCTCCAAAAAAAAAAATAGCATGTATAAATCCTATGAAATTGTTTTTGAAAGAAAATTGCGTTGTTTATGTGTTGAATTTGCATGTCAAAATTTATTTTTTTTTAATAAAAAAAAAAATTCTATATATTTTTTTTTTCAAACATATTCGGTTTGTCTTTGTAACAATGATGAATGCTGTCCTGTTTGCTGTTTATAATTGTTTGTTTTTTTTTCTTTGTCTTTTATAAAATATTTGCTTGATAAAAATTGGAAAAATTCTGCCTTAAAATAAAAAAAACACTAATTGATGTAGAACAGACATGAGGCAGACAAAGGATATGTCAAAATTATATAAAAAAGTAGACAAAGGACTGAAAGGAAGTTATTTATTAGACAAGAAATTATGGAAGTATATTAGCCGTTAAAGTCAAAAATCATCTATAGAATATTAAAAGTTTACATGATTTTCGCGAAAGCATATTTTAACGCTATCCTGTGAATCTGCTACAATAATTAAATATTTTAAAAAGGAAATATATTTCAAAGCAATGATAACTTTTTTGACAGTTTTGTTTTTTTTTTGTGGGGTTTTTCCATATTTAAGAAAACCTTTAAAAATTGAGATTATAAACAAGTAGTAGCCTACAACTTGACAAAGAAATTTAGATATATTCAAAGAGACTCCATGGATAAATTTCAAAACTGTAGCTATTACACTTTGGACATCGCTTTACACAGCAGTCTTCGATATTTTCATACTGACTTCTTGTTTTGAGTGAAATATTTAAAAACCACACAAAAATTACCACCATCAATTAGTGTTTGTGTCTCACTCTTATCCTTTTCAAAAACCCTTTTTGCAAATAATATTATTTTTTTTTTTCAAATTTGCATTAAATTTTCATTTCTTTTACCAAAACTTTGTCTTGCTCTGTACAAATCAAGTTATTTTCCTATTTTTTACAAATTCATTCACTTTTAATTAAAACAAATAAAAATAAAAAATAAAAAATTCAAACCAAAAGAAACTCATTTTAAAACATTTTTAACTGATTGTTTTCTTAATACAATTCCCCCTTTTTTCCTACCAATTACTAAAAAAAAACTTTTACTTAAATTACCAAAAAAAAACGCTCGCTCGTCAACGCATCATCATGGATTTATGCAACTAAAAAAAATAAATATAATAAAAACAACCCTCCTCATTAATAATGAAACACTTATCACCAACATCATAATCATAAAAACACTTTATATGAATGATTAATATAAAAATTAAAAAAAAAATTAAACAAACGCAATAAAAAAAATAAAAAATTAAAAATGTATAATTAAACAAATATTTAAAAAAATATATATATATTAATAAAACATTAAAAAAATACAATAAAAAATACCGTAGAAAACCTGGGTAAATTTATGTTTTATATAAAAATTTTTTGATTTTTCTAAAAATTAAATTTTCAAAAGAAAAAAAATTAACCTTAAAACAATTATTAAAAAAAATATTAAAAATTTAGTTTTATTTTTAAGTTTTAAATTAAAATTCCTAACAATTCAAATTCAAAACAAAATTAATACTATTTTATTTTAAACTTTATTTTTTTATATAAACCTCAAAAAAACTTCATACACACTAAACACCTTAAAAAAAATACACTCAACACTTTTACACTTAAAAAAAAAACAAATAAATGTAAAATTAAAAAAAACAAACTGTGTAAAACATAAAAAATATAGTGCCACCAACGGAGGTTGTGATTTTGGATGAAAAAGGTGATCGTATAGAAAATGGCAGCGTTATTGGACCCATGCAGGAGAGACAAACACTTAAAGCTACCTGTATAGTAAAAAATACAAGGCCACAACCGCAAGTGGGTTGGTG